>JAZHRO010000025.1:61407500-61927500 GCA_037157565.1 Thalassia testudinum
TTTTTAAGGGGGAGATGCAAGTTAGCTAAATTTTCTTTAGTAAGGGGGAGAAAAATAATAGCTATCTTGTTGTTACAAAAAGGGGGAGAATATCACCTTTGTTAAAATAAATTTATAGAAGAGCATGTTTTAAGGGGGAGTTATATGAAATCTAAAATCAATCAAACCTTTTTGATAATGTCAAAAAGGGGGAGGATTTTATGCATTATTATTTACGGTTTTGTCATCATCAAAAAGGGGGAGATTGTTGGTGCTAGAGCACCACGATCATTTATTTTGATGATAACAAAACACGTGTTATTTAACATTTGCAATTTGAGTCCTAGATTTCAGGTCAATTGCAAATGTAGACGTGCTTAAACGGAGTTCGAGCTCGCATCCAGGACGGATTGGAGGTGCTTGACGGAAAACAGAGGAGGTTTGCGTGGAGCTACAGATTGAAGATAGAAGACAAGAAGAATAGGATAGATTCTTTTTAATCCTTTCTTGTATCTCTTGTCTTTATTTTCTTGCTCTTATTTTCCTTAGAATATTATGTTAAAGAGCCTCAAAGTACCCTAACAGTAGTCCTAGGAACACCGGCACAACCCTAGGATACTTAGGTTTTCTGTAGAATACTTAGAAAACCAATATAGGGTTCAAACAGCACTTCCAGACGTCTAATTCCCAAATCAGACGTCTGATAAAGTATTTTAAGACGTCTGACTGTTGTTTCAGACGTCTGATAACTATTAGGCTGGACATAGATATTTTTGTCTGATGAAATCAGACGTCCAGACCTTAGACCAGACGTCTTAGGAGACGTCTGATGGACTTGCCAGATGTCCAGATAGTGGACCGTTGGCTAGCTTAGCAGGCACTGCAGAATGTGACCATTAGAGCCTTATCAGACGTCCATAGGATTTTCCAGACGTCTGATAATTGACCGTTTTGCCTCGACTGACCCGAAAATCTCTTCTCAGAGATTTTCTAGCCGTTGCAAATCCATTCCGTAGAAAAAGTTGGTTTCCAGACGTCCGGGCATAGTGCCATACGTCCTGTATGTCGTCTGATCAACTTGAACAAAAACCCTGTTTAGATCTGATTCAAGTCAGGAGGAAACCCGCATAGAATCAAACGTCTGACCTTGAAATCAGACATCTTAAAGTGGCCTTCCAGACGTCTGATGCCAGAATTAGACGTCTGATCACCCTGTCAAGTGCAATCATTGTCCTGATTTCGGCCTGATTCTCTTGGGCTTTGCACCCAACGGCTATAGAACCTTTCCTAAGCCTTCCAAAGCCTTCCTAAGGCCTCTATAAATAGAGGGGAACCTTTGCAACACAATTACACACCAATACACACTTGGATACACCTAAGCAACATACTTTCTACCCTTTGATGTCCAAGAAAAGATCTTGCTCTCCAAGCTTAAGTTCCATCACCTAGAGAGCTAAATTACCTTTGCGCACTCGCTCTCCCGCAGTTGTCTACGAGAGCGACGTTGCGCCGTCGCGTGGCACACGCACCGCGTCATCAACTCGACGCACTCCTTGCAAAGGGGAGTTTCCTAATTCCTATAGAAGCTAGGTTTATAATTATTTTGTTGGCTCTATAGGATTGTTGTTTATTTTATCCTTGTCTTTTGGTTGGGTATTCGCTTTGCGAATTCCCGTCTCCTTCGTGGGACAAAATCCTTCTCGTGGAGAGAAGGGGTTGAGGAACGCTACCCTCGTACTTGTAGCGTGGTTGTATTGAGGTTGAATCACCCTCGTTTTAAGTGATTCGGTTTAGTGGATTTTGATCAACTTGGTTGATCGGAAAATCCTAACTCGAGAGGGTTAGGTGGTGGTTTTCACCCAGTTTGGGTTTCCACCTAAAAATTCTTGTGTTCTTTGTGTGATTGTCTTTTTGTGTGATTGGTTTTCTTTGGTGAGATTGCTTTATATTTTATTTCCGCATTTATTACGTCACCCCCTCTTCGAAGGGAAAACTACACCCTTAGATCCAAAATCAAAGTTCCCTCAGACTTAACCTCCCAAATTTTCATTTCAACAATTCTATCCTCCAACATCAAGAGCTTGGGCTCCGGAACCTCTAGCGTATCATTCACCCCATGTGATTTACCCAAGTCCAGAAATCATGGCTAAATCAAGATTGACTTGGGCACAATGATCTCAGAAGTCAGCTCTTCGGGGTGTGGATGAGGAATGGGGTCACTGATTGAATCATCAAGATTCAAATCCTCCAAGTTAACCCCAACTGAATCAAATTCCTCTATTATCGAGCTATCAAATGGTTCATCAGATTCCTCAAGCTCGTTTGTCTCACTAAAATCATCTTCCTTACGCTCAAGTGAGACTTCACTAAGAGATTCTTCACCCTCAGAGTCAAAGAATTCATGATCCTCATTTATATATGTCTCAAAATCGATTATCATTTCTTGGTTCAAATAGACATATTTTTCCTCGCTCCCAAGCTCGGGGATCTCAGGTGAATCAATCGATTCATACTCTAAGGGTTGCTCTAGACCAACCTGGTCATCTCCAATCTCAGAATATGTATCCCCCCCCAACAGGCGCCTGAGCGGGTTCAGACATTGGCTCTCCTGAAGGGGGTTCATCTTGAGAATCATCCCAAGGTTTGACTAGGGCAACCACAAATTTCACCCTCAACCTCGACAATTTCCCAAGAAGAAACTCACTCAGGTCCCTATCCCTAACACTTTGGAGCAAATCCAATAGAGAACTATTAAGTTCATCAATCATTTTAATCATAGGCTCCAGTGCTTCAGTGCATGGTGTTGGCTAAGCTTCTAAAGATTGTATAGTGTTCCTCAAATTAGCCAACACCCTATCCTGGATCTGGTTCACTTGAACCAACTGGTTCGGTTCAGGGTTGGGTGGGTTTGGGTTCAATCTAGGCGAGTCAAGATATAGAGGTTCTCGGGTCCCTCCCTAATAGTAGGTCGTTTCAGGTTGTTTAAAGGATGGTGGAGACCTATATTCAGTGGAATACTAGGAAAGGTAGGTGTTATAATCATCATATCCTTCCTGATTGTAGATCGGGTTGGTTTGATTACCAAAGCATCGAGATCTATAATCATTGTAACTCTGGGAAGGATAGTAATCATAGTCTTGTTGTCTAGGGTTAGGCCCTGGACATTAAGGTCCGGATTCATATCCTCAATCAAAGTTATCCCGACAAGTGGATGGGTAATTACAAGTCAAGTTGAGATAGTAATCATCTTGGGGATAAGTGGTGGTAGGAGGGTAGGATTGGAAATGTGTGAAAGGTGTGGAAGGATACATGGTATAATAGGAGGGAAATCAGAAGAAAGAAAGGAGCCCTGAAATACAATCAACCAAGCCTGTCCTTATGTGGGTAGCCTAAAGACCTACAAACTCCCAGGACCCATCTTGAGATTATAAACAATTTGGTCTACTTTTATCCAGTCAATCCAACTAGTTAGAAGGAGGGACTGAAGAGAAGGTTCTTCCTTTGGCTTATGCCTCTGGTTCCTAGTGTACTCCCCAGTCGCAGTCGTTTGATGCTACTCCCCTAGCTAGACATTAGATGGACCACCAAAAGTAGATTAATCGAAAAAAAATCTCAGTTTGAGCCCCGAAGAGAGAATCCATCCTTAAGACCAACGTCTACTCAGTTTTAATTAGGCTTGGGATGATTGTACTCTTGGAATGTGATGAGCCCTTTAGATGGGTTGTGCCCTTATTGATCAGTTAAAATGTGTGTGCATGCACAACCAGGGTTTTCAAACAAGGTTATTTAATGATTTGTTTTTTAGGATTTAACCTTGTTTAGTAGCTTTTAGGGTTTGATTCTTCGGTTGGTTCAATCAAGGTTTGGTATAACACTCCAAGTTTTAAAAGCATGGGTGATAATATGTTCCTTTAAAAATCAAAAATAATGTGGAGTGCCTGGTTCAACCCTAAGAATCAACCTTAAGTGGCAAGCTACTTGATGGATTAGTTTTAGATTGAGTGGTGTGGCCCAAATAGTTCAAGCAATTGGCCTATTGCACCACTTGATTAAGGCACACAAAAAGTTTTAACTTAATAAGATTTCTACTCACTTATTTGTGTGTTGAGTTAAGTGTACCAGGTCCACAGGTCAAGATCTTGGTTAAGTGGTAGAATTGATGTAATTGTGCACCTTAGGGTGAGAAGTTGTGGGTGTTAAGTGTGTAGCTTTCAGAAAATCCCACAAGAGAAGAGTATATTTTTTTTCTTTTTTTTTTATATGCAGGGGTGAGATGAGTGAAGGTGGCAAACAAACAACTAAATCTATCCTAAGGTTTATAAAAAGCACCTAAGTTGATTTGGGTTTGAGTTATTAGTGTGGTGAAATGATCTAGTGGGTGGGGAAGTGTGGGGGACACTTACAAAGCACTCTACCTGCACTTTACTCCGGTCTACCGCACTTGGATCTCCATGCTAGGGTACCTACAAGACAGTAGATCAAAGACAAGCGAGGTTGGTGCTATGTAAATGTAAAGAAGCATAGAAAATAATAAGGTAAATTCCGTTGCCTCCCTGGCAATTGTGCCAAAATGATTGCACGGGTTTCACGTGTTTGAAATCGGGGTTACAAGTAACCCGACGTCGTAGTTGCAAAACTCGTGATCAAATATAATTTATACCAAAGCTCCAAGGGAGTCCTAGGTCGAACACAAGGAGGTGACGTTTACTTTGTATGAAAACCGCGCTTCGATTTGTTTCTTTTTGGTGTTTTGTGCTTTGTTTTTTTTTATTTTTGAAATAAAAAGACAATAAATCACAAGAGAGATATGGAACCGAATATGATATATTGCATGAATGTCAATTACAATAATCTAGAAAACATGATGAGAGGGGGAGGTAAGAAGAAATCTCCCAAAGCAATTGTTCAGCGAGACGACGGCGCCTGGCGAAATCTCAGACGAAGGAGTTGGGAAGCAGGACGATGGAGGTGAGATGCGGGAGGACATCGGATAGAGGAAAGCTTCAATGCAACTCCAATATGGAGGTGAGAAGGTGGAGATGATCTGCTACCGGAATGGAGGTGGGAGGATGGCTCCAATGTGACCTATGAATGAGGATGGGAAGTTGGAGGAGTATTTAGTGGGGCAAAGTTTCGTTACACTAATAGGTGCCTTGGGAGCTTGAGAGCAAGCTCTAACAGAGCATTGGTAGCCTTGCTAGAGCTTAGGAGTAAGTGGGAGTAGAGTAGGTAGATATGGCTTGGAAGGGAGAGGGTGTAGGTCATTTTATAGTGGAGGAGAAGAGGATAGAATAGGCATGGGATGATTAGCGACCTCCAAGTCGTCACTGTAAGTGTCTTTGTAGGCAAGTCATGCCTGCTCACACTCACAGCTAGCCTTGCTGGTGTACGAACAATTAGCGATGACTGTAAGCGTCGCTGTATGTCAGCCAAGCTATCACTAAAGGCTGGCGCTAACTGAGCACACACCAGCCTCATGCGAGCAGATTGCGCGGAGGCCCTACTGGAGTGTGCGCTAGCATGCACTGGCGTACACGCATGCGCTGCTAGTGCATGCTGGCACTACGCTACCGCTGCCGTTGCATGCACACGCATGC
This sequence comes from Thalassia testudinum, assembly GCA_037157565.1. NCBI lineage: Eukaryota > Viridiplantae > Streptophyta > Magnoliopsida > Alismatales > Hydrocharitaceae > Thalassia > Thalassia testudinum. Next base: position 61,413,077 of record JAZHRO010000025.1, read on the forward strand.
GCAGGCTGCGTTGGGCGCCAGCTGGATTGAGAATTGGGGGGCAGCGGGGATTAGAACCCGCGCCCCTCCTTTGGGAGTGCCTCTCTCCAACCAACGCGCCAAGACGTCCAGATCGTTGCGTGGATGTCTTAACGCACGCGATGGAGATGAATCCTTAGCCGTTGGATCTTAATCCAATGGCTGTGGTGCAAGATCAACGATGATGAGGTGGCGGTGCTGGGACTCCTGGCCGGTGTTGGGCGGCCTGGATGGCGCCACATGGCACCATCTGGGCTGTCCATTCTTCTTACTGTTGCAAAGGGTGCCACGGTGGTTAGATTGAGTTGATTTCCGTGTTTCCGGACTACGATCGTTGCTCCGGATACATCCGTATGGTCGGATTGTTCATCTGAAACCCATATGGATGTCGCATTGGCCCCCTGGCCATTGATCTTCTTCGAACATCATATGATGCTATGGGACTCCAATCTAGACGACTTCGAAGGCGTTAGACTCCGATCGTCATCCTGATCAGATCCGTACAGTCCAATCGCCCATCTGAGGCCCTGAAATAAGTTTTCTTCTCTCCTGACCATAAAAAGGAACTAATTAACCCAAAATATATACAACTACTCTAAATGCAGAATGATGCATGCTATGCAATATTATAACATGAAATGTAAATCTAAGCCTAGGAACATGCATGAATAGGCATTTTAACCTAAATAGATGTGTTTACATTAACCTCCTCCTAATAGCTCATAAATCGAGCTCAACAATATATTAACCCCCACACCCAAATCGAGGAGAGCCTCATTGATGTGTTGGTCTCCAATGACCACATAAATATCTCGTGCTCCTAGGTCCTTCAGTTCGGGGGGTGTACCATGTTGTAGGATCGAGCTAACTAGGTCAAATAGGATGACCTTAACCTGGACCTATTTGAAAGTTCTACCCTTGTACTAGGAGGGGGTGAGATTAGCGTAACAAAAAAAATGCAGAATTGAAATATATAAAGCAATCTCACAAAATAAGCAATCACAAAATGTGCACAAGTAATTTTTAGGTGGAAACCCAAACCGGGTGAAAACCACCACCTAACCCTCTCGAGTTAGGATTTTCCGATCAACCTAGTTGATCAAATCCACTAAACCGAATCACTTAAAACGAGGGTGATTCAACCTCAATACAACCACGCTATAAGTACGAGGGTAGCGTTCCTCAACCCCTTCTCTCCACGAGAAGGATTTTGTCCCACGAAGGAGACGGGAATTCGCAAAGCGAATACCCAACCAAAATAACAAAGATAAAATAAAACAACAAACCTATAGAGCCAACAAAGTAATTAACCTAAGCTTCTATAGGATTTAGGAAACTCCCCTTTGCAAGGAGTGCGTCGACGATGACGCGGGTGTGTGAGCCACGCAACGGCGCAATGTCGCTCTCGTAGACAACGGCGGGAGAGCGGGTGCGCGAAGGGAATGATGCTCTCAAGAGAATGAAACTAGAGCTTGGAGAGCAAGGGCCTCAATTGGACACAAGAGAGTGGAAGTATGTTGCTTAAGTGTGTCTTGTATTTTTCTAAGTGTATATCTTGTGTGTTTTTGTGTTGCAAAGGCTCCCCTCTATTTATAGAGGCCTTAGGAAGGCTTTGGAAGGCTTAAGAAAGGTTCTATAGCCGTTGGGTGCAAAGCCCAAGAGAATCAGGCCGAAATCAGGACAATGATTGCATTTGACAGGGTTATCAGACGTCTAACTATGGCATCAGACGTCTGGAAGGCCACTTTAAGACGTCTGATTCCAAGGTCAGACGTCTGATTCTATGCGGGTTTCTCCCTGACTTGAATCAGATCTAAACAGGGTTTTTGTGCAAGTCCATCAGACGACATACAGGACGTCTGGCACTATGTCTGGACGTCTGGAAACCTACTTTTACTGTGGGAATTGATTTCCAAACGTTGCAACGGCTAGAAAATCTCTGAGAAGAGATTTTGGGTCAGCCGAGGCAAAACGGTCATTTATCAGACGTCTGTAAAGTCCTATGGACGTCTGATAAGGCTCTAACGGTCATAATCTTGAGTGTTTTCTAAGCCAGCCAACGGTCCACTAATTGGACGTCTCCTAAGACGTCTGGTCTAAGGTCTGGACGTCTGATTTCATCAGACAGAACTAACTATGTCCAGCCTAACAGTTATCAGACGTCTGAAACAACAGTCAGACGTCTTAAAATTCTTTATCAGACGTCTGATTTGGGAATTAGACGTCTGGAAGTGCTGTTTGAACCCTATATTGGTTTTCTAAGTATTCTACAGAAAACCTAAGTATCCTAGGGTTGTGCCGGTGTTCCTAGGACTACTGTTAGGGTTCTTTGAGGCTCTTTAACATGAAATATCTAAGGAAATAAAGAGCAACAAAAGAAATGAAAAAATACAACAAGTCCAAAAGAAAGAATCTATCCTATTCTTCTTTTCCTTCCATCTTCAATCTTTCGCTCCACGTGAACCTCCTCTGTTTTCCGTCAAGCTCCTCCAATCCGTCCTGGATGCGAGCTCGAGTTCCGTCTAAACACGTCTTCATTTGCAATTGACCTGAAATCTAGGACTCAAATTGCAAATGTTAAATAACACGTGTTTTGTTATCATCAAAACAAATGATCGTGGTGTGCTAGCACCAACAATCTCCCCCTTTTTGATGATGACAAAATCGTAAATAATAATACATAAAAATCCTCCCCCTTTTTGACATTATCAAAAAGGTTTGATTGGTTTAAAATTCCTATAACTCCCCCTTAAAACATGCTCTTCTATAAGTTTCTTTTGACAAAGGTAATGTCCTCCCCCTTTTTGTAACAATGAGATAGCTATTATTTTTCTCCCCCTTTCTAAAGGAAATTTAGCTACCTTATATCTCCCCCTTAAAAATTGACAATTAGCTTATTAATTTTTAACTCCCCCTATCTAAATGCTTATAAAAGGATAGGGTTAAAAATTTTACCTCACCTACCATGGCCAATAAAATGGCCCGAATGGTGGTGGTGGATGCCACATCGGATGGGGCTCCCATCCGTAGCTTGGAGGCCCGGGCATTGGCGCCGGTCTCCAATCTGGTGGTCGACGTGCGACGGGTCCGTCGTTTGTTCGCCGTCTCGTCGGTCTTCTTGTTCTCCTCCTTGGTCTACTCCTTGGTTCCCCTAACTTGAGTTGACCAGCCTTGAGTTTGTAGGTCCAGTCCTGTGTATTGTAGTTATCCCTGAATCCTACAAAACAAGATTCCAAATTTTTCTTCGGTATCCAAGTAAGCTTGGATCCGGATTTGTTAGTGGGTCTCCTTGACGGAGATCCTTTCTCAACCTTAGGGCTATAAAAATTATCAACTTTGTTGATTAGTTTGTTAGAGTTTTCCCTAAGAAATGCAATTTCTTTTTCTATAGTATTCATCTTAGTCTTTAAATCAGAAATTTCTAACTTAAGACTATCATTTTCCTCAATCAACTTATTATTTTCATTGATGAGGTTATGATTTTCTAATAACAGGTTGTTATTTTTAGGACAAGCTTCTAGATCCTTAAGTTTTATTTCTAACCTATCATTTTCATTTTTAAGAAAACTAAGGTTCTTTTTAATGCTTTTATTTTCTATCCTAAGTGATTTACTAATCTCAAAAGTTCATTAAAAGCTTCTTGAAGATCGAGATTTACCTCGTTGTCTGAGTCGCTTTCGCTGTCTCTTCCTCTGGCCATGAAGCCGAAGCAAGCGGTTTCTTCTTCTATGGTCTTTTCTTCTTCTTCTTCCTCCGAGCTAGAATCGTCCCAAGTGGCTTGGAACGCCTTCTTCTTAGATTTCTTCTCCTTTTCCTTCTTCTTCTCCTTTTTGAGAAGAGGGCATTCTGGTCGCAGATGCCCTTTCCCGTTGCAGTGGTAGCAACGTCTCGGGATTTCCTTCTCCTCTTTCTTTAATTCCCTACAAAACTTGGAAAAATTTTTAAGTAAAATTCTAAAGTCTTCGTCGTCGGAACTTACCTCGCTATCCGACGCGGCTCTGAAGGCGAGAGTCTTCTTTGGTTTAGGCTCCGGTGTATCCTTCTTCTTCTGCTTCAACTTAGTCTCGTAGGCCATCAGATTGCCTAGGAGATCTTCCATGTTGAGCTCCTCCATTTCGTTCACCTCCTCGATGGCGGTGACTTTCTGTTCCCACTCCGGTACAAGGGAACGAAGAAGCTTCCCTTGAAGCTCCCCCTTGATGAAAGTCTTTCCTAAAGCTTTCAAGTTATTTACAATGAGAGTGAACCTAGTGTTCATCTCACTTAAAGACTCGTTAGATTTCATTGAAAAAGATTCAAATTCTTGAGAAAGTAAATTAATTTTTGAGGTTTTTACCTTAGAGGTACCTTCATGAGTTACCTCGAGTGTGTGCCAAATCTCGTATGCGGTGGCGCACTGCGAGATTCTGTTGAATTCTTCCGAGCTGAGCGCGCAGTAAAGGGCATTCATGGTCTTTGCGTTTAAAGAGAGCTCACGGATTTGTTGCTGCGAGTAGCCTCCCGCGGGTTTTTCTGGGATGTCGAAAGGCATCTCGCATCTGGCCCAGACCGTGAAGTCGGTGGCTTGAAGCCAGGTCTTCATCCGCAACTTCCAGTAGGGGTAGTTGCTCCCGTCGAAGAACGGCGGACGGGTTGTGGACTGCCCCTCGGAGATCCTGATTGCTGATGTGCTTCCCTCCATTTGATCTCTTGCCGGGTTGTTACGCCGAAACAGCAAGACCTGCTCTGATACCAATTGAAAGTTCTACCCTTGTACTAGGAGGGGGTGAGATTAGCGTAACAAAAAAAATGCGGAATTGAAATATATAAAGCAATCTCACAAAATAAGCAATCACAAAATGTGCACAAGTAATTTTTAGGTGGAAACCCAAACCGGGTGAAAACCACCACCTAACCCTCTCGAGTTAGGATTTTCCGATCAACCTAGTTGATCAAATCCACTAAACTGAATCACTTAAAACGAGGGTGATTCAACCTCAATACAACCACGCTACAAGTACGAGGGTAGCGTTCCTCAACCCCTTCTCTCCACGAGAAGGATTTTGTCCCACGAAGGAGACGGGAATTCGCAAAGCGAATACCCAACCAAAATAACAAAGATAAAATAAAACAACAAACCTATAGAGCCAACAAAGTAATTAACCTAAGCTTCTATAGGATTTAGGAAACTCCCCTTTGCAAGGAGTGCGTCGACGATGACGCGGGTGCGTGAGCCACGCAACGGCGCAATGTCGCTCTCGTAGACAACGGCGGGAGAGCGGGTGCGCGAAGGGAATGATGCTCTCAAGAGAATGAAACTAGAGCTTGGAGAGCAAGGGCCTCAATTGGACACAAGAGAGTGGAAGTATGTTGCTTAAGTGTGTCTTGTATTTTTCTAAGTGTATATCTTGTGTGTTTTTGTGTTGCAAAGGCTCCCCTCTATTTATAGAGGCCTTAGGAAGGCTTTGGAAGGCTTAAGAAAGGTTCTATAGCCGTTGGGTGCAAAGCCCAAGAGAATCAGGCCGAAATCAGGACAATGATTGCATTTGACAGGGTTATCAGACGTCTAACTATGGCATCAGACGTCTGGAAGGCCACTTTAAGACGTCTGATTCCAAGGTCAGACGTCTGATTCTATGCGGGTTTCTCCCTGACTTGAATCAGATCTAAACAGGGTTTTTGTGCAAGTCCATCAGACGACATACAGGACGTCTGGCACTATGTCTGGACGTCTGGAAACCTACTTTTACTGTGGGAATTGATTTCCAAACATTGCAACGGCTAGAAAATCTCTGAGAAGAGATTTTGGGTCAGCCGAGGCAAAACAGTCATTTATCAGACGTCTGTAAAGTCCTATGGACGTCTGATAAGGCTCTAACGGTCATAATCTTGAGTGTTTTCTAAGCCAGCCAACGGTCCACTAATTGGACGTCTGGCAAAGTCATCAGACGTCTCCTAAGACGTCTGATCTAAGGTCTGGACGTCTGATTTCATCAGACAGAACTAACTATGTCCAGCCTAACAGTTATCAGACGTCTGAAACAACAGTCAGACGTCTTAAAATTCTTTATCAGACGTCTGATTTGGGAATTAGACGTCTGGAAGTGCTGTTTGAACCCTATATTGGTTTTCTAAGTATTCTACAGAAAACCTAAGTATCCTAGGGTTGTGCCGGTGTTCCTAGGACTACTGTTAGGGTTCTTTGAGGCTCTTTAACATGAAATATCTAAGGAAATAAAGAGCAACAAAAGAAATGAAAAAATACAACAAGTACAAAAGAAAGAATCTATCCTATTCTTCTTTTCCTTCCATCTTCAATCTTTCGCTCCACGTGAACCTCCTCTGTTTTCCGTCAAGCTCCTCCAATCCGTCCTGGATGCGAGCTCGAGTTCCGTCTAAACACGTCTTCATTTGCAATTGACCTGAAATCTAGGACTCAAATTGCAAATGTTAAATAACACGTGTTTTGTTATCATCAAAACAAATGATCGTGGTGTGCTAGCACCAACAATCTCCCCCTTTTTGATGATGACAAAATCGTAAATAATAATACATAAAAATCCTCCCCCTTTTTGACATTATCAAAAAGGTTTGATTGGTTTAAAATTCCTATAACTCCCCCTTAAAACATGCTCTTCTATAAGTTTCTTTTGACAAAGGTAATGTCCTCCCCCTTTTTGTAACAATGAGATAGCTATTATTTTTCTCCCCCTTTCTAAAGGAAATTTAGCTACCTTATATCTCCCCCTTAAAAATTGACAATTAGCTTATTAATTTTTAACTCCCCCTATCTAAATGCTTATAAAAGGATAGGGTTAAAAATTTTACCTCACCTACCATGGCCAATAAAATGGCCCGAATGGTGGTGGTGGATGCCACATCGGATGGGGCTCCCATCCGTAGCTTGGAGGCCCGGGCATTGGCGCCGGTCTCCAATCTGGTGGTCGACGTGCGGCGGGTCCGTCGTTTGTTCGCCGTCTCGTCGGTCTTCTTGTTCTCCTCCTTGGTCTACTCCTTGGTTCCCCTAACTTGAGTTGACCAGCCTTGAGTTTGTAGGTCCAGTCCTGTGTATTGTAGTTATCCCTGAATCCTACAAAACAAGATTCCAAATTTTTCTTCGGTATCCAAGTAAGCTTGGATCCGGATTTGTTAGTGGGTCTCCTTGACGGAGATCCTTTCTCAACCTTAGGGCTATAAAAATTATCAACTTTGTTGATTAGTTTGTTAGAGTTTTCCCTAAGAAATGCAATTTCTTTTTCTATAGTATTCATCTTAGTCTTTAAATCAGAAATTTCTAACTTAAGACTATCATTTTCCTCAATCAACTTATTATTTTCATTGATGAGGTTATGATTTTCTAATAACAGGTTGTTATTTTTAGGACAAGCTTCTAGATCCTTAAGTTTTATTTCTAACCTATCATTTTCATTTTTAAGAAAACTAAGGTTCTTTTTAATGCTTTTATTTTCTATCCTAAGTGATTTACTAATCTCAAAAGTTCATTAAAAGCTTCTTGAAGATCGAGATTTACCTCGTTGTCTGAGTCGCTTTCGCTGTCTCTTCCTCTGGCCATGAAGCCGAAGCAAGCGGTTTCTTCTTCTATGGTCTTTTCTTCTTCTTCTTCCTCCGAGCTAGAATCGTCCCAAGTGGCTTGGAACGCCTTCTTCTTAGATTTCTTCTCCTTTTCCTTCTTCTTCTCCTTTTTGAGAAGAGGGCATTCTGGTCGCAGATGCCCTTTCCCGTTGCAGTGGTAGCAACGTCTCGGGATTTCCTTCTCCTCTTTCTTTAATTCCCTACAAAACTTGGAAAAATTTTTAAGTAAAATTCTAAAGTCTTCGTCGTCGGAACTTACCTCGCTATCCGACGCGGCTCTGAAGGCGAGAGTCTTCTTTGGTTTAGGCTCCGGTGTATCCTTCTTCTTCTGCTTCAACTTAGTCTCGTAGGCCATCAGATTGCCTAGGAGATCTTCCATGTTGAGCTCCTCCATTTCGTTCACCTCCTCGATGGCGGTGACTTTCTGTTCCCACTCCGGTACAAGGGAACGAAGAAGCTTCCCTTGAAGCTCCCCCTTGATGAAAGTCTTTCCTAAAGCTTTCAAGTTATTTACAATGAGAGTGAACCTAGTGTTCATCTCACTTAAAGGCTCGTTAGATTTCATTGAAAAAGATTCAAATTCTTGAGAAAGTAAATTAATTTTTGAGGTTTTTACCTTAGAGGTACCTTCATGAGTTACCTCGAGTGTGTGCCAAATCTCGTATGCGGTGGCGCACTGCGAGATTCTGTTGAATTCTTCCGAGCTGAGCGCGCAGTAAAGGGCATTCATGGTCTTTGCGTTTAAAGAGAGCTCACGGATTTGTTGCTGCGAGTAGCCTCCCGCGGGTTTTTCTGGGATGTCGAAAGGCATCTCGCATCTGGCCCAGACCGTGAAGTCGGTGGCTTGAAGCCAGGTCTTCATCCGCAACTTCCAGTAGGGGTAGTTGCTCCCGTCGAAGAACGGCGGACGGGTTGTGGACTGCCCCTCGGAGATCCTGATTGCTGATGTGCTTCCCTCCATTTGATCTCTTGCCGGGTTGTTACGCCGAAACAGCAAGACCTGCTCTGATACCAATTGAAAGTTCTACCCTTGTACTAGGAGGGGGTGAGATTAGCGTAACAAAAAAAATGCGGAATTGAAATATATAAAGCAATCTCACAAAATAAGCAATCACAAAATGTGCACAAGTAATTTTTAGGTGGAAACCCAAACCGGGTGAAAACCACCACCTAACCCTCTCGAGTTAGGATTTTCCGATCAACCTAGTTGATCAAATCCACTAAACTGAATCACTTAAAACGAGGGTGATTCAACCTCAATACAACCACGCTACAAGTACGAGGGTAGCGTTCCTCAACCCCTTCTCTCCACGAGAAGGATTTTGTCCCACGAAGGAGACGGGAATTCGCAAAGCGAATACCCAACCAAAATAACAAAGATAAAATAAAACAACAAACCTATAGAGCCAACAAAGTAATTAACCTAAGCTTCTATAGGATTTAGGAAACTCCCCTTTGCAAGGAGTGCGTCGACGATGACGCGGGTGCGTGAGCCACGCAACGGCGCAATGTCGCTCTCGTAGACAACGGCGGGAGAGCGGGTGCGCGAAGGGAATGATGCTCTCAAGAGAATGAAACTAGAGCTTGGAGAGCAAGGGCCTCAATTGGACACAAGAGAGTGGAAGTATGTTGCTTAAGTGTGTCTTGTATTTTTCTAAGTGTATATCTTGTGTGTTTTTGTGTTGCAAAGGCTCCCCTCTATTTATAGAGGCCTTAGGAAGGCTTTGGAAGGCTTAAGAAAGGTTCTATAGCCGTTGGGTGCAAAGCCCAAGAGAATCAGGCCGAAATCAGGACAATGATTGCATTTGACAGGGTTATCAGACGTCTAACTATGGCATCAGACGTCTGGAAGGCCACTTTAAGACGTCTGATTCCAAGGTCAGACGTCTGATTCTATGCGGGTTTCTCCCTGACTTGAATCAGATCTAAACAGGGTTTTTGTGCAAGTCCATCAGACGACATACAGGACGTCTGGCACTATGTCTGGACGTCTGGAAACCTACTTTTACTGTGGGAATTGATTTCCAAACATTGCAACGGCTAGAAAATCTCTGAGAAGAGATTTTGGGTCAGCCGAGGCAAAACAGTCATTTATCAGACGTCTGTAAAGTCCTATGGACGTCTGATAAGGCTCTAACGGTCATAATCTTGAGTGTTTTCTAAGCCAGCCAACGGTCCACTAATTGGACGTCTGGCAAAGTCATCAGACGTCTCCTAAGACGTCTGATCTAAGGTCTGGACGTCTGATTTCATCAGACAGAACTAACTATGTCCAGCCTAACAGTTATCAGACGTCTGAAACAACAGTCAGACGTCTTAAAATTCTTTATCAGACGTCTGATTTGGGAATTAGACGTCTGGAAGTGCTGTTTGAACCCTATATTGGTTTTCTAAGTATTCTACAGAAAACCTAAGTATCCTAGGGTTGTGCCGGTGTTCCTAGGACTACTGTTAGGGTTCTTTGAGGCTCTTTAACATGAAATATCTAAGGAAATAAAGAGCAACAAAAGAAATGAAAAAATACAACAAGTACAAAAGAAAGAATCTATCCTATTCTTCTTTTCCTTCCATCTTCAATCTTTCGCTCCACGTGAACCTCCTCTGTTTTCCGTCAAGCTCCTCCAATCCGTCCTGGATGCGAGCTCGAGTTCCGTCTAAACACGTCTTCATTTGCAATTGACCTGAAATCTAGGACTCAAATTGCAAATGTTAAATAACACGTGTTTTGTTATCATCAAAACAAATGATCGTGGTGTGCTAGCACCAACAATCTCCCCCTTTTTGATGATGACAAAATCGTAAATAATAATACATAAAAATCCTCCCCCTTTTTGACATTATCAAAAAGGTTTGATTGGTTTAAAATTCCTATAACTCCCCCTTAAAACATGCTCTTCTATAAGTTTCTTTTGACAAAGGTAATGTCCTCCCCCTTTTTGTAACAATGAGATAGCTATTATTTTTCTCCCCCTTTCTAAAGGAAATTTAGCTACCTTATATCTCCCCCTTAAAAATTGACAATTAGCTTATTAATTTTTAACTCCCCCTATCTAAATGCTTATAAAAGGATAGGGTTAAAAATTTTACCTCACCTACCATGGCCAATAAAATGGCCCGAATGGTGGTGGTGGATGCCACATCGGATGGGGCTCCCATCCATAGCTTGGAGGCCCGGGCATTGGCGCCGGTCTCCAATCTGGTGGTCGACGTGCGGCGGGTCCGTCGTTTGTTCGCCGTCTCGTCGGTCTTCTTGTTCTCCTCCTTGGTCTACTCCTTGGTTCCCCTAACTTGAGTTGACCAGCCTTGAGTTTGTAGGTCCAGTCCTGTGTATTGTAGTTATCCCTGAATCCTACAAAACAAGATTCCAAATTTTTCTTCGGTATCCAAGTAAGCTTGGATCCGGATTTGTTAGTGGGTCTCCTTGACGGAGATCCTTTCTCAACCTTAGGGCTATAAAAATTATCAACTTTGTTGATTAGTTTGTTAGAGTTTTCCCTAAGAAATGCAATTTCTTTTTCTATAGTATTCATCTTAGTCTTTAAATCAGAAATTTCTAACTTAAGACTATCATTTTCCTCAATCAACTTATTATTTTCATTGATGAGGTTATGATTTTCTAATAACAGGTTGTTATTTTTAGGACAAGCTTCTAGATCCTTAAGTTTTATTTCTAACCTATCATTTTCATTTTTAAGAAAACTAAGGTTCTTTTTAATGCTTTTATTTTCTATCCTAAGTGATTTACTAATCTCAAAAGTTCATTAAAAGCTTCTTGAAGATCGAGATTTACCTCGTTGTCTGAGTCGCTTTCGCTGTCTCTTCCTCTGGCCATGAAGCCGAAGCAAGCGGTTTCTTCTTCTATGGTCTTTTCTTCTTCTTCTTCCTCCGAGCTAGAATCGTCCCAAGTGGCTTGGAACGCCTTCTTCTTAGATTTCTTCTCCTTTTCCTTCTTCTTCTCCTTTTTGAGAAGAGGGCATTCTGGTCGCAGATGCCCTTTCCCGTTGCAGTGGTAGCAACGTCTCGGGATTTCCTTCTCCTCTTTCTTTAATTCCCTACAAAACTTGGAAAAATTTTTAAGTAAAATTCTAAAGTCTTCGTCGTCGGAACTTACCTCGCTATCCGACGCGGCTCTGAAGGCGAGAGTCTTCTTTGGTTTAGGCTCCGGTGTATCCTTCTTCTTCTGCTTCAACTTAGTCTCGTAGGCCATCAGATTGCCTAGGAGATCTTCCATGTTGAGCTCCTCCATTTCGTTCACCTCCTCGATGGCGGTGACTTTCTGTTCCCACTCCGGTACAAGGGAACGAAGAAGCTTCCCTTGAAGCTCCCCCTTGATGAAAGTCTTTCCTAAAGCTTTCAAGTTATTTACAATGAGAGTGAACCTAGTGTTCATCTCACTTAAAGACTCGTTAGATTTCATTGAAAAAGATTCAAATTCTTGAGAAAGTAAATTAATTTTTGAGGTTTTTACCTTAGAGGTACCTTCATGAGTTACCTCGAGTGTGTGCCAAATCTCGTATGCGGTGGCGCACTGCGAGATTCTGTTGAATTCTTCCGAGCTGAGCGCGCAGTAAAGGGCATTCATGGTCTTTGCGTTTAAAGAGAGCTCACGGATTTGTTGCTGCGAGTAGCCTCCCGCGGGTTTTTCTGGGATGTCGAAAGGCATCTCGCATCTGGCCCAGACCGTGAAGTCGGTGGCTTGAAGCCAGGTCTTCATCCGCAACTTCCAGTAGGGGTAGTTGCTCCCGTCGAAGAACGGCGGACGGGTTGTGGACTGCCCCTCGGAGATCCTGATTGCTGATGTGCTTCCCTCCATTTGATCTCTTGCCGGGTTGTTACGCCGAAACAGCAAGACCTGCTCTGATACCAATTGAAAGTTCTACCCTTGTACTAGGAGGGGGTGAGATTAGCGTAACAAAAAAAATGCGGAATTGAAATATATAAAGCAATCTCACAAAATAAGCAATCACAAAATGTGCACAAGTAATTTTTAGGTGGAAACCCAAACCGGGTGAAAACCACCACCTAACCCTCTCGAGTTAGGATTTTCCGATCAACCTAGTTGATCAAATCCACTAAACTGAATCACTTAAAACGAGGGTGATTCAACCTCAATACAACCACGCTACAAGTACGAGGGTAGCGTTCCTCAACCCCTTCTCTCCACGAGAAGGATTTTGTCCCACGAAGGAGACGGGAATTCGCAAAGCGAATACCCAACCAAAATAACAAAGATAAAATAAAACAACAAACCTATAGAGCCAACAAAGTAATTAACCTAAGCTTCTATAGGATTTAGGAAACTCCCCTTTGCAAGGAGTGCGTCGACGATGACGCGGGTGCGTGAGCCACGCAACGGCGCAATGTCGCTCTCGTAGACAACGGCGGGAGAGCGGGTGCGCGAAGGGAATGATGCTCTCAAGAGAATGAAACTAGAGCTTGGAGAGCAAGGGCCTCAATTGGACACAAGAGAGTGGAAGTATGTTGCTTAAGTGTGTCTTGTATTTTTCTAAGTGTATATCTTGTGTGTTTTTGTGTTGCAAAGGCTCCCCTCTATTTATAGAGGCCTTAGGAAGGCTTTGGAAGGCTTAAGAAAGGTTCTATAGCCGTTGGGTGCAAAGCCCAAGAGAATCAGGCCGAAATCAGGACAATGATTGCATTTGACAGGGTTATCAGACGTCTAACTATGGCATCAGACGTCTGGAAGGCCACTTTAAGACGTCTGATTCCAAGGTCAGACGTCTGATTCTATGCGGGTTTCTCCCTGACTTGAATCAGATCTAAACAGGGTTTTTGTGCAAGTCCATCAGACGACATACAGGACGTCTGGCACTATGTCTGGACGTCTGGAAACCTACTTTTACTGTGGGAATTGATTTCCAAACATTGCAACGGCTAGAAAATCTCTGAGAAGAGATTTTGGGTCAGCCGAGGCAAAACAGTCATTTATCAGACGTCTGTAAAGTCCTATGGACGTCTGATAAGGCTCTAACGGTCATAATCTTGAGTGTTTTCTAAGCCAGCCAACGGTCCACTAATTGGACGTCTGGCAAAGTCATCAGACGTCTCCTAAGACGTCTGATCTAAGGTCTGGACGTCTGATTTCATCAGACAGAACTAACTATGTCCAGCCTAACAGTTATCAGACGTCTGAAACAACAGTCAGACGTCTTAAAATTCTTTATCAGACGTCTGATTTGGGAATTAGACGTCTGGAAGTGCTGTTTGAACCCTATATTGGTTTTCTAAGTATTCTACAGAAAACCTAAGTATCCTAGGGTTGTGCCGGTGTTCCTAGGACTACTGTTAGGGTTCTTTGAGGCTCTTTAACATGAAATATCTAAGGAAATAAAGAGCAACAAAAGAAATGAAAAAATACAACAAGTACAAAAGAAAGAATCTATCCTATTCTTCTTTTCCTTCCATCTTCAATCTTTCGCTCCACGTGAACCTCCTCTGTTTTCCGTCAAGCTCCTCCAATCCGTCCTGGATGCGAGCTCGAGTTCCGTCTAAACACGTCTTCATTTGCAATTGACCTGAAATCTAGGACTCAAATTGCAAATGTTAAATAACACGTGTTTTGTTATCATCAAAACAAATGATCGTGGTGTGCTAGCACCAACACTATTTTCATGATTTTCCCTTCTACGTGCACAGGTTCGTCTGGAATCTAGCATAGGATGGAATTTGCTTGATAGCATCCAGCAAAGGGAGGTTGATGTGAACTTGCTTAAATGTCTCTATAATTTCTTCCATCCTATCTTTGGCTCCAGTAGGCTAGCAAAAGATGCCCCAAGGGTAGAAAAGTGATAAACTCTAGTTTATCATTATTCTTATGCTCTAAAACATATCTAGCTCTTAGGGTTTAACTAGTAAACAGGTTTCCGGGCTGCATTTAGCCATCACTTAGGTTAGGCATGCATTGCATAGTTTTTCATATTTTTAACACATTTATTTGAGTGTTAGGGATGAACAGATATCTAGATCCCTAAAACCCTAGCATTCAAGAAGGCAACAAGTGAAGAGGAAGCTTATTCCAACTAGATCCAGCTCATCCTAGCTGGATCCCAGTTCATTCTAGCTGGATCAACTCATCTTTAGCTCCATTCAGCTCATGTCTGCTAAATGGTAGCTCAAGCTAGTTCACCTCAGCTCCATTCAGCTCACCTCAGCTAGATAGTAGCTCAAACTAGCTCAAGACAGTTGATCCCAGCTCCATTCCAGCTCCTCTAATTCAGAACAGTTCACTGGAAAATCAACCTGACTAGGACTAGCTACTGCCGTCAACTAGCTAGACCTAGTCAGCTGAAGAGGACCTCAACCAGCTCAAGCCAGCTCAAGTTCAGCTCCCGAAGGCTCAACTCAGCTCAACTTAGTTGAGCTGAGCTACTTGACCTAAGCTAGCTACTCCAGCTAGCTAGGTAATATCCGAGAAGATCAGACCCAGCTAACCTCAACTCATATCAGTAGAAGCCATCTCATCTTAGCTTGGCTTAGCAGCTAGTAAAGAACTAGCAAGCTAAGCTAGCTAAGGTAGCTCCTTGAAATTCTCTTCAACAACTATCAGCTCCAATATAGCTCCAAGCAACTCCTCCCTGCTCCTCACCTCCTAAACCCTATCTCCCTCTACTCTTCTACTAGCTAACCTAGCTTAGCTATAGCTAACCTCAACCCTACTCCTCCACTCCTTGGCCATCCACCCTCCTCACTTAACCCCACCTTAACCCTACCTAGACCTAACCCTAACCCACCATAGTTGGCACAAAAACACACCACTTGTACCCCTTCAAAATGGCACCAACTATGGCACCTTTTGGAGTCATAACCACCACCTACCATTAGTACCAAAAACCCCTCTCTAATCCTAACCCTACATGCCACATAACCCACATGAAGACCACCCATTCTTGGAGCCAAAGGGTGACCTTCTAGAAGCAACCAAGTTGGTGCCAATATGGTGGTTGATGACAACCATTGGATGGCACCTTTTGGACCATAACTACCCCCTTGGAATCCCTTGGATTGTCACCAATTTACCATGGCCCTTGGATCCTTATAACCACCTCTAAAGGCCATCCTAGCCTTCCCTTGTATCCACGCCTACCTATCCCCTTTAACCACATCAGAGTTGGCACCAACACTAGTTTAACTATACTTACTCACACCTCTCTATATGGTGCCAACAAGCCTTAGCCCTCCATCTCATAACCACCACCATACGACCTCATCCTAACCCTACAACACACCACACCAATCCCTTAACCCTAGTCTCCACCTAGGGTTGTCTTCAACCATTAGGTGCCCCTCCACTTTGGCACCATCAACCCTAGCCTTATGATCCTATAACCACCACCCACAATCCATCCTAGTCATCCCCTCTTAACTACACCTACCTCCCCCCTCCACTCTATAAAAAGGCCATTAACCACCCACTTCCATTTCACCCTTGGCTACACATATACAACCATTCTTCCACCCATATTCCGCCATTACCAACAACCAAGGAGAAGAGGAGAAGAAGGAGAAGATTAAGTGGGTGCTCTTGCCCTCCTAGTGCCTTCAACTTCTTCCATTCTTCTACCTTGTGTCCACGCCAAGATAAGGAGTCAAGCCAAGCAAGAGGATGGCCAAAGAAGAGGAGAATCAAGGGTGGTCCGCGTCCACCCTAGGAGTCAGGAAGCAAGCCATCTAGGCTTGCAGGGAGCAGGCACACCCACCTAAGGTTTGCCACAAGGAGGACGTCTAGGAGAGAAAGACAAGAGAAAAGGATTTCTTTTGGTTCTAGGGCAACCAAAATTAGAGAAGAAACTTCAGGCAACATCATCTTCACCATCACTAAGCTTTCCTTTACTTTTGTCATTTTTTTGTTGCATTGTAGTGTAAGCTTTTTGGAGATTACAGTGAGAACCCCTCTCACTTGTGAGTTCTCCTTTATGAAAAACATTCCTCTACAGTTTTCTTAATTAGCTTGTGATTATTTGTTGTGACTTGTTCCTCCATTATTCCAAGCCTCCCGTGCTTTGAGTGAGTTGGAGAAATAAGGCACTTGTTGCCTTAAAATTAGCATCTTCATTTCCCATTTTCTCCACATTTGCTTTTGCCCATTTTTAAAACCCTAAAAATTATATATTTCAAAACCCAAAAAGAAAGTTGATTTATGTTTGTCAAGCGAGAGACTTCTAGTCTGCATTTTCGCCTGCATTTTTGCCTCCCTTGGGATGACTCAAATACTTTCCAAGTATTCGATTTTTACAAATTTCAAAAGCGATCGGAATTGTGTATTACAACGATAAAAACCCTAATTTACAAATCACTCTTTTTTGCTATCAATAACTGCTTTGAAAAGGATACCCTCGACCTCTAGGTGGAGGGGTTGTCTTGGCGGGAAAGGGGTGGAGCAATGACAACATCCTCCGAGTGAGTGATTTCAGGTGAGGAGGGGTTGGGTGGCTCTTCCTCGGTGGATGTGAAAGTCGATGTCAGGTTGGTAGGAGGGGTGATCATAAGAGTGAATTCTAGTTTGGAAATCTCTTCCATCATTTTGTGAATAATTCATGCTTAACATTTGCTAACTTTAGTGCAATTATGTTCTAAATAAAGATCAATTATGTAATATCTATAATGCTTAATTATGTAATTTAGCTTAGATTTAAGTATCAATATAAAGTTTGGAATAATTTATGTGTGGCCATTTGATTTTGCAATGATTAAACTTATACAAGGGAATGTGAACAATATGGATCGTCAGATCAAAGTTGACATGGGCATTTGAAGTTTGGACAAATTGCATAGAATCTATATGCATGAAGATATTACTGAGCAAACATAGTTGAAAACTCAACTTTGGACATGACAAAATGATGACAACATATATTGCCAATGCAGAACCATGCACGTGAAGCTGTCAACCCCATGTTGTGATCGGACTTACACGTTTATTTTCCATTCCTCCCCTATTTTGGATAAAAAGTAAAATAATATAATTATAATTATAACATAAATAATAATTATTCCCTCATAATTAAATACCCATTATATATTATATTCACCCTCCGTGGATTTCTCATTTAATCTCACTATTTAATTACATATTTAATCATCAAACCATAATACACTTACTAATATACATATTAATTCATTCATATTTCCTTTCCCCATCCTAATTCCCCTACGAATATCCCATTCACACATTCACTGCCTTACCTAATTAATATACACATAATTGAAAAAAAAAATCTTGCACACACAATTGCCTTCCTACATTAATTTTTCCCACCATAGAATGCATGCACAAGGATTAAATGCACAAACAATATAATGATAATCTAACAATCATATAATTATAAACTATGAAATATAATCATAATTAGTAATTTATATTTAACGATCATAATCATTCTCTTATATATTAACTCCCTCACTTAATAATCACTCATGCATTTAAACTCACTTAATAACTACCTAATTAGCTTATCTTAACTCACACAAAATAAAGCATAAACCCCATTTAACACAACTCCCAATTTCCTCTCCAATTTCCCATTTACGGGTCCCACATTTTGTTTCCCTCTTGAGTCCTCTTGCTTTCTCAATTCCACCCACAATCATCACTCATTTACTCTCTCCCCATAAATTTCCCCCCATCACTCACATTAACACACATCTCCACCTCTCCCACGTTCCCTCTCATAATTCCTTCCTCATCCAACTTACATACACACACCCAATCCCCTCATATTCCCACTCTCTAGTGCTCTCTCTGTATAAACCATCCCTTCCCTTCTCCATCTCTCCACTCCTTTCCCATCCACTACATCACCTACGAAACTCTCTCTCTCTCTCTCTCATTTTTTTTCCTCGTCTACCTGACACCACCGAATACCTCCCGTTCCCAATCCCCTCACGTCACCACCATATTTCCCCTCCCACATCTCTTACGACTCCCTCTATCCTCTCTCTTAATCTCTCTTTTCTCTACTCACGGCCATTACTACAAACATACGTAAATTACATCGACGGAGCAGCTACGGGCACGGTGGACGTGTACATGAAAAAGGAAGAGACTCGTCGTATATCGGCATTGACCATATCGTGAGCCAAAAAAAAAAAATCATATCTATATGTCTCATGATTCTTGTGTTCATTTAAATATTTTTGTTAAACTTTATTAATTAAAATTTATCCTTCAGATTATCAATAACTAATGTAAATGTTTTTTTTATGGATAATATGCACATATGATGGGGATTTATTTCTTATCATGATAGCTTAAATTTTCGTTTAGGGGTAGAGATACGTTTAGGTATCTTAATTTAAAATGATAGAATTTCACGTAAATATTAATCGAATTTTTCATAACAACCAATTTACCTTATTTCCATGGAATTATTTTAGGGATGATCTAAGCCTAAAGTTAGAGTCGAATTAAATTGTAGCTCTAGAAAAATTACTACGGATAAATTAAGCTTAGCGGAGTGGAAAACAAAGCTCTATCGTGGAATCTAATTTACAAAAATAATCCTACAAATCTCTTACACCCTAAGCATTTTTTGTAGTATACTTAATCAAAAAGCTCTTCACATGATATAGTTTTGTGTTGCTCGATCCTTTTTATTTTGGTTGTTATAAAAATATTTTTTTATTTCACAATTTCCAAGCATAAAAAAAATCAACGTAACCAGGAAATCTCCTTATTAAATTGGGCATTTTCATGACCGGTGAAATCACCATTCCTCAAAATGGTTACAGCCTTAGCATACTCCTTTATAAAGGGCCCTTTACCTTAGGATGCTCCTCAAATGAGCTAGGCAACTTCCTAGGATCACGCTGCCCAACAACCTCAACAAGGTAACCAATTTGGGACTGCATGTCTTGGATTGCCTTATTCTGAGATTAAATGAATGATCATATTTTGGTTTTCTTGCATAGTCTTCATCGTTACTTTAATATCATCCAACTCAAAATTGTTTAGTTGTTGAGGAGGTTGGAATTATTGCACATAGAAGGGTTTGGTGGGTTGGGCTCTTATGTTTCTCGAGTTGGAAGCATCACCTTGCTTTCACGAGAAGTTGGGATAGTTCCTCCATTCAGGATTGTAGGTCTTGGCAAATGGGTTGTTCCTGGGAGGTGGTTGGATCCCTTGGGCAGCATTCAAGTCTACTTGAACTAACTCGGGGAATTGACTTGCTAAGTGACACTCAACAATAGCGTGAAAAGTACTTTGGCAAATAGAGCATTCAATGACAGCTTGGACTTGGGAAGCTGACTATAGGAATAAGTCAGGGTTTGACATGAGTCTATCAAAATTCTAGTTCAACAATTGGATTTGGTAGGTTAAATTCTGAGTAGCCTTAACTTCACTGGCTTTCGCTTTCTTTTGAAAGATAGATGATTTTCTATCATAATAAGCTAATGTTAAGTGGATATAATTATCACTAAGTGTCTCAAACAGTGTCTAGGCCTCATCCTCTGTCTTAGTGAGAAAGGTTCTAGCATAAGCAACATCAACTGTTTGTCTATGCCTATCAAAAAGTCTAGTATAGAACCTTTCCACCAACTACCGTTTAGGGACTTGATGATGGGGGCATAACCATATTAGGTTATTGAAGCACTCCCAAGTCTCATGGAATTACTCCCCATCTAATTGAGTAAAACCCATAATTTCCCTCCTATAGTGATTGGTTTCGATCATGGGAAAGTACTTCAGAAATTCTCCCTTAGGGGTGTTCCAATCATTCAACCTAGAATCTAGGGTGTGGTACCAATGTTTTGCCTTGTCTTTGAGGGAGAATGGAAAGAGAGTTCTCATCAGAGTTTCGGTAAAGTTTTGGAGTTTCACCGTGGAGCATACCTCAATGAATTCCTCTAAATGTTGGTAGGGGTCCTCCCTAGTAGTACCATAGAAGGATGGTAGCAAGGATATGGTACTACTCTTGATCTCATATGGATTATCCCCTGCCAGTCTTCTTAGTGCATGACCAGGTTCATTAGTGGGGATGAAATAGTCCCTCAAAGATCTCTGTTGATTCGCTCCATGATTACCCATCTCTTCTCTCCTTACTCCTTGGTTGGCTCTCATAAGGATTCTCTTAAGCTCTGGATCAAACACTAAACTTCTCCTAAGAGAGCATCTACCAAGCATACACCAGTCAATCACAACAAACACAAGGCAAAGAAAACTCTCCTTTTCTTAGGGTAAATTAGGTCTCTGAGCTATCCTCCCATCTTACCCTTCAAAGTTGTCACACAGGGTCAAATTCGTGTCCATCTGTTGCCACTATATTGGTATAAGAGGGTCAATATGACTTGAGATCCCCGACATGCTCTTTGGAGAAGAAAGAAGGCAAGTTGTGTTATCTCTTAGTGGCCAACCAAATTATGCAATCAATTATGTGACCTAAGTCGACCTTCGTTTGTGTCAAAGAGACCTACTCTAAAAGGAAACTCAGACGAATCAGATATTGACCTAGGTCTAAGTTCCTTTGTGGTGCAGTAAGGAGAGACAATACAAGTCTCTAGTACCTTATGTGAGTGCTTCCATGCTGAGAGTGTGCACCACAATGCGAAAATCAATTTTTTTTGTTGAATCTTTAGAAATCACACTCAAGTTCTTGTCAATCAAATAAGATAATAGATTCAATCAACTTATGTGGTCTAGAATCATGGACAAGAATTTATACAAAGATAGAATTTGCACCTACCTCTAGCAATCTTCGTGCAATATGCAATACGGTGCAATGAAATAAGATCTAGTATGCTATTGTATCCTAGAATGAGCACACCTAAGGGGCAGATAATTCCTAGACATATAGCTTCAGGTTTTTTTATATGTTTATATAAAGCAAACAAGCAATAATCTGGACTAAATAATCCTAAGTCTACCATAGACAAATAAACCTATTGGCTAAAGAAAGTGGGAACAGGTTCCCAAAAAATTGCCCCTGAACAAGGGCCTTAAATAAAGTGGGGATATGCCCCTGAAAATCATGCCCACTAACTACAAGGGCAAGAAGACAGGGAAATGAAATTAGCTATATTAGCCTAAAGTCTAAAATCTATGATCTATTCTACTAATTGAATAAGTGTAGGAGATGACTCTTCCTTGGCATGAGATCCAAGTCTCCTTCCATGGTCATGGACCAAAATCTCCTCGCATCTTCTGGTGGGCATGGCTCAATGTCCACACAGTGCTTGGTTACACCCTTATTCCCAACTCGTTAATTAAATATAGATGTGTCAAGACAAATTGCACCTCAAAATGAATCATAAATATAATTATAACCGACTAAACCTATTGCGTCTGTTGCCTCCCTGACAACAACACCATTTGATATGGGCTATTTCTCTTAGTAAAGATACATTTAAGAATATTTATGTTTGTTATAGTGTGAATCATGGTGGAAATATACCCAGTCAAAAATAAGGAAATAATACGATCAGCATCATATCCATCATCTATTCAGTTCAAGATATATATCAATTAAACCATGAATAAAATAAGTTGTCCCCATGAGGAGGCAATCACACACAAATAGGTTTATTTAAATATGCCCATGCTAATTAGAGTTCCAAATAAAATATTGAAATATATGAGCAAACTTAGTAAGTTGAGGCCGAGGTGTGGTCACGGTGCGATAACACGGAGGTCAGTGTGATGACGGGGACATTGAGAGTTAGTAACTGTTGGTGTGGAGGAGATGTTCGAGATGATGGTGATGGAGATGATGAAGGGGACATCCTTAAAGTTAGTGGTGGTGATGGTGGATGTCCAAGGGAGGCGATGGGAAGGTGGTGGGTGGCTTCGGTTGGTGGTGGGGTTATGGTGGGTGTTGGGGGGGTATTAAGGTTTTGGTGGTGGTGGCTTATGGAGGCAAGGCAAAGGCAAAGGCAATGGTGGGCCAAAGGGGGCCTAAGGGGTCATGTTTAGATGTTCATGGGTAATTATATAGGAGGGGGGGATGTCCAAAATGATGACCTAGAGAGGAGATTTAGGGTTTAGGTTTAGGAAAGTATGAATTGTAGTAGCATTAGTGATCAGTAGTTTTGACGCGTGTTTTGAAATTCATCAGATTTATAGTATAGTTGTGCTAAACCCTCGATCAAAAATATTTGCTTTAATGAAACTCGCGTTAATTTTTATTCTTTTATAACATGAGTCCCAGTCGTTCGTTTCTTGGAGGCGTAAAATGTGAGTATTAGAATTGGATCCACTTTTCTAACCTAAATCTAACCTAACCTAAATTTTTTTGGTCTTTTTTGCTTTTGCGATTGTTTTATGTTTTTGATTTTCGAAAAACAAACTTGAATACGAGAAATACCTAAGCGAAACCCTAAAACCTACGTGCATCTATGTGAGGCCATGGTGGTCGTGCATGGTGTGACTAACCTAAGGGTAGACATTCCTAAGGAGACTATGAGGGCGTGCATCAAAATCATAAGTGAAAATAAGAGTACGCACATAAAACCACTAGAAAAAATAACATCAAGCATCAAATATTAAGTAGATATAAATCTGGATACATAAAAAGAAAGAAAAGCAACAAAAGAATGGGATCAACTAAGAGAGGCTATGGAGAAGCCTTCTTAGCTATCCATGAAGAAAGAAATGGTGGCATGGATCCTCTATGGAGAGAGAAGTGTTGGTGCTAGAGCACCACAATCGTTTATTTTGATGATAACAAAACACGTGCCTTTTAACATTTCCTTTTGAGTCCTAGTTTTCAAGTCAAATTGCAAATGGAGACAAGTGTTTTCGAGCTCGCATCCATGGCGAATTGGAGGAGCTGGACAGAGGCGGAGGAGCTTCGCGAGGAGCGAAAGCTTGAAGAAGGAAGGAGATGAAGAATAGGATAGATTTCCTATTCTCTTATTCTATGTAATTTTGTTTCGTTATTTTGCTCTTTATTTCTGTCTTAGATCTTATGTTAAAGAGCCTCAAAGAACCCTTAAAGTAATCCTAGGAACACCTGCACTACCCTAGAATACTAAGGTTTTCTATAAAGAACTTAGAAAATCAAAATAGGGTTTGGACAGCCTTATCAGACGTCCAATCTGGAAATCAGACGTCTGATATTGACTTTTAAGACGTCTGACTGTTCGATCAGACGTCTAGAAAATCTAGGTTGGACTTAGTAGGTTCTGTCTGTTAAAATCAGTCGTCCAGGCCTTAGTCTAGACGTCTTAGCAGACGTCTGACGCCTTTCCAGACGTCCAATTAGTGGAACGTTGGCTGCCTTAGTAAACATTGAGGAAATGACCGTTAGCCTCATATCAGACGTCCGTAGAGGACCCCAGAAATCTGATACATGACCGTTTTGCCTCGGCTGACCCAAAATCTTCCTTCAGAGATTTTCTAGCCGTTGTACTTCCTTGGGAATCCATTTCCACAGAACAATAGGTTTCCAGATATCCTGACCTAGTGCCAGACGTCCTGTGTGTCGTCTGAGGGACATACACTAGAATCCTATTTAGGACTAATTCAAATCAGGAAGGAAACCCACCTAGAATCAAACGTTTGACTTAGTTCCCAGACGTCTTAAACAGGTTTTCCAGACGTCTGATGCCAGGATCAGACGTCTGATGACCCTGTCAGAATCATGATTAATTCTGACTACGGCCTGATTTTCTTTGGATTTGCACCCAACAGCTATGGAAGCCTTCCAAGGCCTTCCAAAGCCTTCCTAGGCCCTCTATAAATAGAGGATGACCCCTTGGCTTGTAACATACACCCAAGACACACCTTGCAAGAATATTTCCACTCATTTTGTGTCAAATTGAAGTAGAAGAAGCACTTGCTCTCAAAGGCTTGTTTCCACATCCAAGTGCCTCATCCAATTTGAACACCCGCTCTCCCTCTGCGATTACGAGAGCAACAAAGCGTAGTCGTGTGGTTCACGCACCTGCGTCGTCACATCGATGCACTTCCACCAAATGGAAGTTTCCTAACTCCTATAGAAGCTAGGTTTAAATATTTGAGGCTCTACAGGATTGTTGTACATTTTATTGTATTTGGTTGGGTATCCACTTTGCGAATTCCCGTCTCCCTCGCGAGACAAAATCATTCTTGTGAAGAGAAGGGGTTTTGAGGTACACTACCCTCGGTCTAAGTAGTGCGGTTGTAATTGACGTTCAGTCATCTTGTTCAAGTGACTGGGTTTAGTGGATTTGATCGGCTAGGTTGATCGGGAAATCCTAACTCGAGAGGGTTAGGTGGTGGTTTTCACCCGATTTGGATTTTCACCTAAAAATACTTGTGCCTATTGTGTGATTGCTTATTTTTGTGAGATTGTCTATTTTAATTTCGCACTTTATATTACATCACGCATATCTCACCCCCTCCAAGAAGGGAATTACAATTAGTATTAGAGCATGTTCTTACAAGATCAGAGTAACACCCAGCAAGAAGATCATGGAGGGAAGCTGCACCGTGAGCAGGATTTCCGAGGGGTAGTCTACAACCCATTCGTCGTTCTTCGACGGGAGCAACTACCCTTGCTGGAAGCTGCGGATGAAAACTTGGCTGCAAGCCAATGACTTCACGATTTTGGCCAGATGCGAGACACCGTTTGACATCCCGGAGAAACCCACAGGAGGCTACTCGCAACAAAAAATTTGGGAGCTCTCTCTAAATGCAAAAATAATGAATGCATTGTATTGTGCTTTGAGCCCGAAGGAGTTTAACAGAATCTCACAATGCGCCACTGCATACGAGATCTAGCACACACTCGAGGTAACTCACGAAGGTAGCTCTAAGGTAAAGACTTCTAAAATAAATTTACTTTCTCAAGAATTTGAGTCTTTTTCAATGAAGTCTAATGAATCTCTAAGTGAGATGAATGCTAGGTTCACTCTCATTGTAAATAATTTAAAAGCTTTAGGTAAGACCTTCATCAAGGGGGAGCTTCAAGGAAAACTACTCCGTTCCCTTGGACCGAAATGGGAGCAAAAGGTCATCACCATTGAGGAGGCGAACGAGGTAGAGGAGCTCAACATGAAAGATCTCCTAGGCAATCTAATGGATCATGAGACAAAGCTGAAGTAGAAGAAGAAGGATACACCGAAGCCAAAATCGAAGAAGAGCCTTGCATTCAGAACCAAATCAGATAGCGAGGTAAGTTCCGATGATGAAAACTTTAAGTTTTTACTTAAAAAGTTTTCCAAGTTTTGTAGGGAATCAAAGAAAGAAAAGAAGGAGAAAAAGGAAAGCCTAAGACGTTGCTACCACTGCAAGGAGAAAGGGCATCTACGACCAAAGTGCCCTCTTCTCAAGAAGGAGAAGAAGAAGGAAAAGGAGAAGAAGTCTAAGAAGAAGGCGTTCCAAGCAACTTGGGACGACACGAGCTCAGAGGAAGAAAAAAAGTAGAACCCCGAGGAAGAAATCACCTGCATGGGCTTCATGGCCATGGGAAGTGATAGCGACAGCAACAACAGCAACAATGAGGTAAATCTCGATTTACAAGATGCTTTTGATAAATTATTTGAGTTTAGTAAATCACTTAAGGTAGAAAATAAAAATATTAAAAGGAATATTAGTTTTCTTAAAAATGAAAATGAAAGATTAGAAATAAAACTCAAGGATCTAGAATCTAGTCCTAAGGATAATAATTTGTTATTAGAAAATAAAGATTTAATCAATGAAAATACTAAACTGATTGAGGAAAATGTTAGTCTAAAATTAGAAATTTCTGATTTAAAAACTAAGATGCATATTATAGAAAAAGAAATCTCATGTCTTAGGAAAAATTCCAACAAATTAATCAATAAAGTAGAAAATTTGCATAGCCCTAAGATTAAGAAAGGATCTCTATCAAGGAGACCCGCTAATAGATCCGGATCCAAGCTCACTTGGATACCAAAGAAAGAATTGGAATCTTGTTTTGTAGGTTTCAAAGAAAATATCAACGTAAAGGACTGGACCTACAAGCTCAAGGCTGGTCAACTCGAGTTGGGAGGACCAAGGAGTAGACCAAAGAGGAGAACGAGAAGACTAACGAGACGACGAACAACCGAACAACCCGCTGCACGTCATCCACTAGATTGGAGATCGGCGCCAATGCTCAGGCCTCCAAGTTTGGGATGGGAACCCCATCCAATGTGGCATCCACCACCTCCATTTGGGCCATTCTATTGGCCATGGTAGGTGAGGTAACCCTTAACCCTATCTTTTTATCATCAGCATATAGATAGGGGGAGTTAAAATTATGAACTATTTGTCAATCATTAAGGGGGAGATCTTGTTAGCTATATTTCCTTTAGAAAGGGGGAGAAAAATAACAGCTATCTTGTTGTTACAAAAAGGGGGAGGATATTACTCTTGTTAAAAGAAATTCAACCCAATTATAGAAGAGCATGTTTCAAGGGGGAGTTATAGGAAATTTAAAATTGATAAAAACCTTTTTGATAATGTCAAAAAGGGGGAGGATTTTTTGCATTATTATTTTTGGTTTTGTCATTATCAAAAAGGGGGAGATTGTTGGTGCTAGAGCACCACGATCGTTTATTTTGATGATAACAAAACACGTGTCTTTTAACATTTTCTTTTAAGTCCTAGTTTTCAAGTTAAATTGCAAATGGAGACAAGTGTTTTCGAGCTCGCATCCATGGAGGATTGGAGGAGCTTCACGAGGAGCGAAAGCTTGAAGAAGGAAGGAGATGAAGAATAGGATAGATTTCCTATTCTCTTGTTCTATGTAATTTTGTTTCTTTGTTTTGATCTTTATTTCTGTCTTAGATCTTATGTAAGTATGCGTCCGAGCACACGGAGGCTTGGTCCTCCGTGTTGAAATACTGGCACGCAGAAGCCAATTCCACATGACTTACCAAGTCACTTGGTGCAACACTCGGTAAGGAAGGTCTAACGGGGTTTCTAGGGATAAGCCTGGTGTTGAAAGAATTTGAATTGTGACGAAGTGGTGAAGAGGTGGTGTTTACCAGAGATCGGGCAGGGTTGGCCAGAAGCTCGTCCAGCTTCTTGTGCACGACGGAGATTTCATCCAGTTTTTGTGCAATAAGGCTTAGATCAGTGGATGAATGGAAGGGTCCCGTGTCAACTTCGTGGACATTTCAGGGCTGGCTGGTACAATTAAAGGTGACAATGGAAGCATTGTTCATCAAGTTTTCACTCATATTTTCAAACAATTCAAATGCTCCATTCTCATCTTTATTCATAAAGTTCCCTCCGTAGGAAGCGTCTGCAATCTACTTCAAAGTCTCATTTAGCCCATAGTAGAAAATCTGGGCTATATGCCACTTAGGCAGATCGTGGTGCGGACACTTCCTGAGGAGGTCGTTATACCTCTCCCATGCCTCATGAAATTGTTCGCCGTTTTGTTGCGTAAATGAAGTGATAGCACGGCGAAGAGCATTAGTTCGCCTGATTGGGAAGAACTTCTTGAGAAATGTTGTTCGCATCTCTTCCCAAGAGTGGATGGTTCTCCCAAGGGTGCGTAACCACTGCGACGCTTTATCCCGCAATGAAAATGGGAACATTTTCATGAGGACTATAGGTAACCCGACATTTCTTGATTTAACCGTTTCAGCCAGTCAGGTTAGGTCTTCCAAGTGGAGAAAAGGATCTTCACTAGCAAGACCATGAAAGTGAAAATTTATTAGGCCAATAATGTTAGGTTTCAGTTCAAAGTCGTCCCCGCCCATGGGGACCCGAATTTGTCCTATGGTCTTTGTAGCAACGGGATTCTGATAGGAGCTAAGAGACCTAGGCTCCTCCCATTCGGGAGGGTTCTGCATTTCCTCCAATGTTTCTCGAATGACTTCAATTCGTTCATTATACATTTCCATTTGGGCTTGGAGGCGGGTTATGGGATCTAAGGCTCCACCACCTGGTGGGTTCTAAGGGCGGTTTCCTCCCTCGGGATTTGGCGGTGGGCGTGCAGCCATGTTTGTGGAGGAGGAGGATGATTCGACTTCTTTTCTAGATTTATCAGGCAATTCAATCAGTTCAGGGTTTTGTGACCTCCTCCCAAACATGCACTACCGCAGGAAGAATTAGGGGGATAAGAAGGGAAAAAGAGATGAGAGAAATGACGCCACAAAGGTACACTTGATGACAAATCAATTCAATCAAATTCCTAACCTCTACAGTGTGCCCTTAGACCTAAAGATCTAAGTTACTATCACGAACTACGAAACCGAATGCGAGCACCGCAGAACCACCGGGCCAAATTGAAAGGCCATTTGCCCCAGTCTTAGACACCCGATAGCACGCGGGAACTCTCACCAGCACGTAGATGCTACACGCAGGTAGTTAGACCTCCAATCCTTAGTAAGGGTCAAGTTACTACCAATTTTAGTTAGAGGCTTAGGGTTAAGTGCTTTTGGAATGTGAAGGGCATTGTTTATGGGTAATGCCCAAGTGATTGATTTTCAGAGTGTGTAAAACAAGCATGAAACAGGGAAATCTCCCCGAATTGAAGTTTTAATTGGTGAATGGCTTTTAAAGTTTCAGCCTTAAGTAGTATGGATTTTATGATTTCGCTGAAATACCAATTCAACCAATCTCCGGGTTTTGCAAGAATACAAGTTTTCTTCTAAGCCCAACAAACCCTTCTTCAATTTCAATTGGTTAATGCATGCTAAAATGCAATGGGCTACCCTAAATGGAAATTTCTATGTGTGGATGCACGAATCAGTTTTAGAGTTTATGTGAAAGGGAGCCAAAGCACTTCAATTCAAGTGCTCCCAATCACCAAAAAGATGTCCACACAAGGCTCAACCAAAAGATAAAGAAAATCAAATTGTTGGGGTTGAAGTATTCGAGATCGAATCTTAGGCAAGTTGAAAAGTCGTGGTGGGGTTGGAATCAACTCAATTCCAAGTCTCCCCACCAAAAAGGTGATCCCGAATTGTAGATAAATGAGGCAAAAGAGGGATGCAATCAATCTTTTTGTGTTTGCCTCAGAGAATACTTTAAACAGCGAAAAATTCAAGAATCAAAATTCTTAGATTTTCGCTATGCGAAGTAAGGCTGGAAATCCCGGGGCGGTGGGATTGAAGACAATCAATCAAACAAGTGAATTTTAATCCACTTGCCCCAAGAGATCCCAAGAAGTTTTTCTAGTTTTTAGTTTTGTAGTTTTTTTTTTATTAAGGTGACAAGTTAACCCTAGTTGCTAAAAAAAGAAGACCTACTTGTTCAGCAACGTGTGCGAAGCTCCAATGCGGTGTCAGCGACTTCACGCTCTCGTTCCCACCTTGGATCTGCTTACGTCTCTGACTTCGTCTGCTTACCTTCTCCTTGCAACAGGTTTACCTGCACACCAAAAACAGAGATACCCGTGAAGAGAGAAGAGAAGAGAAAAAATTACAAGAATGGAGTAAAAACTTACTTGAAGGCACACTTTCCCGGCAACAGTGCCAGAAAAGTTGTGGTGTCGAACCCGAGTAGGTTGTTAATATGGTGATTTTATTGTTGAAATGTGTATAGTGGTTAACCTAAATCGGAACTAACCATCTCTTTACAAAATTTTTAACCTGGCCTACTTGATTTTATCTTGGTCACTTTTAGGCCCAGGGTCAAACTCAGGGAAGTGGGGTTACAAGTCGAGTTTCTACGCCTTTCCTACAACGAGTCTCTTCCGTTCGTTTATTGTGTTTTTGGTGTTTTTCTATTTAGATTTTTTTCTGGTAATCTTTGTCCTTGAGGCACACCCTCAAAATTAAGTTCTTGGCTTTGAGCCAAAACAGGATTCCAAAACGGGTCTTGCTATTCGCAAGATGGAGTACCTGCAAGTCAAAGATTATCTTTTCTCTTTTATATATTTTTTTATCTTTTTACTAACAGGAAAGCTAAACAGAAATAAAGTAAATACAGTATATATATAGGTATATATTATGTATATAAAGGGGTGGGGGTGGAGGCGGAGATGGAGTGTAGCACGGTGTCGAGTCGATCATCGTCTAGAAAGACGCAACCAACAAGACGAAGTGCCGCGTGTAGGATGGATGGTGGAAGATGAATGCGAACATGCTTTTTTTTGTACGCGTGTATCGAGGAATATCAGCAACTGGTGTAGATATTCCCGCGATACAGCGTATGGTAAATAATGTGAAAATATATATATATGTATATATGTAAATATATCTATATGTATATATGGTTATAAATAGGTATATATATATGTATAGATATATATGTGTATATATATATATATGTATATATGTATATATATAAGTATATGTATATATGTAGCTATATGTATAGATAGATATATGTATAGAAGTATATATATATATATGTATGTATGTATATAATACTATATAGATATCTATATATATATATATATATATATGTGTGTATGTATGTATATATATATATAATAATATATGTATATATAGGTATATGTAGCTAGATATGTATATATATGTATATATGTATATATAGTTATATAGATATATATGTATATATGTATGTGTATATATATATGTATATATATATAAGTATATAGATGTATATATATATATGTGTGTGTGTATGTATATAGGCTAATACATATTTATATAAGTACTAATATATGTATAGATATATGTATAAATATATATATGTATATATGTATGTATATAAGTATATGTATATATGTATATATATAAGTATATAGATATATATATATGTATGTAAGTATACTAATACATAAGTATATAGGTACTACTATATGTATAAATATAAGTATATACGCAAGCAGGTGCGGGCGACGCGGGCGGAGACGCGCAGGCTGGCGCGCGCACGGGCGAACGGCGGTAGCGGCGCGCTGGGTGACCGGTAAAGTGAGAAGCTCACCGGTCACCCCACTGTAACCACAGTGTCGCGCAGACTCGCGTGAACAGTGGCTACAGTGGTCGGGCGAGCCGTGCGACCGGGAGTTGCAAGTGGTGTGAGTGCGGCTGGCGCACACGGGCTGGCATGCGAGGAAGAAGGTCTGCGCTGGCCGGTTGCTTGTAGGTGGAAGGTCGCGACAGAGCACGCGGAGAGGGAGTTGGCGTGCGCGGGGGAGGGCGAGGGCGACGCGGGCGTTGCTAGGGTGCGCTAGGGTGCTTGGCCGGTCGCTGCAGTGACGCGCGGTGGCCGGCTGCGGGCGGAAGAGAGAGTGCGACAAAGCAAAGAAGCGGGAGGCGGAGAGGCCTGCAGGCGCGCGCGGAGGCGAGGGCAGCCTGCAGGCTTGCGCGGAATGGAGTGGGGCGGCTGCTGCTGCGTGCTGCTGCTGTGTGCGGAGCTTGAGCTTCAAAGCTTGAAGCTACCGCTCCAATGGCTGGAATGGCATGGAAGGTGAAAACAGTGAAGAAGGCCACCACGCCCACCGGCTATTTGAAGAGCTGGGCGGTGGTGGTTTCACGGTGGTGGGTGCTCACCACAGTGAAGACTCCTGTCCACCGGGTGTCTCCGAGGCGAGCCGACGTATGGAGGGAGAGGGAGGAGAGGACGGTGGCCTGGAGAAGAAGAAGCTGCAGGTGGGTTTTTCTCTGTTGGACCAGGCTGCTTTTGCAAGAAGGAGTCGTGGCTCTTTATAGAGGAAGAAGCCATGCACGGCCATGCCCTGGCTGTGCATGGCTCATGCATGGCCTTGGCAGGGAGAGGCAGCCGTAGGGAAGGGCTGGAGCAGGGAATGACGCGCGAGGAAGAAAGGTGTTGTCCCATGCAGCCGCGGGAAGAGATTTCCAAATCAAATGGAAATAAAAATAAAGATGGGAATATTGCGAAGTAGCACTTGAAGAAAATGTGAATTGCGAGGCCATTTATTTCATTCTCCTCCCTTCTCAATTAAATGCATGCATGCATGTATTTTTACAAATGCAACTATGGAGACCTAATATGCATTGGTAATGCTAGGAAATAGCACAAGATGTCACAATTGCAGGCGTATTTTTGCGGTGCAATCACTGTCCTCCTCATTCCTCTTGTCTGGATCAGTCTTCTTCTCTCTTTATTGCCTTATTCCACTCTATCTCACATCCTGGATCACTTTAGTACCTGCAAATAACAACAAAAACATCAAATAGCAAGATATCTCATCTTATTCTCTATAAAATGATACAATTCATGATATGAATGCAATATTTACAAATTAAACTAGGTTCAAACATTATTTAGCCTGATTAGGACTTATGATTGCTGTGTAATCATACCCCCATGTCTAAACTTTGCTAGTCTCTAGCAAATGTAAGACTAAGTGCATGACTAAGTGATTTACAAGTTCAATCCCTAAAAGACTGCTTATTCTTTTATCAAAGAGTTTGACTAAAGGTTTTCTTCCTTTTGTTTCATCCAGAAATCTAGAAATCCAAACAATCGTGAAAGTGTAGTGATGGTATCTTAAGCAATGGACCCAAGTGAAAAGCCAATTCGCACTTAAAGTTCATACTTGACCCTTATAAAAATTCTATCGGGATAGGCAAACTCTTCCCTCGGGGATACGTAACAAATAGTCTATGATTGCTACCCTAATTTTGTGGCTCAAGTAGAAGATGTCTGAGTCAAGTGGTTTTATATTTGGTGGCTCACTCATTTGGTGCTGCATATAATCTAGTACTACATATTCTAGCTTTCCATACTTTCAAATAACTCAACCCAAAGAGAGGCTAAAAACTGTGCTCTCTTTAGTTCCTTCGTACTCTCTCTTTTTCTTTTCTTTTTCTTTTTGAGCTCACAATCTCACCATATTGGGTCAATGTGCTCAATATTTGGTGGCCTCACATGGCATTAACACTCTAATTAAATTTCTGATAATCCTACAACTAGACCAGAATTCCTCAGCCCGTATTTCGGTGGTCAGAAATACAGAAAAGTAGGTATGGGCCATATTTGGTGGATCACAATGGTAGTGAGTTTTGTTGCCTCAATGTAAATGACTCAAAAATGAAATAAACAACTAAACACAATTATGAACTTAACACTTTTTTTTTATACTTTTTCTCCTTTTTTCTTTTTTTCTTCTTTTTTCTCATATATATATTTTTTCTTTCTTTTTTCTTTCTTTTCTTTTTTTATTTCATATCTATGAACACGACACAATACAATACAACGCACTCAAATTTTATTCAAGAGGCATTATTAGGGATCAGTGATGTTTAGGAGGATATTGGGTAGCTTATTTGGTGAAAGTGCCTACTCTTGGCATCAGGAAGGGAATGGATAGGACAACGCATTTTCTGACCTTTGACATTAATACCCTCCTTTAGCCAAGGATTCCGTAGAGGACAGTTGTGACCATCACCTTAGTCATAGTTTTATTAGAACTCAATCTCTACGTATCTACCTTATTTAGTGGCTCTCAAGAATTCTTACAAGATTCGTACATAGGAACTTAAGAGCGAAAACTATGCCTACTCCAAGTATCATTATCTAATTATCCAGAGATTAAGAATCATTGCACTAGACTTAGAGCACCAGTATCACTTTAGTCTCACGTCACAAATATTTGGTGGATCTACTAAAAAATAGTTTGCCTGACTAGCTAACCACTGTAAAGGGTTCAGGAAAAGAAGCAATGCTTCTCCTCGACAAACTAAACATGTCTATTAGTTTTCATAATGGATCATTGCAAAATATACATGCAAGTGTAAAAATTGTACTAGATTCTAGATTTAGAATAAACCTAAGAACAAAATCCCTAATAAAACTTCCTTGATAAAAATTAATGCATGAATGCAATAAATATAAATGCTAGGTATAACCTTTCAAAGTTGCACTTAGAAGATTTTCCTAATTCGGGTTACATTCAGCTCGACCCTAAATGTAGAACAAAAAGGTGAGTGGATGAGTCAAAAGTGGTTGTTGCAGATGATTTCTAACTCCAATGCGAACATTAGAGGTGGAGTTAGTTGTTCTTAATTTAAGGACCCTAAAGTGCAATTAGCATGATGTACGAAAGGTTTTTCCTAGGTGTTGGCAGAAAAATTTTTGGTTTACACATACTACCCCCTCATGCCTACTTTCTTGCATGTCCTCATGCATGAATATAATGAAAAATAAATTAAGACACGGAGTAAATGGGTAGAAATCACCTGGAATAGCTCCTGAAGTTTTTGTTCCGCTTATTCCAAGACCTATGAAGTAAAATAAATATGCAGGAAAATATGTTAAATAAAATACGCTATATATAAGTGCTGAGTTTAATGCCTCCAACTAGGTGTAAACTCGAGAAGGATATATCAATACAGTATTGAGAATGGCAAGTAAAATGATAAGAATTTTAATCTCGTTCGCCAACAATGGTCCACAAATGTAGACCAACTGTCCAAGAATTCAAAACCCAAAAAATCAAAAAAATATGGAGATGGGGCTTGGGATTATCTGCAACCAAGTGCTACAGCCGAAAGATAAATATATATGGGTGCCTGAAAGAAATGAAGGTGAAGGCATCCTGAAAAGGTGATGGAGAATGTGGGTTGTTGGGGTATGAGTGGCATTGTGTGGGATAAAATCATATGGGTCCTGGTAATGGTGATAAATGGAAGGCATGACATGACCCAAGTGATGTGGTCAGATCTAGAAGTTAAGGCCCAGTGATCACTCTCTGTCTCTCGTAAAGATGTTTCTTCTTGAGTATCATCATTCAATTCCAATTCCCAATTATCACATGATTTAGCAAAACTTTTAGCTTCCTCAGATAACTCATCATATGTAATCCCCAATAGTCTTTCAATCTCTTGAATATCCTTTTCATAAGGGGATATTTCCTCCTTCTCACTTAGATGAAATTGGGCATTAGATTCGATAGTGAGTCCCTCCATGAAAGTGGAATGAGTTGAATCATTGATTGAGGAATCATTAAGGTCTTTTTGATTTTGTTGTTTAGTGTATGTGATCATCTGAATCAATTCATCAATGTCTCCATGGGTATCCTCAAATACAACAAAATCATATTCAGGTCCATTAATGCTTAGTTCCTCAAAATGAAATGATTGATATTTAGGCCCTAAATCAAGATTAAGATCCTCAAATGAATCTCCTTCCTCAACTTCAATAGGGACATCAATATCATCCACCTCGGGTGTATGATCTACAGAATCCACAATGACAACCTCAGAATCAAAAATTTGTTGTGGCACACCCGACCCAAATTCAAATGTTTCTGATTTTTATTGCTTGTCCCAGATTCTATGAAGCACTTTTCTTATATCATCATATTCTCTAACACTAGCTTCTTTCATATCATGAACTATTTTAATCAATTGAGTAATCTGGGATTCATTGCAAGGGGTAGGTGTTTGAATTAGGCTAGGTTGGTCAAGATAGTCAACCATGCTATCAAAAATTTGATCCTGTATTGAGGGCGACTGTTGTGATTTAGTGGATTCTTGATTCGGGTCATGTGGTCCTACCCAGGTGTCAATTGAGGTGGTTTCTTCTGAATTACCCTCCAAATCACTTTTCATATCATCCAAAAAATACCCAGACTTTCCGTATCATCCAAATCTAAAAACTCGCCCATTGCCTCCCTGGCAACAGTGCCATTTGACAAGCAGTTTTGGCTCGTGTTTTGAAATACGTCGGATTTGTAGTATAGTTGCACTAAATCCTCGATCAAAAATATTTGTTTAAATGAAACTCACGTTGATTTTATTCTTTTATAACATGAGTCTCGATCGTTCGTCTCTGGGAGACGTAAAATGTGAGTATTGGATCAACTTTTCTAACCTAAATCTAACCTAACCTACATTTTTTTGGTCCTTTTGCTTTTGCAATTTTTTTATGCTTGTGATTTTTGGAAAGCAAACTTGAATATGAGAACTACCTAAGTGAAACCCTAAAACCTAGGTGCATCTAGGTGAGGCCATGGTGGCCATGCATGGTGTGACTAACCTAAGGGTGGACGTTCCTAAGGAGACTAAGAGGGCGTGCATCAAAATCATAAGAAGAGAAAAGAAGAGCATGCACATAAAATCACTAGACAAAAGAATATCATGCATCAAATGTTAAGTAGCTATAAATCTGGATACATGAAAAGAAAGGAAAACAACTAAAGAATGGGATAAACCAAGATAGGCTATGGAGAAGCCTTCTTGGCCATCCATGAAGAAAGAAATGGTGGCGTGGATCCTCTATGGGGAGAGAAGAACCATGAGCACAAGGAGAAAAGAGGAGGAAGTTGATGAAG
Source organism: Thalassia testudinum (assembly GCA_037157565.1). NCBI lineage: Eukaryota > Viridiplantae > Streptophyta > Magnoliopsida > Alismatales > Hydrocharitaceae > Thalassia > Thalassia testudinum. Next base: position 61,449,772 of record JAZHRO010000025.1, read on the forward strand.
CCTTCTTCTTTTCCTTGCTTAGCCATCCATGGTGAGGCTTGGAGGAGGAGGAGCACATTGGAGGAGTGAAGGGGATGGCCTTTTGAGGGTAGAAGGTGGTCACCAATTGAGAAGTGGAGGAGATAGAATAGAAAGTTAGAGAATGTACGACACCTTCTTCTCTTGGCTTTTCATGGGAAGGTTCTTTTTTTTTTTTTGGTCGCCACTTTTGGTGGCTCCCAAAATAAGCAGTGCAAGTTGGCCCTCCAAAAATAGGAATCACCACCTATTTAGGATCTAGATTTGACACAAGGTTTGTAGGCCTTCCTAGAATGGGTGTGAATGGGTTTTTGGTTAAGGTTGGCAATAACTAGTGGGTAGATTAGGAAAGTGTGTTTAGGAAAGTGCATGTATGTGTGTTTAAATTTCATAGAGTGAAGTGTGTGGGTTTTGATAAATCTAGGTTGGATCAACCTAGATTAGGTGGGTATGGACCTAATTAGGCTTAGGTGAGTCTAATTGGAGAGGAGTGAACCTAATTGGGTCTAGGTCGAGTCTAATTAGATTCTACTGAGCCTAATTAGACTTGTATGAGTAGGTAGGATCCAGTTAGATCCTTGGTGGATCTAATTGAGTTTAGGAGCACCCAATCAACTGTAGATGCACCCATTAGGTATGGGTTAATTCAATTGGGTTAGGGATAGGATAACTAAGGGTATGGATAGCGGGATAGGCTTAGAAGGTCTCTAATTAGGTTTCCTAAGGTGTTTGGTGGGATTTCTAGGTCAAAAGAGGCAAGCTCGAGCTTTTAGGACCAAAAATAGGAACCAGAGAAGACCTCAAGACGTCCAGACAAGTGATCAGACATCTAATACTCGAAAATTAGACATCTAGAAGTTAGGTTGGATGTCTAATTCTGTGTCAGTGCGAGTTTTGGCTTCTTGGATTGAGTTTCTGCAAAAATCAAACGTCCAGCCTAATATCTGGACGTCCAGAAATGTGCTGGAGAGTGGGTTTTGGGTTTTCTAAGGTAGGTTTTGGTTCCTAAGTGTTTGGGAAAGGGATAACGTGGAAAAGAGCATGGATAGTGCTATCCATGTTTTGGGTTCTAAGGCTAAGATGTCCTAATGGAAGCTTTTTTAATTTTAGGAAGGTTGTTCTAGGGTTTCTAAAGGTAGGGATAAGGCTATCCTCCTCACTCCTCTTGTCTGGATTAGTCTTCCTCTCTCCTTATTGACTTATTCCACTCTATCTCACATCCTGGATCACTTTAGTACCTGCAAATAACAATAAAAACATTAAATAGCAAGATATGTCATCTTATTCTCTATAAAATGATGCAATGCATGATATACATGATATGAATGCAATATTTAAAAATTAAGATAGATTCAAATATTATTTAACTTGATTAGGACCTATGATTGCTACGTAATCAATTAGGAATAGGTTTTGTGTTTTTGGAAAGTAGGGATGTGGAATTGGGATTTGAATTTTCTAGAACTTATGTGATATATTCATATTTAATTGCTTAATTCCTACCTAATTATTGCTAGTTTACGAGCAAATAGGGTCATATTACATTGCATTACGTTAGATTAATCGCATTACAACATTTTGTAAATACTACATTTTTAGGGATTTAATTGCAATTTTTGTTGCTACCTATATCTGGTGCCTTGATGAGATTTGTTATATGGTTGCAAGTGACAGGTATGGAACTGATTGGAGCTCCATAATAATGCAAAATTAAATTGTGCTTGTTTCACTTGATTGAGCTAAACCTAATTCTTAAACCCTAGCCCAATTGATCCCTAGTCTATTCAAGAACCCAATTCCTACATCTAGACATTGACTAACCTAACCCAACTAGACCTTGTTGGCCGCCCAAGCACCTAATTACTCTAAATATTTGATCAGCCATCCTAATTTCCTAGACCTCCACCACCATTTTTCTAAATATCCTAATTTCACCCAACATCCACCACATATTTCCAACCTAAATATCCCATGCAAATCCACAAAACCCCCCACCAAATTTTTCCCATGTCAACACCTTACCCTACTCACGTACTGCACATTCCCAACTCACATAAACCCCCACCCATGCAATGTCCCACGCATACTCTAGATCCTTTCCCACGGAAATACACAACTCTCTTACCCTCACAATAATACCCATGCAACCCAGCCATGTACGTAACCAACCTCAACCCAATCCCACATTAAACTCATCATTAACTGATGTAGACACATCTATGTCACATAAACTGTCTATTTATGCATGTTCTTAGACAGATAATTGCATCATGCATTATAAATATTACATAACATGCATCATTCTTCATTTAGATTAGTTTGTACAAATTATAAGTTAATTTGCCCTTTTATGGCTAGGGGACAGGGTGATATCATTTCGAGGCCTCAGATTGAAGATCTAACCAAATGAATCTGATCAGGGCAACGATCGGAGTCCAACGCCTCCGAAATCGCCCCAATCGGACCTCCGTAGCATCAGATGCAGTCCGAGAAAGACCAGAGACAAGGGTCAAGGTGGTGTAAAATCCAACTGCACGGATGGGTTCGGATCAACGATCGCAACCCAATGACGCAAAAATCGACCCAATCCAACATCCATGCCACCTCCTATGAGAAAAAGAAAATGGACAACCCATATGATGACACGTGGCACCATCCAAGCTACCCACAATCACCGTAGCCTCCTTCATCAACATCAGCTTAATCTCCACTGACGAATCATCATCCAACGATGAAGAGCGTCTGTGCGTAAATTCAAGATCTTGACCATTTGTGCCCACAGTGCGGTGGTTGAGAACCTTATCACAGTGTGGAGGTCGAGTGTTCGAATCCTCGTGTGCCTCAATTCAAGTGCGTGGGCGAGCGCAGCTAAATTCAACTGTTGACGCACGATCGAGAGGCTATGGAGGCAAGACGTGGCAACACTAGATGCGAAAGCGAGCACACGTGCGTGATGACACGGGCATCCATACACGATTGATGAGAGCCTCATCATTGTTGGTGCTAGAGCACCACGATCATTTATTTTGATGATAACAAAACACGTGTTATTTAACATTTGCAATTTGAGTCCTAGATTTCAGGTCAATTGCAAATGAAGACGTGTTTAGACGGAACTCGAGCTCGCATCCAGGACGGATTGGAGGAGCTTGACGGAAAACAGAGGAGGTTCACGTGGAGCGAAAGATTGAAGATGGAAGGAAATGAAGAATAGGATAGATTTCCTTCTTTTGTACTTGTTGTATTTTTTCGTTTCTTTTGTTGCTCTTTATTTTCCTTAGAAAATTATGTTAAAGAGCCTCAAAGAACCCTAACAGTAGTCCTAGGAACACCGGCACAACCCTAGGATACTTAGGTTTTCTGTAGAATACTTAGAAAACCAATATAGGGTTCAAACAGCACTTACAGACGTCTAATTCCCAAATCAGACGTCTGATAAAGAATTTTAAGACGTCTGACTGTTGTTTCAGACGTCTGATAACTGTTAGGCTGGACATAGTTAGTTATGTCTGATGAAATCAGACGTCCAGACCTTAGACCAGACGTCTTAGGAGACGTCTGATGACTTTGCCAGACGTCCAATTAGTGGACCGTTGGCTGGCTTAGAAAACACTCAAGATTATGACCGTTAGAGCCTTATCAGACGTCCATAGGACTTTCCAGACGTCTGATAAATGACCGTTTTGCCTCGGCTGACCCAAAATTTCTTCTCAGAGATTTTCTAGCCGTTGCAACGTTTGGAAATCAATTCCCACAGTAAAAGTAGGTTTCCAGACGTCCAGATATAGTACCAGACGTCATGTATGTCGTCTGATGGACTTGCGCAAAAACCCTGTTTAGATCTGATTCAAGTCAGGGAGAAACCCGTATAGAATCAGACGTCTGACCTTGGAATCAGACGTCTTAAAGTGGCCTTCCAGACGTCTGATGCCAGAGTTAGACGTCTGATAACCCTGTCAAATGTAATCATTGTCCTGATTTCGGCCTGATTCTCTTGGGCTTTGCACCCAACGGCTATAGAACCTTTCTTAAGCCTTCCAAAGCCTTCCTAAGGCCTCTATAAATAGAGGGGAGCCTTTGCAACACAAAAACACACAAGATATACACTTAGAAAAACACAAGACACACTTAAGCAACATACTTCCACTCTCTTGTGTCCAATTGAGGCCCTTGCTCTCCAAGCTCTAGTTTCATTCTCTTGAGAGCATCAAGTCTTCGCGCACCCGCTCTCCCGCCGTTGTTCGCGAGAGCGACATTGCGCCGTTGCGTGGCTCACGCACCCGCGTCATCCTCAACGCACTCCTTGCAAAGGGGAGTTTCCTTATTCCTATAGAAGCTAGGTTCTTAATTACTTTGTTGGCTCTATAGGACCTGTTGTTTTATTTTATCTTTGTCTTTTGGTTGGGTATTCGCTTTGCGAATTCCCGTCTCCTTCGTGGGACAAAATCCTTCTCGTGGAGAGAAGGGGTTGAGGAACGCTACCCTCGTACTTGTAGCGTGGTTGTACTGAGGTTGAATCACCCTCCTTTTAAAGTGATTCGGTTAGTGGATTTGATCAACTAGGTTGATCGGAAAATCCTAACTCGAGAGGGTTAGGTGGTGGTTTTCACCCGGTTTGGGTTTCCACCTAAAATCTTTGTGTACTTGTGCGATTGTTTGTTTATTCTGTGATATTATATTCAATTCCGCAATTTTATTACGTCACCCCTCCTGGTAGGGAAACTTTCAATCATGAGCCATAACAAGCTCATTTTGACCTAATAAAGAGAATAAAAGCTCCTACATAACTTAGAAGAGGGCTTAATTGAAGGAATAAGTATTCTGAGAAGAAAACATGAAATAAAGGTTAAAATTGTAATTTTACCATTGCAGTACATAAACGGGATTTCTCAGAGACAAAACAAAGGTCAAATGATCTAAATAAGATAAAAAGTGGGTTGATGCAATCAGAAATGGGTTCATGTGCAATCCAAGAATTAAATAACATTGTGTAACCCTAAAACAGACCTGCTTAATTCAACAAGGTTTCGGTCAGGATAAAAATCAAGTAAACCCTCTAAACTTCATTGAAAAATATCCCCTAGGGTTTAGAACATTCAATTTGGCCTTTGGAACCTAGTTTGACCTAGATTGGGGTCCTAACTCATTAATTGACCTAATTTGGGTTTTTACGCAAAATATCTAGTCAAACGTGGTCAAACCTAAAATCCAACTTCACAATTGGATTCCTTAGGTCCAAATTAAGTTTGTACCAAAATTTGGACCTAAGGGGAGGTCATCTTGACCAACTTTGCAAATTAGTACACCCAATTACATTTTGACCCTTATCTTTTGAAAACCATCACATAAACCCCCCTAGCTTCCTCGCCAATCTTACAATCAGGTCCCTCCACCATTAATGGGGAGGAATCCTTCTCCGACGAGGAAGGGAGGAGGGATACTCTCTGATCCCTCAGAGATCTCCTCCCAGAATTGGAAGGGAGATTCTCTGAGGAATCCCCTTCCATCTGAGCCCGATCACAATCTCTGATTCCTGTCCAATCTCACGTGCGAACGCACGAAAGATTTGGGATCCCAACCACCTTCCTTCTCCGGCAAGACGACGGTGGCTGAAGGCTTGCCCTCCACACACCAGAAGCTCGGCCAACACTTATAAAAGGATCCCCGACCCTCTGCAATTGTCTCAAACTTGTTTTGGCTGTAGAACCCTCCAATTTTCATCTCTCCTCTCTCCGGCCAAGAAACCCACAAGCTTCGGCGATTACCTCTCCTCCCTCTCGTCGCTCTGTTGCCATACCAGCAGTAGAGTCCACTCTGCCTCATCCTCCCACGTCGCACCACACCAAGCGCACACCTCCCTAACCTCCTCCTCGTTGCCGTTATCTCCCTCAGGGTTGTCTTCTCCGACGACGGCACAAACGAGCCATTTGACTCTGCTACCCCCTTTCACTCCCAACAATCCAGATAAGTTCCCCATCTTCCACTCTTTCATTTCCCTCATTTTATTTCACACAATCACCCCTCGACCGTCACTGTCCACCGCCACCTTCCTCATCTCTGGACACCCTCCGGTGAGACACTCCCGTCACTCCACAGCCCCACACATCTCGCCGACCACCGCATAACCTCCGCCTCACCCACTGAACATCCTCCACTCATCCACAGACCCTTTACACCGCCACAACAGCCCCCCGATCACACCCATTCGTCCGGCCACAGAGCGACCTAGGCACGCACACCTAGGCCACCCCGCAGCCTGCCACCTAGCGCCTCACCTTCTCCATGACACAGCGAAGGTCCCCTTATGATCTGATTGAGCCACAAGGCCCTTTTTGTGTCAAGCAGGTTTCGAGCTCCGGCCGCCATTAGCGGTGACTCGAGGAAGCTGCTTGCTTGCTCCAGGTTGCAAGACTTCAGGGTTCCAGGTGCAGCAAACTTGGGAAGGTCGTGCGAATCCAGTCGTCCCAGCAAGTGACACCGCAGGACTAGTAGTTGTGGCAATTGGAGGCACGGTCTGCTGCGAGCACGCGAGAAAGAGCAGTGGGCATTAGTCCCACCTCGGTAAGCTGTAAAGCGCGTGAGTCCTTTATATTGCTTTTGTGTTATTGCCCTGTTGCCTCCGATAACACTTGGGGTGAGGTCCCTCACCTAAACACTGTGCCTCGTCCGAGAGCTCATCACACGAATCTGGCACGACCCGACCCGACACCATCCTGAGCACTCCTTGCGCACCACACCCACGCCGATGCGCCTGGACCCGGGTGCAACCCGACCTGTTTACCCGGCTCTGGGAGAGCATGCTGAAGAGTGATATACACAGAGAGAGAGACGTGGGTGTAGGTAGAGGGGTAGGTTTTGCTCCTCTTTGGTTTATGCAGGGAAGGCAGAAGGGAGAAGCGAAGCTAACACTTAGCCGCGACAAGCGAAGGAAAAGAAGAAGGAAGGGGGCTCCACAAAGGAAAAAGAAAGGCAAACAGAAAAGAAGAAGCAAGGCCAAAGGGAAATAGAACCAAGGAAGGAAGAAGAAGAGAAAGCAAAACCAAGGAGAAGAAGACCCGCAAAGAAATAAAGAAAGGTAAAGACAAGCAGAAGAAGAAGAGAAGCTAAAAGCAGAGGGAAGAAGCGAAGGAAAAAAAGAGAAGAGGAACTGAAGAAGGAAGAAGAAAGAGATCAAGGGGCGGACAAAGAAGCAAGAAAGCGAAGAAAAAGAAGAGGAACAGAAGCAGAGCAACGGAAGAGAAGAAAAGGAGCTGAAGCAGAGCAAAGTCTGGGAAATACTTTAAGACGTCTGATATTGCATCAGACGTCCATTTCTTCTTGAGCAATTTCTTTCTATATCACTCTCATTGAACTAGTCATTTCTTCTTATTTAAAAAGTTGTGTTCTCAAGTTTTGGAATACTTAGATTGCTCCCTACGTTCGACCTCGGATACTCTGATTTTCGAGTTATAAATCTTTATTTGTTTTCACGGAAAGTTCATCTATGTTACAACACAATATTTGTTAAAACACGATCTAGCTGTGTTAACATTTTGGCGCCGTTGCCGGGGAGCAACGGGCACTTCTAAAGCTTTTGATCACAACTTCTGATCCAATACTGACTTAATTCCTCTCTTTTATTGTGCTTGTCTCAGAGAAAGCAGAGAAAAGAAGAGCAGCTGCACAACAGACACACCAAGGAACAGGTAATTTTCATTAGCCCTCTCTCTTAACCCCCTCAAAGTCTGAAAAGGAACAAAGAAGAATCAACCTAGGGCTACCTGTTTCATACTTAGTAATTCATCAAAGTTGCCTGATTTTCATTTCAACACATCTTTAACTGTTCATCCAACTAAGGTAACTAGGACTAAAACTTTCTTGATTGAGCCCTAGATACCAAATTTTGAGGCAACTAAATTGGACCAACTAGAGCCAACTTAAGGATTGCAAAACTAGGGTTTTTAGAGACACATCTTCTCTTAAACAAAGAAAAAAGTTTTTTCCAAAAAGAGGTGTGCCCAAACCTTGTTTGAAAAGATCTATACAAGAGAAACCCTAAGCAAATCAGGCTTTTAAATCCATTTGAACCCTAAAAGAAAGGACCCAAAAGCTCTCAAAGGAACAAGAGGTGAAGTTGATCCCTTGGGTCAACCGACCTTAAAATTAGGTCACTTTTTCACTCAAAAGACCTAAAAGTTCAAGTGGAACCTTAAGCACCTTGATCTTAAAGTAAAAAAAGGTAGACTTAAAAGGTCAAGGTACCCATTCTGGTCTACCTGGAACCTCAGTGACAAGAGAGGTCAGGTGGGGGAAACCCTATACTCGTGGGGATGCTCTACCGTGTAGGGGTCTTTGTGGGACTCTCCCTCTCTGGCTGCCCAGGTATTTCTCAAGTGGACAACCTTTCTGACTAAGGGGTATCATCCGCCCCGAACCCCTATAGTCACCCAACAATTTTTGGGTGTCTTGATTGGGTCCAGCACCTTCTAATCTCATCACATCCTTCGGTGCATGTTCGGTAGGAGGTCCTTAAGACCATCCTTAAGACCTCCTTTAGAAATTCATTCTCGTCGAGGCCAAGCCTCAACGCCCTTATTTATGCAGCAACCCCACCACACAAATCTTTCATCTGATTCAGAACCAAGTTCTCCTTCTTCTCCCATCATGGCACAACCCATTGAAGAGGAGAACAACCTTGAGCTCCAACTTCAACGCCTGAATGATCTTTTTCAAAACTTTGTAAACCCACCGCAGTGACCAATGATGCGAGATCACTATAATCCTGCTACGGTGGCGATCGAGCCTCGAGTCCGAATCCCGATTGGAGGTCCTGATTCTGAACTGAAGCCCAATATGATTCATGCCATACCTAAGTTTCATAGGCTTAACTCCGAGGATCCATTCCGACACATTAAACAACTCAAGCATCTGGCCCAGACCTTCGGGTCAGATCCACAAAATCGGGATATTCTACTCATGAAAATATTTTCTTTCTTCCTCCTGGACAAGGCTGCCCATTGGTATCAAACTCAGACCCGTCCGATCAACACATGGGAGGAACTTCAGTCTGAATTCTTGAAAAAGTTCTTCCCCGTTGGCCAGACGAATGACTTGCACCACCAGATCACTCATTTCACTCAACAACCGGGAGAACCTCTTCATGAAGCATGGGACCGATTCTTAGATCTCATGTGAAAGTGCCCCTATCACGGAGTTCCTAAATGGGAACAAGTCCAGTCTTTTTACCAGGGACTCCATGAAGACATTCGATTATTCGTCAATGCAACGTGCGGAGGAAGCATCATGGGTCAACATGAGGACACGATGTGGGAGATTCTCGAAAACATGTGCGAGAACTCCATAAATAATGACTCCATGGGCTTATTCGACAGAACGAATGCCCACGCATCGACGAATCTGAGAGGGGCACATGAGATGCAGGACCTGTCCACATCCGTCGACTTGGAACTAATGGCTAGTCAGTTGGACAAGGTTTCTATCATAGAAAAGAAGGTGGATGAGCTAACTCGGCATTTGCAGCAAGCCACCTCTGCGCAGAACTCTTTTGCACGACCACCTCTGGCGAGGGAAACTGTGAAAAACATCTACCACCAATCTGCTAAGGGGATGGACCCATATCCACCCCCTTCTGCCTCTCGGACTGGAGTGACCTCCGATCCATTCTACTCAAGTTGGGGGAACTTGGAACCCTCGTATTCTGACTTTCCTAAGGTTCCTTAGAACTGCGAGGACCCCAACGCCATCCAGAATGACCCATTCTCCAATACCTACAACCCTAGATGGCGAAATCATCCTAACTTTCAGTGGACGGGAAATTCTCAGACTCAAAGACCACCATATCAGCCCTGTCCACAAGACCCTCATCCATATCAGCCGCCTGAGCCTCGGCCCAATCCCACCTACCAATCCGGGCCAAACCAGGATCAAATGACTCTTATCCTTCAAGCACTGGCTGACATTCAAAAGACGAATGTGGCAATGCAAAAACAGCACAAGGATGAGATCACAGAGGTTCACAACCAACTGGCCCAGATGGCAAATTCTCGCCAGACTGGCACCCTTCCTTTGCAACCTTTGCCAAATCCAAATAACGTGCCGACCCAGAGGCGCGTTATGAATCCAAATTGAGGCCACGCACATTTGATTTATCAGGCCCCTGCTGCTCCATCACCAGACAGGATGGAAGCTTTGACATCTTATGCGGGATTTCAGCAGCAGCCACCCCTCTTACCAAACCCAAACCAAAACCAGGCAGGATTAAACTCTATAACAACACGTAGTGGTAAAACAACCCAAGACCCGCATTATCTGAACCACTCCAAGCCTGGTAGTAGCCAAGACCCTAGGATAGTTATCCAGGACACCACTATCCCAAATCAAGAACCTGGACCTATTCTAGAGGAACCAACTAGGATTCCATTTCCTGAGGCCTTGACCAAAGGAAAAAGGATAACCAAACCCGAGGCCCCCGAGGAGGATCTGGTCAAGCTCTTTGAACAGGTCCAGATAAACATCCCCTTGATGGATGTAATTCGCCACGTACCGGCTTACGCAAGATTCTTGAAAGATGTATGTACACCTAAACGTAAGCCGCGAACCAAGGATGGGAATCCGATCATACTGTCAGAGCAAGCCAGCTCTGTCATCTTGAGTAAACTCCCACCCAAGGCTAAAGACCTGGAACTCCCCTGATTTCTTGTAAAATTGGTGAAACCTAATTTGACAGAGCCTTACTAGATCTAGGTGCCTCCATAAATCTAATACCTACATCCCTCCTTGACCACCTTGAAGAGTCCGAACTTAAACCAACTGAGGTGATGTTGCAATTAGCCGATCGATCCATCAAGTCACTTAAAGGAATACTCGAGGATGTCATTATTAGGGTATGGGATTTCTACTTCCCGGTGGACTTCATAGTTCTGGACATGGATTCACCTGAGAACCCAAGGGACACACCAATCATATTAGGGAGACCCTTTTTGGCCAATGCTAGGGCCAACATAAACTGCGAAGAGGGCCAGATAGAATTAAAATTTGGGAATCAAATTCTGAAGATTGACATTTTTAAGGCCCAACAAGGGATTAATTGCGGGGTTATAGAGCAAATATGTGATATCAGAGCCGTGGTTGATGAATCGCATACAGAGGACAACCTAATTATCCCTGATCAACCACTAGAAGATCAAAACCCGCCAACAGAGGAGTGCGAACATGATCTAGACACACCTATGACTCCGACCCTTGTTTCTGATACAAACCCCGAACCACCCACTGCTGCTGACAATCCTGTCATGGAACTCAAGCCCCTTCCCGAGCATCTGAAGTACATCTTTTTGGGTTCCAATCAGACGTTTCCTGTGATTATCAACTCTCAACTCACACCTAACCAGGAACTCTATTTGATTACTATTCTCCAGCAACATCGTAGAGCCATTGGATGGACTCTCGATGATTTAACTGGATAAGCCCTTCGTACTGCACACATCGAATCTACACAGAAGAAGGTGCACGACCTTCAAGGGAAATGCAGAGACACTTAAACCCTAACCTGCAGGAGGTCATGAAAAAGGAGATCATAAAGTGGTTAGATGCAGGGATCATCTACCCGATCTCCGACAGTCGTTGGGTGAGTCCAATACAGGTGGTACCTAAAAAGGCCGGACTTACCATCATCACGACTGAAACTGGAGAAGTCATTCCTACCCGAATAGCTAACTCGTGGAGAGTCTGCATTGATTACAGAAGACTCAATTCCTCCACGAAGAAGGACCATTTTCCACTACCGTTTATTGATCAGATCCTCGAGAAACTAGCGGGAAATAGGTTCTTCTGCTTTCTTGACGGGTACTCCGGTTACAACCAGGTGGCAATCCATCCAGAAGACCAAGAAAAGACCACATTCACCTGCCCCTTCGGGACGTACGCATTTCGAAGGATGACTTTCAGTCTCTACAATGCACCCGCAACCTTTCAACGGTGCATGCTTGCCATATTCTCAGATATGGTAGGTGACTATCTGGAAGTCTTCATGGATGAATTTTCAATTTTTAGAGCATCATTTGACGATTGCCTCCAACACTTGGTCCAAATACTCAGGCAGTGCATCGATGTGAATTTGGTTCTTTCCTGGGAAAAGAGCCATTTCATGGTGCCTAAAGGAATTGTCCTAGGACATCTAATCTCTGAGAAAGGCATCCAAGTTGATCGAGCTAAGGTTAACCTGATTTCCAAGCTCCCTATGCCTAGCTCGATTAAGGACATCCAATCTTTTTTGGGGCACGTCGATTTTTACCGTCGATTTATCCTTAATTTTTCAAAAATCGCACGCCCCCTGACTACTCTTCTCTCCAAGGATGTGCCTTTCGAAATTTCCACAGAATGCACTCAAGCATTTGAGATCCTTGGTGACTGAGTCACCCAAGCCCCGATCCTACAGTCCCCTGATTGGTCTCAACCCTTTGAGATCATGTGCGATGCATCTGACTTCACTGTAGGAGCGATTTTGGGGCAGAAAATTAACGGGAAACCCGTGGTCATTTACTATGCTAGCAAAACACTGGACGAGGCTCAGCGTAACTATACAGTTACAGAGAAAGAGCTGCTAGCTGTAGTATTTGCCCTAGAAAAATTCAGATCATACCTTCTAGGTTCCCGTGTTATCATATACTCAGATCACACAGCTGTGATACATCTCCTTCCAAAGAAGGATGCGAAACCTCGATTAATCCGATGGATCTTGCTGTTGCAAGAATTTGACCTTGAGATTCACGACAAAGCGAGAAAGCAAAATGTGGCAGCTGATCACTTGTCCCGCCTTCCTTCTGAAATAATTGACCCTTCCGAACCCATCACAGAACACTTTCCTGATGAGCACCTCCTGACTATCAATACAGGCCTTCCATGGTTCGTAAATATAATGAATTACCTGGCATCACATCAGATTCCGTCCGATTGGCCAAAGACCAAGAAGGACAAATTGCGTTCCGATGCCAAGTATTGCCTATGGAAAGACCCGTATCTATTCTGCATTGGTGCTGATCAGATAATTCGACGGTGTGTCGCGGAAGTAGAAATCAAAGACATACTCTCATTTTGCCATGACTAGGCATGAGGTGGACATTTCTCAGGACACAAAATCGCATCAAAAGTCCTCCAATGTGGCTTTTACTGGCCCATAATTTTCAAGGATGCATACAATCACTGTAAGGCATGTACCCGTTGCCAGACTTTGGGCAACATGAGCCATCGAGACATGATGCCTCTACAGCCGATCCTGGTATGCGAAATTTTTGATATCTGAGGGATTGATTTTATGGGACCCTTCCCGATCTCGAATGGCTTCAAATACATCTTACTCGCCGTTTACTACGTGTCCAAGTGGATAGAAGCCATTCTGACCCGAACCAAAAATCATAAAGTTGTTATCAAATTCATTCATCAAAACATCTTCTCAAGGTTCTGGATTCCACGATCAATAATTTCTGACAGAGGGACCCATTTCACAAACGCTCAGTTCAGGTCACTGATGACCAAATACAGGGTGTCACACCGAATCTCTACTCCTTAGCACCCCTAAACTAATGGTCTAGCTGAGCTATCAAACCGAGAGATCAAGAAAATCCTTCAGGTTACTGTTCAACCTGACAGAAAAGATTGGTCTTCTCGGCTTCCGGAAGCATTGTGGGCCTATAGGACCACCCACAAGACCCAATTAGGAATGTCTCCCTTCAGACTAGTGTACAGGAAGGCATGTCACCTCCCCGTCGAATTGGAGCATAAAGCCTATTGGGAAGCACGGAATTGTAATTTAGATCTTTCTAAGGCTGGAACCCACAGAAAGCTTCAAATAAGCGAGATCGATGAATTACGCCACGACGCATATGAGAACTCACGAATTTACAAAGACCGAGTTAAAGCTTTTCACGACAAACACATTTCTAGAAAGATCTTTCATCCTGGTCAAAAGGTTTTACTCTTTGATGCCCAACTCAAATTATTCCCAGGAAAGCTACGATCTAAGTGGGTCGGACCCTACCTAGTCCAACAAATCTTTGGAAATGGAGCCATTGAAATCAGCCCACTCAGCCACGATTCCGAACCCTTTGTTGTGAATGGTCAGAGAATCAAACCGTTCATTGACATGACCGATACAAATTTGACTGAGTCATCCTTTACCCTCCATTCCCTTTGAGCTCATTGCGCCCAGCCGATGGCGTAAAACTCAGTGCTTAACGGGAGGCAACCCGTCATTCTTTGAAAAACCCGAAACCTTTTCTGACATTTCTACGCGGAATTCATATTGTACTTTAGGGTTCATCCATTAGAATAGCCGACTTCACCTCAGTTACCCCTACTCGAGATAAGAAATCGTTCGCAACAAGTCACTTCGACCCGTTCACTCACCAAACACCTATCCTAATGCATGAACTAAGCTGAAATCGAACCCACCTAATTTACAATAGGGACATTGCAAATCTTAGGCATGGGGGGGTATTGATTACACTGCATAAGGGGGTGATAATTATGTTGAATATGGCCCATCTTAAGAACAAAAGGCATAACATAAGTAGAATGGGAGCATTGCATGCATCATGTACCAAGATTGCTTATAAAACTGTATTAATGGCCATTTGTGTAAGCATTTGTCAAAGCAGGCCTCAGATGAGCAATCGAACCACACGGATGGATTCAAAACGACGAACGGAGTCGAACGGACTCAAGATCGGCCAAATCCGACATCCGAGCTCCTACAATGGGCCCAAGAAGTTTTGACCGTTGATCCGGAGATCAACGGCCCATACTGCACCACGTCAGCCCCGCTCCATCGCGCGTCGCGCCTGCAGCCAGCCAAGACCCGTGTGCCCGCCCGCGGTCGCCGCGACAAAGTGTGGGCGTGGCACAACTGTTAACGCGCACGCCCGCACGCACGCGATGCGGGTTCGAGCCGCGCGGAGTGGAAATTGAAGACGGGGGACGTGCGCGGTGAAATTGGGTCGCCCGATCACCAGCGGGCGGCTGAGATCTTGCCATGCGGCGAAACAGCAGCTCACGGGCGTCCACGCGAGCGCGCACGTCAGGCGATGACGCCTGCGCACACGCATGCCCGAGGCGCAATCCCAACGCAACCGAGGAGGACTCTCAGCCGTCCGATCTTCGATCAGACGGCTCTTGTTCAACAGCCGCGGATCCCACGAGGAGAAGAAACAAGGCGGGCGGCTGACCAGAGGCTGGAGGGCTTCACTGACGCTTTTGGGAGTGGTTTTAGCGACGCTCTGGACGTCGCTAAAGCCCCTTCTTTTAGGAAGCCCTTAACCCTATTTATACCCCCTCCAACCACTCATTCAAGGCATTCACTCCCCTTGCAACTAATCCACCCCTCTCTTAGCTAGCTTTAGGACCTCTTATAATCGCCGAAGACGACGAGCCACCGACGGAGCCTCCTCCACCGCCGTGGCTGCCTCGTCACTCTCCACTCTCTCTCTCTCTCTCTCTTTTAAGCTTTCCATTACTTTTGTTTGAATCATGTATTTAATGTTGTAAGCTATGAACTACAAGTGCATGATTAATGAAGTTATTTTTCGTTCAATTGTCACTTTAATTTCCGTTCAAGTTGTATGATCAAACAATGAACTTTCTAACCCTAATCTCTCTCTCTTTATCTCTCTCTCGCTTTTCAAAACTGCATCCTTCACAAGCAAAACTCCGCACTTTCCGTGACAACAAGTGGTAAGCAAAAATCTGATTTTCACGCCTCCCTGAGACTGACACTCGGACTCACCCCCGTTTACTTATTTTAAAACCGACGTTGCAAGTGTGACTATAACGACACTCCTTAACACACACGCACAACGACACGTCAGTTTTTGGCGCCGTTGCCAGGGAGCCAATGGATTTGTTTTATCACCTCCATTCCACATTCATTCTCACATCGTCTAATGCCCTATTTTCCTTTTTACTTATGGTTGCAAGAATTCGACGCATGGACGGCGAAGCGACGCATCCCATGACGGTAGAAAGGGAGTAGGCGCTACAAGGACCGATAGTGAGTAATCTTTCTCTCATGATTGTTTGCTTGCATGAAAAAGCTAAAAAGAATTGTAAAAATTGAAAAAAATTGGCGTGGAGTATGATTGCTTGACCCACATCCTTAACACATCACCCCACAAAAAAAATGTACACTCTAACATTCTGAATAAATTCTTGGAGTGTTCTTTTCTTTTTCTTGAGTGGTGTTTGAGAAGCCACCATGAGTTGACCTGGGCCGCACCACTCAACCCTAAAACTGACTCATCTAATAGAAGCTGCATGATCATTAGGATGAGTACACTAAGGTTTTAGAGCCTCTACAGAATAAAAGGAAATATACTTTCACCAAATTGTGTGCAGAACTTGACGTACCTACTGAAACTTGTTTGAAAACATTAAGACACGTCAACCCTAAAAAAATACTAAAGTAAGGATGAAACACTAAAAGACATCACATCTTAACAAATCCTTGCTTGAAAACCATGTTTTGCTAGAAGCACACACTTTGAAATTGGAAAATTAAGAGGTACCATCCCAATCAACGCCTCATCACATAACCCTAAGCACAAGCACTATCCTAGCCCTTTAAAACTGAGTAGACGTGCCCTAGGCAGGACTGAGTTAAGTCTCAAAAGGCGAGGTTTTGTTCGCTAGGCACTTGCCCTTCATTCCCTTGGTAGAATCTGGTGACTAGGTTGCGGGGCAGTGTCAAACGACCGCGGTTGTGAGGTCTATGGAACTGGAAGCGCAAGCCAAAGGAAGAACCTTCCCTACAATCGCCTCGTAATCAACCTGGCCAGATTAGCCTTGGGAAGGGGAGTCCAGTGCTTACGGACTTAATCAACCTTTGTGAGATTTCTAGGTCTCCTAAGGAATAAACCATAAGGACTAGGCTTGTGTGCTTGATTGACACACATTTCTCGCATCTATCGCCCTCCGCATCCCCTCCTGGTCTTCTCTAGTGTATGCACGAGAGACGCTCACTGCATCCCGAGTTGTGTGTTTTGGGGCAGGAATCTAGGCGACGTAATTCTGTTGGAACATGGCTGAACCAAGGATAGATGAGGCTGAAGATCAACCCCCACCAGATGCTATGGCCATCATCCAAGCTCAAATCAATGCTAACCACCGGCTTCAGCAACAACAAATCCACACCATCATGCAAGCCATACAACGGTTACAGAACCCACAAGAACAACCACCACCACCTTTCCAAGACATACCAGGACAATCACCACTTGATTTACCGTCATTTCAAGATCAGTCGAGGCCCCTCCGCGATTTATATAATCCTTCTGCTATTAGAGTCGAGCCATACCTTAGGATCCCCGAGGGGGGAGATGATTTTGAGCTAAAATCGAATGTTTTAAGTCTGATCCAAAGCCACTTCATGGAAGCTCAAATGAGGACCCCTTTCAGCACCTAGAGGATCTCGACCGCATAGCACGAACTGTGAAACCTAGGAACATTAGCCTTGACATTGTTCTAATCAAGATGTTCCCCTTCTCATTAAGAGACAAGGCTTCTCATTGGCTTAGAACCCTAGGTAGACCCATCACCACTTGGGAAGAACTGAGGCATGCATTTTTAAAGAAATTCTTCCCCATAGGAAAGACCAATGCCCTCAGAAGAGCTATCACTACCTTCACACTCCAAGGTGGGGAACAATTTCATGAGACATGGGAAAGATTTAATAAACTTTTGAGGAAATGCCCACACCACGAAGTTCCAAGGTGGCAATTGGCCCAGATCTTCTACCACTGTCTGGACAGCAACCTACGGAACTTCGTCGATGCCTCATGTGGGGGAAACTTCCTGAACAAAGATGAGGAGAGCACGTTTGATCTCTTTGAGTCTATGAGTGAGAATTCGCTCAACAATGCCTCCATGAACCAGTTTAACAGGTCCAGTCAACCCTGTGGTGGGATTTACGAGGTGCAAGCAAATTCTGGAATGGTTGACATGGACATCATTGCCAAAAAGTTGGATCGAGTGGAATTGGTGGACAAAAAGATTGATGAGCTACTGAACCAGACCAAGAACCCCTTGCAGACTTTCTCCCTAGCAAAGGGAGCACATAATGTTGACCTGGTCCAGCCCTTCACCCAACTGAACCTGGAACAACCCCTGACCACCTTCCAGGGAGGGACCTTTGCTCCCTCGACCCTTGATTACTCCCTTCCCTCTTCATCAACATCGGCTATCCTAGAAGATGTGCAAGCTGTCCAAGGTTATGCGAAACCTGACCCTTTCTCCAACACTTACAACACTGGCTGGCGTAACCACCCCAACTTTGGTTGGACAACCAGAAACCACCGCAATTCCAAAACCAGCCTAGGCCAAACCAGCAGCCACACTTGCCCCCTATCAGCAAGGACCACCAGTTAGACCCCAATATAATCAGAATAGGGCAGCCCCTCCCCCACAAAACCAAATGGATACCCTAATAAAGATGATGGCTGACATGAACCAGAAACATCAAGAGGAAATGGCCTTGGTAAAGGGACAATTAAGCCAACTCTTTGACTGTAAACAACAAGGATCCCTACCTTCCCAACCACAACCGAACCCGCGAAACATAATTAACAGAGGCCCCAATTCGCAAGGGTTCCAAAGCAACCCCGGGCAGGCTCACATGGTCCAGCCAGCCCCGCAAACACCTCCTGGGTTTGGTGCTTCTTTGTCCTCGTCTTCTCAAGGATCAACCCATGGCCCCAATGCCTCTGCAAATGCGGTGACCTTGAGAAGCGGTACCAAAACCCAGGATCCCAAATGGCCGACTATCCCCGAGACTTCACCTGCTGAAATACCCGACTCAGAAGAAGCACCAACCAAGGACCCAGACTTGGAACCAATCCACATTCAAACACCCTACCCTAAGGCCTTGGAAACAATCAAGAAAAAGAAGAATACTGTGGAAACTGAGGAGCTGTTGGAAATTTTTAAGCAAGTACAGATTAATATCCCGCTCCTTGAAGCTGTCAAACACATCCCTGCTTACGCCAAGTTTTTAAAGGATGCCTGTACACCCAAGCGTAAATCGAGACCTCAAGCACCTAGGAAGGTTGTACTCTCTGAGCAAGCAAGTTCCGTGATATCAAGCAACCTTCCACTCAAGCGAACTGACCCAGGAGCACCCCTGATTTCCTGCAATATTGGGGACATGACGTTTGATAGAGCGCTCCTAGACCTGGGTGCTTCTATCAATCTGATTCCAACAACCCTGTACCACCAATTTGGTTTTGGAGAGCTGACACCAACCCCTGTTACCATCCAGCTGGCTGATAGATCAGTGAAAACCCCGAAGGGGGTAGTCGAGGACGTGATTGTACAGGTCAAGGACTTCTATTTCCCGGTCGACTTTTTGGTGCTTGACATGGAAGTCCCTGAAAAATTATAGAACGCACCCATAATCTTAGGCAGACTTTCTTAGCTACGGCTAAAGCAAACATTGATTGCGACACGAGATGTATGGAAATCGCCTTCGGGGACAGGAAAATGCAATTGGATATCTTCCGGGCAACAAAGTCTTTTGATTGCGATTACATTGAGGAACATGATCCCGTGGAAACTTTAATCGAGGAATGCCTCACCCTCAGTTCTGTCTCAGACCACCAAACCCGTAGTGACTGTTCTGACCCGTCACCATCATTACCCATGGAC
The DNA here is from genome assembly GCA_037157565.1 of Thalassia testudinum. NCBI lineage: Eukaryota > Viridiplantae > Streptophyta > Magnoliopsida > Alismatales > Hydrocharitaceae > Thalassia > Thalassia testudinum. The sequence goes on from JAZHRO010000025.1 coordinate 61,469,479, forward strand.
CTCTGTAAGGCTAAGTACCATCACATGACACCTTTTGAAGAGATCGATATTGATCAACTCCCGCCCTTTCCCTTCCCATCGACTGTGGTCCCACTCGCACCTGAACTTAAACCATTGCTCGAGAATCTCAAGAACGTCTTCTTGGGACCCGACCAGACCTTCCCAGTGATTATTAATTCTCATCTAACCAAGGATCAGGAACTCAGGTTGGCTGTGACCCTTTCAAAACATCGGGCCGCCATCGGTTGGACCATTTCAGATTTAAGAGGAATTAGCCCCACCTATTGCACCCACAAGATTTACCTGGAAGATGGGGCCCGACCTTCCCGCCGATGCAGAGACGTTTAAATCCAAACATGCGGGAGGTCGTTAAAAAAGAAATTATCAAGTGGCTTGACACCGACATCATCTACCCTATCTCCGATAGCCCCTAGGTGAGCCCCACTCAAGTGGTTCCAAAGAAAGCTGGGCTCACCGTTGTCACCAATGATCATGGCGAATCCATCCCCACCCGCACCACCACCGCATGGCGGGTGTGTATTGATTATAGGAAGCTTAATGAAGCACTAAGAAGGACCACTTCCCTTTGCCATCCATTGACCAAATCCTTGAAAGATTGGCAAGGCAGAAGTATTTTTGCTTCCTGGATGGATATTCAGGATATAACCAAGTCGCAATTGCTCCAGAAGATCAGGAAAATACCACATTCACTTGCCCGTATGGCACGTTTGCATTCCGTCAAATGCCGTTCGGGTTATGCAACGCACTTGCGACCTTCCAGCGTTGCATGCTAGCCATTTTTTCAGAAATGGTGGGTGAATACTTGGAGGTCTTTATGGATGATTTCTCTGTATTCGGGAATTCATTCGACCATTGTCTGAGCAACTTGGAGAAAATCCTGAAATGATGCATCGAGGTTAACTTGGTGTTAAGTTGGGAAAAGAGCCATTTTATGGTTCAAGAAGGAATTGTCCTCGGTCACATCGTTTCTCATAGGGGCATCGAGGTAGATCGAGCTAAGGTTGATTTAATTTCCAAACTTCCTCCACCTAGTTCGATCCGGCAGATTCGCTCCTCCCTTGGACATGTTGGCTTCTACCGAAGGTTCATTAAAGACTTCTCCATGCTTTCCAAACCCTTGACTGACCTTCTAGCCAACGACGCCACATTCCACATGTCTCCTGATTGCATCCAGGCTTATCACACCCTTCGGGACTTAGTCTCCACCGCACCTGTACTTCAACCCCCAGACTGGTCCCAGGACTTTGAGATTATGTGTGATGCATCAGATTTTGCCATAGGCACTGTCCTGGGACAAAGGCAAGACAAGAAGCTCGTGGTGATCTACTACGCGAGCAAAACGTTAGACGAGGCCCAACGTAATTATACAGTCACAGAGAAAGAGTTGCTCGCTGTAGTCTTTGGACTTGAAAAATTTCGATCATATTTGTTGGGATCCCACGTGACTATTTACACTGACCATTCAGCCATCCAGCACCTGTTGGCCAAAAAGGACGCAAAGCCCAGGCTCATCAGATGGATCCTGCTTTTGCAGGAATTTGACCTGGAAATCCGAGATAAGGCCAGATCGAAGAATGTGGTGGCTGACCACTTGTCTAGACTTCATCCCGACCACATTGGACCCTCCCTACCTCTATCTGACGCCTTCCCTGATGAACACATCCTAGCCGTGCAAGACAAGAAAATGCCATGGTATGCTGACTACATCAATTACCTGGTTGTAGGATAAACCCCGCACAGCTGGTCCAGATAGCAACGAGACAGGTTCTTGGCTGAGGCCAAGCACTATTTCTGGGATGATCCCATGCTGTTTCGTGATAGCGATTTCACGCGGTTTGTTAAAATACGTCGTTGTAACGCATAAAACCGATCAACTCTTAAATTTATATTCCTAGATAGGGGAGTATCTAGGGTGGTCCAAGGAGGCCAAATGTTTGCAATAGTGATTCTCTTGCTTGGAATACAATCTCAACTTTCTTTTTGGTATTTTTCAATATATCATTTTTTTTGTTTTAAATTAAGACAACATGCGGAATGGTGATGGGAAGGTGATTTACACTTCAATTTAAAATACTACTTCTAAGTGGCAAGTAGAGCCTTTCCCTAAGCTCACTCTAGGCAAGTGGAGGCCTAGAATAATTAGGGAGAGGGAGTGAGGAATGCTAAAAACAAGCAAATAGAAATGCAAACAAGAAGTTGCAAAGAAGGCAACTAGATAATTAAAAAAAAGTGTTTAACAAAAATGCCTAGTAGAGGAATGCTTCTACTACTAGAAAATTGACATAAAGAAAGGAAAACACAAATCCTCTAGATAGATGGTGAAGAAGAGGGCTTCTTGCTCCAAGGTTGGTGGCTCCCAATCTTGAAAAGAGTCCTTCAACTCCTTCCTTGTAGTGCTCCGCCAAGGTGATGTCCTCCAAGGCAAGCCCTAAGGGGGTGTGCCCTAAGCTTCTCTCCAAGGGTGGACGTCCATCCTAGGTCCTTCTCCCTTGCCTGGCCGTCCTTCTTGAAGTGGAAGAGTCCTCCTCCTTGGCGTGGCCCAAGTTGAAGAGAGTGGGGAGAAGAAGGCACCAAAAGGGCTGGTGATGTGCCCCTTTAATCTCCTTCTCTACTCCTTCTCCTTGGGCGTAGGTATAGGTGGATGTAGGTAGAAAAATACACTAATGGAGGATGGGAATTATGTGGTGGTAGGGTAGGGTATTTATAGGATGGGAAGGGGGGTGGTTATGGTGTTTTTTTTGGAGGGAAATGAAGGGGTGCTTGGTTATTTTTGGAGGGAAAAATGGGAGGGAAATGAAGAGGTGCCTTGGTTTTCCCTCCAAAAATACCTTCTAGAAGGCAATTTTGGAGGGAAAAAAATGGAGGGTGGAGATGGGTTTTGATGGTGGATGTAGGGTGGTGATGGAAGGGATAGTTGGCACCAAAATAAAGTAGGAGTAGGTGGTCTTTTTGCTGGAGCTTAGGTAGCAGGGTAGTAGGGTAGTAGGTTTTGGTGCCATGGAGGTGGACTAGCTAAGTTAAACAGCTTAGCTAGCTTAGCTAGTAGGGAGTAGAGTTGGAGGCATTTGGAGCTAAGGTTTTCAGGGAGAAGAGTTGGAGGTATTTATCTTGAGCTGCACTAGAGCTGGTGGCTGCTGAAGAGAGCTGAAAGGAGCTACCTTAGCTAGCTTAGCTTGCTAGTTCTTTGCTGGCTACTAAGCCAAGATAAAGCAAGCTGGCTTCTGCTAAAAGGAGCTGAGGTGAGCTAGGTCTAATGCTCCCGGGGAGGATCAAGCTGGGTGAGGCAGCTAAGGTATCTTAGCTCAACTGAGTTGAGCTAAGCTGAGTCCCCGGGAGCTGGACTTGAGCTTCCTAAGATGGAATGAAGTCATCTTTAGCTGGCCGGAGTTGAGTAGAGCTGGATGTAGCTGGACCTGAGCTGGGGTGAACTCCAGTCAACTCAGCTGAGCTAGCTAGAGCTCCCTGTGGACTAATGGGAGCTGAGATGAGCTAGACTCAGCTAAGTTGAGCTGGATCTGAGCTGACCTGAGCTAGGGTGAGCTAAGATGACCTCTCTTGAGCTGCCATTCAGCTGAGATGAGCTGAATGGAGCTAAGATGAGCTAACCCTAGTTCAAGTGAGCTGGAATCCAGCTATGGTGAGCTGGATCAAGCTGAGTTCCAGTTAGTTTGAGCTTCTTCTTCACCAGTTGCCTTCCTGAGTGCTAGGGTTTTGGAGTTCTGACAATCTGCATATCCCTAACACTCACAAAACACATTAAAAAGATAATAAAAAGTGCAATGCATGCCTAACCTAATTGATGCCTAAATGCAGCCCAAAAACCCATTTGCGGAGCAAAATCCTAAGAGCTAAGTTTGTTTTAATGCATAAAAATGATGATAAACTGGCGTTTATCATTTCGCCTCTATGCTGATCATATCATCAGGAGGTGTATCCCCGAAGATGAAGTTCAGAGTGTGCTTTCCTTTTGTCATGACCAAGGTTGTGGCGGCCACTTCTCTGGAAAGAAAGCAGCTGCAAAAGTTTTACAGTCTGGATTTTACTGGCCATCCCTACTTAAGGATGCACACATCTTTGCCAAGACTTGCTCACACTGCCAAACGTTGGGGACCATTACCAAGAAAGATATGATGCCCCTTCAGCCCATTTTGATTGTCGAAATCTTCGACGTTTGGGGTATCGATTTTATGGGCCCCTTTCCACCATCCAACGGCTTCGAGTACATCCTGGTCTCGGTAGACTATGTTTCCAAATGGATTGAAGCCGTCGCCACCCGACGATGCGATCACAGGACTATCATGGACTTTGTTAAGAAAAACATCTTTTCCCAGTTTGGAATACCCAAAGCCATGATCAGTGATGGTGGAATCCATTTTATCCATTCCCAATTCTGTGCCCTACATAGAAAATATGGGGTAAACCACCACATTGCCACCCCGTATCATCCACAAACAAATGGGCAGACTGAGGTCTCCAATAGACAAATCAAGAACATTTTACAGAAGACTGTGAGACTTGATAGGAAAGACTGGTCCACACGACTTGATGATGCCCTGTGGGCATACAGGACCGCTTTCAAGACCTCGATAGGCATGTCGCCTTATCGCCTGGTCTTTGGAAAGGCCTGCCATCTTCCTGTCGAATTGGAACACCGGGCTTACTGGGTTGTCAAGCAATGTAACATGGATCCCCAGTTAGCCGGTGCGCAAAGGTGACAAAAAGTCATTTTCGCACATTTGAAATTTGTCGGAAATCGTAGTATAATCGTGCAAAAACGTTCGTCAAAAATTGATTTCTAAAGATAACGAGACTTGAGTCCCGGTCGTTCATCTCTGGGAGGCGTTGCTTTTACTTTTGAAATCGATCTTACTCTACTTTGTTTAAAATCGCATGCCAGTTCGTGATTATTACATATTTAGGTATAACATGCTTAGTTGCAAGAATATTAGGAATCGGAAATAGGCAACTTGAATCACACAAAAGAATGACAATTATTAAGCTCATGGTGATTTCAAGCATATAGAGACAAATATATATATATAAGCATTTTTCATTCATTCAAGGGAGAGTCGTTTGCAACATAAAACGTAGAGGGAAGCTTGTACATAAATGCTTGAAAATTAAATCTAGCTACCAGAAAATGATCGCATACAAGAATCGATGGGGGGATTTCACATGCATCATTGGAGGAGAAGTAAGACTACACTACGAAGCAGTAAATAAAAGCAGTAAATATACGAAGAGCATAATCTAAATCTAGCAGAATGGAAGGGCATTCAGGGGTGGTCCCTGATGGCCTTTGAGTGGTTGAGAGAAGGAGGGGCGGCCAATGGAACTTAGGCCGGCCCTTGGAGAGAGGTTGGGGAGCTGATCCAGCTTCCTGGTGTGGAGATGGTGGCCTCCATGGTGGTGCTCAACTCGTGGAGGTGGAGTGGAGATGGAAGTGGCTAGCCTAAGTGGAATGGATGCCAAGGAAGTGAATGGGTGCAAATGGCCACCCAAGGGGTCTTTTTATACACCTAAGGGAAGCTCTCTAGAGAATTATGGAATTCTCTAGAGAGGCCTATTGTAACGACCCGATTCCCGAATCCCTACAAGACACGAGAACCAGACCAACTCGACTAATCCCAAGACCCAGTCGTCCAACGAGAAAGTAACCAAAAGAGCAGTAAAATAAACCACATTCACCATGTATATAACTAGCAGTAACAAAATACAGCAATAAAGGAAAGAAATACTACAGTATATACCACCACAACAACAGAGAAAAAAAAAACATGTACATAACATAAAGTTTTCGGTAAAGAAAGTACAGGGAGTAACAAAGAAAACTACTCGCTACAGTGGAAGAAAAGTACAGAAAGTACTACAGGTAACCCTACTGGACCCTATTAGGCCCAGCGTCCTCTGCAGCCGCTGACTCTGGCTGCTCAACACCTGGTCCTGAAAAGGTAACAAGGGTGACACGTCAGCGAAACGCTGAGTAGAGTGGCAACTAAAAGCTAAAGAAGCAGTAGAGTGTATAGTAGCTGTTATATTTTTACTTTCTTTATTTACGTCTTTCTATTATTTCACTATTGATTTATTTCTCAGATCCTTCTCTTGATCTTGAATGTTCCTCGTGGGAACGATCTTGATTGCAGTCTTTTTCGAAAAGTAGAAGTAACACGTGGTGCTCTCCTGGCCGAGAGAGTCCCCCGTGGTGGTCCTACCCTCAATCAACCACCCCAAGGTCGCTGACAGACGTAACAGTGACTACGGCACGCACGATAAATGCACGGGTGCTACCCCGCACTGGCACGCGGTCAGTCGTTTCCATTAACGGGTGCTCCCAAAGCACAGCACAGAACCAGTATAGGGCAGAGCCCTCTCAGTAACAGGGGTCCAACCCCTCCACAGTAACCAAACAGGGGCCTTGCCCCTCCCCAGTCCGCACACCCTCTCCTGACTACCTTGCTTTGCCCAGTGGGCCTAACAAGTCGGTGTAGGAGGGCCAGCAGAACCCCGAGGCCCGTGGGGTAGCTAGTACTCTCCCTACACTAGTAGCTCTCCTCGGTACTGTGTACATGAGGGCCAAAAGTCGGTACAAAGTGGCCAGACCTAACCCCGGGTCCCTGGGGCGGCTAGCTCCGCTCTGCACTAAACAGGGGGACAGTCGCTTTCTTTGGTACTCCGTACTCAAGGGCCAGCTCACTTCCCCAATTCTATTCCATTCCCTTTCCAAGAGTTCTACTCCAAATCCCCCGTAGGGTTCAAGCTCTTTTAACTCAGCCAATTTAGGTTTCACCGTTCCAGCTTTACATTCATACAACCCATGTTCTCAATCATACGTATTTATTCATAACAGGAAACTGTTAACCAATTTACATGCAGTTATCATTTCCTTTCTACTATTCCAAGACTGCAATATTTATATATTCAACTAGTTTTCCAGTCCTAGGATTCATGCCATACCCTAGGATCTATCATTCAATCTAGTTTTCCAATCCTAGGATTCATGCAATACCCTAAGATCTATAATTCAATCTAATTTCTCAGTCCTAGGGTTCTTGCAATGCCCTAGACTCTATTAATTGTTTCATAATTGCAACAAATTTTGTTAAATAGGTTAAAAGCCACTCTACCAGCGAAACCAGGAGTACTGGGGGCGTGGTCGGCAATCCCGCGTGCCTCCGCAACCCCCGAGACTACAACGGAACGGGATCCTAACACAAGGATCAAACACAAGGAGTTTCTCAAAATAGTATACAATTACTGTAAACGGATAGAGGAATTAATTCTGGAAAGAACGCAACTCAGAACGCGGAAAACGGACTCCAAACGAGCCCTAAACGGGTTAAAAATGACAAAACTGTCCAAAATCAGACGTCTGGAACATCTTCCAGACGTCTTAAAAGGTGGATAGGCCGTACCTCAGTTCTGCGCAGTCCTTCAGACATCCAGAAGCCTGTTGGAACGTCTCGCCTTGGTTTCCAAACGTCCGATTGTCACCCCGAACATCTGGAGGTCCCCTCCGTCGTTTGGCACTACGGCCAGACGTCTGATTCACGTGGGATGGCAAGCCCTCGCACCCTCCCGAGCAGGACCTGCACACACATACACCTGCTCTCAGCACGACAAAGTGCAGAAGAAAACGTGGCGGACGGCTGCATGGCCGTACACGTGCAAAAGGAGAAGGTAAGAAATATCTTACTTGTGAGACGTCTGGACCGTCCTTCAAACGTCTTCGGCGTCATCTGGACGTAAGTCCAGACGTCTGATTCTGGAAAATTTTCCAGAACCAGAACCCAACTCGCTCTCCTCCCGCGATGCACGGCCGCGTCGCGCCCCGTCCGCCTGCTGCCCAAGCTGCAGCAGCCCCTCCGCGACACCCCACGCCCGCCGCTCACTCGCTCGCTCGCTCGCTCGCTCGCGCTCTCGCTGGCAAGGAGAAGGAGAAGAGAAAGGCGGAGGAGATGAGGGTGAGGGAGAGGGCGAGGGTTTATATAAGGCAGCGCGAGGAGAGAGAGAAGAGAGATGGCACGTCTGAAGGAAGAGAGAGGAAAAAGAAGATGAAGGCGGCAGGCGCAGTCTGTGCGCACAAGCGTGCAGACGCAACCCGGTATGCTGAAAAAATTTATTACCAGACGTCTGGAATGGGTTCCAGACGTCTGGACAGACGTCTGGGCCACTTCCCAGACATCTTAAAAATCGGTCTGATGCCACGTTCGTAACACCTATGGTGGGAGCTCGTGGGAGAGTGAGAGAGAGAGGGTGGATGGTGGTTTTTATATCCACCAAATGTGGATCTAAAAATTGAATGGCTCTTGGTTGCTATTTTTGGCAACCAAGGCAACCACACATGGTAGAGAGTTCTAGAGAACTCTAGGCTAGATATTTTCATGTGGATGGTGTGTGTGGGTGTGTGTGGGCCGAAACCTAGGTGGCTAGGTTGATTAGGTTAGGTTCTAGTGGGTTTAGGTCAAGGTAGGTCTCAAATTAGGGTTATAAACCCTAATTCACTAAGGTAAAGTGCAATTAAACTTAATACAAGTTTAATTGGGTGTGTGGAAACTTAATTGAGAGTAAAACAACTCAATTAAGTCAGGTCTAGGTCAATTGGACTCTCACTAAGTCCAATTGGATAGTGTGTGCTGAGATCAGGGCTTAATTGGACTCAATGAGTCCAATTGAATAGGCTGATGGAATTGACTAAGATCCAAGTCAATTAGGTTTAGTGAGGATCTAATTAGGTCCTTAGGGAGGTCTAGAGGTGATGTGCTAGGGTTAGGGCACCTTAATTTAGGTTCCTATGGGGTTGGAATTGGGTTTAGGGACCTAGAGATCCAAGATCAAGGCTTAAATCTCAAAACAGGAATTGGAGAGCAGTATCAGACGTCTAATAATATAATCAGACGTCTTATACTCAAAAATCAGAAGTCCAAACTTGTTGTCTGGACGTCCAATCAGAGTCAGGAAGGATTTCGGGTTCTGTTTTAGGTATTCTACAGAAATTAGACGTCTGAAAAAGTGTCTGGACGTCCAATAACACTGCAGAAGTGGGGTTGAAGTGTGCGGGATTTGGCTAAGGGTCCTGGACATCTTAAAACTTATCTGGACGTCCAGAGAAGGGTTGGAACTAGGGTTTTAGGGCTTCCTAAGGTGTTGTGACCTAATCTAAGGGTGGCTACGGCTTGGGGAAGTCTCTAGGCTATCCTAGGGCTTGGATGGACCTAAGCTCTTCACATTTTACTGCTTTATTCCTACTTAATAGAATAGAAAACTTTTAACCCCCTTACATTATTATTCCTACATCTAAACTAGGCCTTCTGCTCCAGCTCTGCTACAACTCCTGTTATTCCTGATCCAGCTTCAGATCCAGCTCCTGATCAGCTTATTCCCTGCAATCGACATAATGTACTTAATCAGCACATTATAACATTATTTCATGCATAGCTAAAGGAAAGCATTAAAGATGCAGACAATGCATATGTATGCATGAATAACCCTAACTTATGCTAAGTCCTAGCTTAATCTAGGCCAATTAAGACCTATGATTGCTACACAATCAAAAGGACGCTCCAATTATCTAAGCTCGAAGAAATTCGTCGGGACTCCTTTGACAATAGTCAACTATATAAGGAGAAAATGAAAGCCGTCCATGACCGACTCATTCATAGAAAAACCTTTGAGCCTAACTAGCAAGTTTGGCTGTTTGATGCATGCCTAAAACTCTTCCCAGGGAAACTCAGGTCCAAATGGACAGGACCATTTCGGGTGATTAAGACCTATTCTAATGGGGCGGTTGAAATCGCTAATCTTAACACTGGGCACACTTTTACAGTTAATGGTCAAAGATTGAAGCATTTCCTGGCCCAGGTTCCCCCAAAGGAAAGTGTCACCCTCGTTGAGGGCTGACACCGAGCACCGCCCAGCTGGAGGCGTTAAACTCAGCTCTTCCTGGGAGGTAACCTAGAGGATTCAGACTGATCTGGTAGTTTACGTCACTCAAGTACTATCTTTTTGAACCCTTTTGCATCCATGTATCTGCCAATGAGGACATTGTCCAACTTAAGCATGGGGGGTGGTAAATTGAATAATCCTGAGCTCAATTAATCAGTCTGAATGAATAAATAAATTAAAAAAAAAATTGAATTTAGGAAGAAAACTTAGGTATTAGAAACTTGTCAATAGTGGGAAATAATACAAAAAGAACTTAAACACTTTGACTTTTCAGACCTTCAAGCTTAATCAGCCCTGGTGTCCATCAAAATATGGATTTAGCAGTGAATCCTTGCAACCTCCAGCTATTCTAATCCACCTACTAAATAAGGTAATAAGTATACGACTTATCAACTCACCCTCTAATTCAGGAAAACTTTGAGTCTAAGCATCTGCACACATTTTTGCACAGACTCACTTCTCGGAGATTTTGACAGAAATTTGGTAGCTAATGAACTCTCTAGGGTGGTATGGCAGGCAAGTTGTCATGGGTAACAGCCCATTGGCAGGTTGTCCAGAACCCAGCCACAGGCCATTTCTTCTTCATTGCCTCTAGGTACATTTGAGATCAAGGAAGCCACCTACGGAAAAAAAAAAGAAGAAGAAAAGAAAATAAACCACACTTCACCGCACAAGTATGGCTGGCAAGTGATCGTGGGTAATAGCCCATTGGTCGGTTGTCCAGAACCCAGCTCAATAATTGCACAAAAAAGACAAACACCAAAGGAAGAAGCAGGGAAGTAGTACAAGCCGGGGAGATATACACTGGAAAAATTCTTGTGTTGACCCCAATTAAAACAAACGTAGGGAGAAAGCTACCAATCAAAAAATACACCTTTAGGCAAATTTGTTTCCTTTTCCGGTCACCTAGAGGCGTAGAAACTCGAAGTCTGTCTCAATTATCATTAAGTGAGTCTATCACAACATTCACACCAAGATGCTTAGCACTTAGGGTTTTGACCGAGTTTTGGGTGGGTTGGGTAGCCGTAAAAAGTTACGAACCCACACCGAATTCCGAAAAAATTCCAAAAAATATATATATACATATGTATAATTATATACATTAAAGCAAGGATTCGGGCGATTCGTATTTTGGCAGACACCCGAGCGCTGCTTAGTCTTTGTAGATTAAGATCTTCGTATATTTCCTCTTATTGACAAGTAACGAAGTGTCCAAGCAATTACTTAAATTCTGAAAGGAAATAAAGGTTAGAATAAACCTTGCTAGGGACTAGCAAGGAGTAAGCATGGGGGTATGATAACACTGCACAAGGGGGTGATAATTATGTTGAATATGGCCCATCTTAAGAATAAAAGGCATAACATGAGTAGAATGGGAGCATTGCATGCATCATGTACCAAGATTGCTTATAAAACTGTATTAATGGCCATTTGTGTAAGCATTTGTCAAAGCAGGCCTCAGATGAGCAATCGGACCACACGGATGGATTCAGAACGACGAACGGAGTCGAACGAACTCAAGATCGGCCAAATCCGACATTCGGAGCTCCTATAATGGGCCCAAGAAGTTTTAACCGTTGATTCGGAGATCAACGGCCCATATTGCACCACGTCAGCCCCGCTCCATCGGGCGCCGCGCCTGCAGCCAGCCAAGACCCGTGCGCCCGCCCGCGGTCGGTGCAACAAAGCGCGGGCGTGGCGCAACGGTTAGCGCGCACGCCCGCACGCACGCGACGCGGGTTCGAGCCGCGTGGAGTTGAAATTGAAGACGGGGGACGCGCACGGTGAAATTGGGCTGCCCGATCAGCAGCGGGCGGCCGAGATCTTGCCACGCGGTGCAACAGCAGCTCACGGGCATCCACGCGCGCGCGCACGCCGAGCGATGACGCCCGCACACACGCGCGCCCGAGGCGCGATCCCAACGCAGCCGAGGAGGATTCTCAGCCGTCTGATCTTCAATCGGACGGCTCTCGTTCAATAGCCACGGATCGCACGAGGAGAAGAAACAAGGCGGGCAGCTGACCAGCTGCTGGAGGGCTTCACCGATGCTTTTGGGAGTGGTTTTAGCGACGCTCTAGACATCGCTAAAGCCCCTTCTTCTTTTAGTAAGCCCCTAACCCTATTTATACCCCCTCCAACCACTCATTCAAGGCATTCACTCCCCTTGCAACTACTCCACCCCTCTCTTAGCTAGCTTTAGGACCTCTTGTAATCGTCGAAGACGACGAGCCACCAACGGAGCCTCCTCCACCGCCGTGGCTGCCTCGTCGCTCTCCACTCTCTCTCTCTCTCTCTCTCTCTCTTAAGCTTTCCATTACTTTTGTTTGAAGCATGTATTTAGTGTTGTAAGCTATGAACTACAAGTGCATGATTAATGAAGTTATTTTCCATTCAATTGTCACTTTAATTTCCGTTCAAGTTGCATGATCAAACAATGAACTTTCTAACCCTAATCTCTCTCTATCTCTCTCTCGCTTTTCAAAATCGCATCCTTCGCAAGCAAAACTCCACACTTTCCGTGACAACAAGTGGTAAGCAAAAATCCGATTTTCACACCTCCCTGAGACCGACACTCGGACTCACCTCCGTTTACTTATTTTAAAACCGACGTTGCAAGTGCGACTATAACGACACTCCTTAACACACACGCACAACGACACGTCAGGTATGAAAGTGCAAAATATCAGGAAAATTCATATCAAGAAAGGGTTTCAATTCAAAAAAAAAAACTTGAAGGAGGGGGGAGAAACAATTCGGGCCATACAAAATGAGAGGAGGAAAAGAGTAAAATGCCAAAAAAGGAGCACAAAATGAAAAAGATAAAGAAATAAAAGATTAAGGGATTAACTGAAGTTCTAGACCAGATCAAGAAAAGAGAAATAGAAGAAAAAAGTGCTAAGGTGACATAACAAGAGATTAGCGGGAACGCTGGTCTTAGGCCTCTTGGGCTAGATTCTTCAACTTAAAAATTCACGTATCCACTAAAATTGGGATAATCCTTAAGAGGTTGGGGAAAATACGAAGCTTAAGTATTAGGTCTAAGGCTTAGGAAGTATTCGGCCTCGTTAACTGACCTTCGGTTTGCGGGATTCGGTAACCTAAGCACCCCAATTCACACACAGTCTGGTTCAGTGCGCCTAAATATCAAAATCATGCAAAAGCATTTAAATGTTCTGAAAAAGTCACCTAGATTAGGAGCGGCCAATCAACACAAGTTGATTTGGACGAGTTCCCGACGTGGAGAGGCGGGAAATTCCCCTCGAAGATGCGTAACAACACATCATCTCCTCGGTGCTTGTCTCTTAGGATATTAAATATCCTACCGGGGGCATGTAAGCACTCTACTGGTTCAGATATCATGGGCGGCATTATCACGAAATGTCGATCGCCAGGGTCTGAATTCGGCCATGGAACGCCATGGGTGAGATTATCTCGAAATCTCGAAAGCCAGGGTTCTGGGGGTTGCCATGGGCGGTGCTATCTTGAAGCATCGATAGCCAGGAACCCTTGAGGATTGATGATGAGGACAAGGAATCCGATACAGACCGTGTTGAGAAGCCAATCCAAAGCTAGAAATAAAAAGAAAAGAGAGAAAACTCTCCAAACAAATAAATCTTCTAGCTCTCTCTTACAAAAATGCACTGCAAACTGAACCTAGGATAAAAATGTCTCAAGCATGGGTGCTTGATGTAAACACATTTACACAACTTAAGATGTCTATTTATGCATGTTCTTAAGCATAGGATTGCATTTCATGATATAAATATTGCATAACATGCATCATCTTGCATTTAGAGTAGTTTGAATAAAATGGAGGTTAATTGTCTCCTTTTATGTGCTTGGACAGGGCAAACATTTTATCAGGGCCTCAGATCGAAGATCCAACCGTATGGATGTGATCAGGGCGACGATTGGAGTTCAACGACTCCAAGATCGCCCTAATCAGACATCCGTAGCATCAGATAGTGATCGGGGAACCCTAGAAGATCAAGGGCCAAGATGGTGTAAATCCACTCTTCAAATGACAAATCCGATCGCATGGATGAATTCGGATCGACGATTGCAGCCCAACGACGCAAAAATCAAGTCAATCCGACATCCGTGGCACCATCTACAACTTCCAGAAGATGGACGGCCAAGATGGCACCACGTGGCGCCATCCCGACTGCCCAAACGACCTCATGAATCCCTAAAGGCCCCACACCCGCTCGCTCTCTGTCATTGGATCTTGATCCAACGGTTGTGGTCAGTCGCGCCTAAAAGCGTCTGCTCGACCATTCGCGCCTCGTAGTGCAGCGGTCGAGCACGGTTACACAAGCTGCAGGCGCAGGTTCAAGCCGTAGTGAAGGGGAGGAAGGTGCGGGCATGCGGGCGATGGCAGGCATCGGATCTTGATCGGATAGCCATCTGCGCTAAATCAAGATCATGCACGATTGAACGCACGGCGTCACGCGCGATCGCACGCGCCAGGCGGGCGTAGCAGTGAGTAGAGATGTGTCTTAAGCCGTCCGATCTTGCGATCGGACGGCTGAGAATCAAAGAACGTGCGTGGGCGTTGAGGAAGCGGGCAGCTAAGGAGCCGCGCGTGGGTGCGGAAGCTACGCCCACGTTGGGGGCTTTAGTGACAGATTTATCCGTCACTAATGACCCCTCATTTATTATTTTGAAGATGTAATGACCATTTTGCCCCCACTCCTTGCAACTATAAAAGGTGACCCCCTCCATATGAAATTCTCATCCCTTCCTTCTCCTCTCTACCACTCCAAAGCTCAAGAGAAGCTTGTCCCACACCCGGGATGCTTCTCGCGAGATAAAGTCCAAATTTTCGTCCCCCGTCGGAAGTGGATCCTGCGACGATGATGGCGTGCTGCTCTGTTCCCGTTCTTCTGCTTCGTCCTCCTTCGTCCTGCTTCGTCCTCCTTTGTCTAGGCATCGTCCCGTCCGGCTCGTCCTCCAAGCGACCGTCGAGGAGGATTTCTCTCTCCCTATTCTTTTTACTGCTTTCTAGTATAGATTTACTACTTTCTAGAGTAGTTTTGCTCGTCCCCCAAGCGATCGTCGAGGACGACATTTCTCCCTCCATTCTTTTAATGCTTTCTAGAGTAAATTTATCGCTTTCTAGTGCAATCGCTTTATGCTTTCTAGTTATAATGAACAATCACAATGATAAATTCTTTGTTTATTCTACATCTCATTTTGATTTCTATGTGTAATATTCTTCCTCTCTCTTCCCCCCTCTCTCTCTTCTATTTATTATAAATAATTAGATAGTTTTAAATTGAATTACTTCGTGAAAAATAAAAAAGAAACGCGTAGTTTTTAAATCAAACGTCCGCCTCCCTGTGTTCGACCCGGAATTTTCATTTCAGTATAAATTTTATTTGTTAAACACGAATTCTTCGCTTTCAAACAACAACGACAGATTTTCCAAAACCAAACACGTTAGCGAAGCGATTCGTCGCATTCAACATTTTGGCATCGTTGCCGGGGAGCAATTCGTGCGTTCAACATTTTGGCGCCGTTGCCGAGGAGCAATTCGTAACGTCCAACATTTTGGCGCCGTTGCTGGGGAGGCGACGATCTTTGACTTCTCTTCGTGTTTTGTAACATACAAATCATTTACCTCACTTTTCTCCTTTCTTATTGTAATTGCAGGTACTCTTTTGAGATGAGCAAAAGCGGTAGATTGGAGTAAAGTGCTGTGGAAGGTTTTGTAAGTTATCCCCCATTCTTTCCCCCTCCATAGATTTCATTCGCCACATTAAATCCAAATTCCAATTAACCTAGGTGTTTGCAGAAATCCTAGGAATAGTTTGGTTGTTTGGATTTTCACTCACATTCATTCCACCTTCATTTATAAAAATAAAAAGATAATTTTTTGGGGTAATTTTCAACAAACACACAAAACACACCCACATTAAAGGCACTTTACCGAATTGATTTGTTTCTACTCAACCGGGTTCTGATCTGTGGAACCGGTACACATAAAGCAACACATAAAAGAGTAGAAATCATTCTAGGTTAACCATCTTTGTGTGCCTAACTTAGTGGTGCATTTGTGGCCAGTTGTTTGAGTTGATTGGGCCGCACCACTTCAAATAAAATAAACTAATCAAGTAGCTGTCAAATAGGTTCAACTCTTAGGGATTTACCAGGCACTCCACATTCTTTTTAAAGCTTTAAAGGAAAACATCTTCACCTGTGCTTGCAAAACCTGGTGTGCCAACGAAACCTGTTTGAAAACACCTAAAGTTGAATCCTAAAAGCTACTAAGCAAGATTTGAACCTTAAAATTCACCACATCAAAAATAATCTTACTTGAAAATCGTTGGTTGTGCATGCACACACAAATCAATCAATCATTAAGGGCACAACCCATTTAAAGGAACTATCACATTCCAAAGCACATTCAAACCTAGCCCTAAATAAAACAGAGTAGACGTTGGCCTTAAGGATTGGACTCGCTCTTCAGAATCCAGAATGAGATTATTTTCGATTAGTCTATTTCTATTGTTCAATCTGATGTCTAGCTAGGGGAGTAGAGTCAAACGATCGCGGCTGGAGGGTACACTAGGAACCAGAGGTGCAAGCCAAAGGAAGAACCTTCTCCCCAGTCCCTCCTTCTAACTGGTTGGATTGAACAGACAGAAGTAGATAAATCGTTTCTTTATCTCAAGATGGGTTTTGGGAGTTTGTAGGTCTGTAGGCTAACCCATTTAAGGACAGGTTTGATTGTTTGAATTGCAGGGTGCCTTTCTTCCTCCCGTGTCTCATGAATCCTTCCACATATTACACGCATTCCTGTTCTTTCCCTCCTGTTGTGAATTATTCTCAACATGATGATTATCCCAACTCGTATTGTAATCAACCAACAGTTAGTTGGGATAATTCGAATTGGGGATACAATTCCGGACCCCCGTGTTTAGGGTCTAACCCTGAACACTTTGATTCTGATTTCTATCCTTCTCAGAGCTACATCGATTATAGATCGTCTTCCTTTCATGAACAACCTAATATGATCTAAAATCAAGAAGGATACACCAATCCTTACCCATCCTCTGATTTCACTGCCTTTAGGTCATCACCATCTTTTGAACAATCTGAAATGACCTATTATCAGGAAGGGTATAACGAATCTCAATTCGTTAATTCCCCTACATTGAGCCCAAACCTGCCCAACCTTGAACCAACTCATTTGGTTCAGGTTAACCAGGTTCAAGATAAGGTTCTGGCTAACTTGAGGAATATCATACAATCTTTAGAAGTTCAGCCAATACCTTTCATTGAGAGATTGGAGCCCCTGATTGAAATGATTGATGATTTGAATAAGTCTTTGTTGGATTGGCTCCAGGATGTTAAGGATAAGAACCCGGGTGAGTTTCTACTTGAGAAATTAGTGAAATTGAGGATAAGATTCGTGGTTGCTTTGATTCAATCTTGGGATGATTCCCAGGATGAACCCTCTTCAGGAAAGCCAATGACAGAACCCGCTCAGGCACCTGTTGAGGGGGACATGTGTTATGACCAGATTGAATTAAAGCGACCAATTAAGGAAGATCTGATTTCTTCACCTGAGATCCCTGAGCCGGGTTACGAGGAAACGTATGTCTCCTTGGAACAGAAAGTGACAAATGATTTTGGGACATACATTGATACGGATCCTGATTTCTTCGATGGTGAAGATTCAAGTTGCGAAGTCTCACACGAGTTTTCAGAACACGATTTTTGTGAGGCGATTGGGCCTGAGGAATCTGATAGATCATTTGATAGCCCAATAACTGAGGAAATTGATCTTAGGGAACACATTACGGATCCAGAATTACATTTTCTGGAGGATTCAATTCAATGCCCTGATTGTCAGTTACACCCCGTTGAGCTTATTGATGATTCTAATTCTGAGATAATTAGACCCAAGTCAATTTTGATTATGCCACATCATTTAGACTTGGAGATTTTAGATGGGGTGATTAATATACAAGAGGTCCTGGAATTTGATATGCTGAATGAGGAGGATAGGAGCTGGGAAGTTCTAATTTGGGAAGTTAATTTTGGAGGAAATGGAAGATTGAGTCGAAGGGTTCCTTTTAAGCTGAAACCATCAAATCAGAACCCTTACGACATTTGTTTCAAGGATGTCAAACTCAAGCACACATTCAACGATTATCCTTTTGAGCTTTAATTCTCTGTAACCCGACTTTTTGGTCTTGGGTTGCATCCTCATAAATCGCAGGCCCGACCCCGCTTGCATTCTGATTTTAGGTTTTGGATAATTTTTATCCAGAACCTAAGATATTCTCGATTATGGGGAATGGGTCTGCACCACAATCTGGTCCACATCTGTGGACCGCTGTTGTTAGGTCAGAAGATTCTTCTGTTTATTCTAATTCTGACCTGCACTTGTGAATTCTTCATTTCTTTTCTTTGTATAGTGTGCCTAGCTGAAGGCACTGAACTCAGCACATATACAATTTTTCTTAGTTTTCATCTCGGAGCGGACCTGACATTCACGCAATTCAGGTGCTTTCTACGCTTGTCCACTCTGTTTTATGTCTTTTTAATACAATGAGGACATTGCATTAGATAGGCATGGGGGGGTGGATATTTATCTCTGAATTCATTCGTCAGCTCTGTAGATTTGTTTTATTTTCTTTTATAAAAAAAAAAATCGGAATTAAGAAAGACAATTTGGGTTTAAGAAAATTTTCAATCTAAGAAATACTACATTATGATTTGAACACAAAGACCCTTCAGGTCTTTGGACTTAATTAGCCCATGTATCCACTAAAATGTGGATTTCTCTTTGAGTCCTCGCCATCTTAATTCTATCATAATTAGAATAAATAAGTTTGGGTGATAAGTACACGACTTATCAACCCGCCCTCTGATTTGAGGGAATTTTGAGTCTTAAGCATCTACACGCTATCTTTGCACTGACTCGTTGTTCAGCGATTTTAACGAAAATTGGGTAGCTAATGAACCTTCTAGGATGATATGGCTGGCAAGTTATCGTGGGTAACAGCCCATAGGTAGGTTGTCCAGAGCCCAGTCACTGGACCTTTCTCTTTTTGCTGCCTTTAGGTAAATCTTAGATCAGGGAAGCCACCTACTTAAAAAAAAAAAAAATCAAAAAGAAAAGGAGAAAAGAACAAAAAGAAATAAGCCACACTTCGCCGCACGAGTATGGCTGGCAAGTTATCGGTGGTAACAGCTCATCGACCGGTTGTCTAGAACCCAGCTCAGTAAATGCACTAAAAATTCCCAAAACACTTAGGAAGAAGCGGAGAAGTAGAATAAACTGGAGAGATATACACTGGATTCACCCTTGTGTTGACCCCGTAAAAAAATAAAAGTAGGGAGAAAGCTACCGATTGTAAAGATACACCTTTAGGCAGAAGTCTTTTTGAGGTCACCTAGAGGCATAGAAATCCAAAGTCCGTTTTAATTACCGGTCAACGAGTCATCGCAATCACAATAAGATGCTTAAAACTTAGGGTTCTCATCAAATCTTGGGTGAGTTAAATGGCCGTAGAAAGCCACTCTTAAACCCTAAAATTTGAAAATCCAAAAAAATTAGAAAAGAGTAAAAAGAGAAAAATAATTTTTCTTTGAATAAGGCAAGGGCTTGAGGCGATCTGCATTTTGGCTGATACCCTGGCACTGTTGTGTCTTTGAAAGTTCAGTTCCTAAGTAGACAATTTTTTAATGATTGAAAATAACTCAGGTCCAAATAATCCAACCTAATTCTTTTATAAATAGCATATAGTTTTTGCTAGGGACTAGCAAAAGATAGGCAAGGGGGTATGATGTAAACATATTTACACTATTTAAGATGTCTATTTATGCATGTTCTTAAGCATAGGATTGCATTTCATGATATAAATATTGCATAGCATGCATCATCTTGCATTTAGAGTAGTTTGAATAAAATGGAGATTAATTGTCTCCTTTTATGTGCTTGGACAGGGCAAACAATTTATCAGGACCTCGGATCGAACATCCAACCGTATGGATGTGATCAGGGAGACGATTGGAGTTCAACGACTCCAAAATCGCCCTAATCAGGCATCCATAGCATCAAATAGTGATTGGGGAACCCTAGAAGATCAAGGGCCAGGATGGTGTAAATTCGCTCTTCAAATGACAAATCTGACCACACGGATGAATTCGGATCGACGATTGTAGCCCAACGACGCAAAAATCAAGTCAATCCGACATCCGTGGCACCATCTACAACTTCCAGAAGATGGATGGCCAAGATGACGCCACGTGGTGCCATCCCGGTCGCCCAAACGGCTGCATGAATCCCTAAAGGCCCCACACCCGCTCGCTCTCCGCCATTGGATCTCGATCCAACAGCTGTGGTCAACCGCGCCTAAAAGCGTCCGCTCGACCATCCGCGCCTCGTAGCGCAGCGGTCGAGCGCGCTTACGCGAGCTGCGGGCGTGGGTTCGAGCCGTAGCGAAGGGGAGGAAGGCGCGAGCGTGCGGGCGATGGCGGGCGTCGGATCTTGATCGGACGGCCGTCTGCGCTCAATCGAGATCACGCGCGATTGAACGTGCGGCGTCACGCGCGATCGCACGCACCAGGCAACGCAGCAGCAGACGGAGATGCGTCTTAAGCCGTCCGATCTCGCGATCGGACGGCTGAGAATCAAAGAACGTGCGTGGGCGTTGAGGAAGCAAGCAGCTAAGGAGCCACGCGTGGGCACGGAAGCTACGCCCATGTTGGGGGCTTTAGTGACGGATTTATCCGTCACTAAAGACCCCTTATTTATTATTTTGAAGATGTAATGACCATTTTGCCCCCACTCCTTGCAACTATAAAAGGAGAACCCCTCCATATGAAATTCTCATCCCTTCCTTCTCCTCTCTACCTCTCCAAAGCTCAAGAGAAGCTTGTCCCACACCCGGGATGCCTCTCGCGAGATAAAGTCCAAATTTTCGTCCCCCTACGGAAGTGGATCCCGCGACGACGACGGCGTGCTACTCCGTTCCCGTTCTTCTGCTTCGTCCTGCTTCGTCCTCCTTCGTCCAGGCGTCGTCCCGTCCGGCTCGTCCTCCAAGCAACCGTCGAGGAGGATTTCTCTCTCCCTATTCTTTTTACTACTTTCTAGTATAGATTTACTACTTTCTAGAGTAGTTTTGCTCGTCCTCCAAGCGATCGTCGAGGATGACATTTCTCCCTCCATTCTTTTAATGCTTTCTAGAGTAAATTTATCGCTTTCTAGTGCAATCGTTTTATGCTTTTTAGTTGTAATGAACAATCTCAATGATAAATTCTTTGTTTATTCTACATCTCATTTTGATTTCTCTGTGTAATATTCTTTCTCTCTCTTACCCTCTCTCTCTCTTTTATTTATTGTAAATAATTAGATAGTTTTAAATTGAATGACTTCGTGACAAATAAAAAAGAAATGCGTAGTTTTTAAATCAAACGTCCACCTCCCTGTGTTCGACCCGAAATTTTCATTTCGGTATAAATTTTATTTGTTGAACACGAATTCTTCGCTTTCAAACTACAACGACAGATTTTCCAAAACCAAACACGTTAGCGAAGCGATTCGTCGCGTTCAACAATGCTTTAACCGCGGAGTCCAACAAACCCTAGGTTAGTTTCTGTGGGCCTTAAAAACCTTTGCGAAGGACTGAGGCTAAAGCAGGTCAGGTCTGGGTTTTGGTTGATACTTGAGTACCTCTAGGCCTATTGTCGTCATTCTGACCTAATCACAAAAGAAAAAGAGAAGCACTTATCATAACTGATGACAGACACTCAGGGTCTAGAACAGAAGTTAAAACCTTGAAATTTTGCTAAGGGATTAGCAAAAGCTAGGTATGGGGGTATGATGAGAGCCTCATCATGAGCCATAACTAGCTCATTTTGACCTAATAATGGGAATAAAAGCTCCTACATAACTTAGAAGAGGGCTTAATTGAAGGAATAAGTGTTTTGAGAAGAAAACATGAAATAAAGGTTAAAACTGCAATTTTACCATTGCAGTACACAAACGGGATTTCTTAGAGACAAAACATATGTCAAATGGTCTAAATAAGATAAAAAGTGGGTTGATGTAATCAGAAATGGGTTCATGTGTAATCTAGGAATTAAATGACATCGTGTAACCCTAAAACAGACCCGCTTAATTCAACAAGGTTCCGGTCAGGATAAAAATCAAGTAAACCCTCTAAAATTCACGGAAAAATATCCCCTAGGGCTTAGAACATTCAATTTGGCCTTTGGAACCTAGTTTGACCTAGATTGGGGTCCTAACTCATTAATTGACCTAATTTGGGTTTTTACACAAAATATCTAGTCAAACGTGGCCAAACCTAAAATCCAACTTCACCATTGAATTCCTTAGGTCCGAATTATGTTTGTACCAAAATTTGGACCTAAGAGGAGGTCATCTTGACCTACTTTGCAAATTAGTGCTCCCAATTACATTTTAACCCTTATCTTTTGAAAACCATCACATAAACCCCCCTAGCTTCCTCTCCAATCTTACAATCAGGTCCCTCCACCATTAATGGGGAGGAATCCTTCTCCGACGAGGAAGGGAGGGGGGATACTCTCTGATCCCTCAGAGATCTCCTCCCAGAATTGGAAGGGAGATTCTCTGAGGAATCCCCTTCCATCTGAGCTTGATCACAATCTCTGATTCCTGTCCAATCTCTCATGCGAACGCATGAAAGATTTGGGATCCCAACCACCTTCCTTCTCCGGCGAGACGACGGTGGCTAAAGGCTTCCCCTCCACGCACCAGAAGCTCGGCCAACACTTATAAAAGGATCGCCGACCCACTACGATTGTCTCAGACTTATTTTGGCCGTAGAACCCTCCAAACTTCATCTCTCCTCTCTCCGGCCAAGAAACCCGTAAGCTCCGGCGATTACCTCTCCTCCCTCTCGTCGCTCTGCTGCCATACCAGCAGCAGAGTCCACTCTGCCTCATCCTCCCGCGTCACATCGCACCAAGCGCACGCCTCCCTGACCTCCTCCTCGTCATCGTTATCTCCCTCAGGGTTGTCTTCTCCGACGACAGCACAAACGAGCCGTCTGACTCCGCTGCCCCCTTTCACTCCCAACAATCCAGATAAGTTCCCCATCTTCCACTCTTTCATTTCCCTCACTTTATTTCACACAACCGCCCCTCAACCGTCACTGTCCACCACCACCTTCCTCATCTCCGACCACCCTCCGGTGAGACACTCCCATCACTTCGCAGCCCCACACGTCTCGCCGACCACCGCATAACCTCTGCCTAACCTCACTGAACATCCTCCACTCATCCACAGACCCTCTACACCACCACAACAGCCCCCCGATCACACCCATCTGTCTGGCCACAGAGCGACCTAGGCACGCACGCCTAGGCCGCCCCGCGACCTACCACCTAGCGCCTCACCTTCGCCGTGACACGGCGAAGGTCCCCCTGTGATCTGATTAAGGCACAAGGCCCTTTTTGTGTTAGGCAGGTTTCGAGCTCTGGCCGCCATTAGCGGTGACTCAAGGAAGCTGCTTGCTTGCTCCAGGTTGCGAGACTTCAGGGTTCCAGGTGCAGCAAACTTGGGAAGGTCGTGTAAATCCAGTCGTCCCAGCAAGTGACACGGCGAGACTAGCAGTTGTGGCAATTGGAGGCACAGTCTGCTGCGGGCGCGCGAGAAAGAGCGGTGGGCATTAGTCCCACCTCGGTAAGCTGTAAAGCGCGTGAGTCCTTTGTATTGCTTTTGTGTTATTGCCCTGTTGCCTCCGATAACACATGGGGTGAGGTCCCTCACCTAAACACTGTGCCTCGTCCGTGAGCTCATCACACGGATCTGGCGTGACCCGACCCGACACCATCCTAAGCACTCCTCGCGCACCACACCCACGCCGATGCGCCTGGACCCGGGCGCGCGACCCGACCCGTTTACCCGGCTCTGGGAGAGCGTGCTGAAGAGTGATATACACAG
Source organism: Thalassia testudinum (assembly GCA_037157565.1). Lineage (NCBI taxonomy): Eukaryota > Viridiplantae > Streptophyta > Magnoliopsida > Alismatales > Hydrocharitaceae > Thalassia > Thalassia testudinum. The sequence continues at coordinate 61,493,390 of JAZHRO010000025.1, forward strand.
AGAGAGACGTGGGTGTGGGTAGAGGGGTAGGTTTTGCTCCTCTTTGGTTTGTGCAGGGAAGGCAGAAAGGAGAAGGGAAGCTGACACTTAGCCACGGCAAGCAAAGGAAAAGAAGGAAGGAGGCTCCGCAGAGGAAAAAGAAAGGCAAGGTAGAAAAGAAGAAGCTAGGCCAAAGGGAAACAGAACCAAGGAAGGAAGAAGAAGAAGAGAAAGCAGAACCAAGGAGAAGAAGACCTGCAAAGAAATAAAGAAAGGTGAAGACAAGCAGAAGAAGAAGAGAAGCTGAAAGCAGAGGGAAGAAGCGAAGGAAAAAAAGAGAAGAGGAACTGAAGAAGGAAGAAGAAAGAGATCAAGGGGCGGACAAAGAAGCAAGAAAGCGAAGAAAAAGAAGAGGAACAGAAGCAGAGCAAGGGAAGAGAAGAAAAGGAGTTGAAGCAGAGCAAAGTTTGGGAAATACTTTAAGACGTCTGATATTGCATCAGATGTCCATTTCTTCTTGAGCAATTTCTTTCTATATCACTCTCATTGAGCTAGTCATTTCTTATTTAAAAAGTTATGTTCTCAAGTTTTGGAATACTTAGATTGCTCCCTGTGTTCGACCTCGGATACTCTGATTTTCGAGTTATAAATCTTTATTTGTTTTCGCGGAAAGTTCGTCTATATTACAACGCAATATTTGTTAAAACACGATCTAGCTGCGTTAACAGCGATCTGACGCGTGAGTAGAGACTTAAGTCGGCTGGATAAGATCTCTGCCATCCAATGGCGATGAGGCATGATAGGAGGCCTCAACAACTGAAGACGATCGAGCACATGGCATGGCTCGATCTTAGCTATCTCTTCAAGATCTGATGGCTCTCCTTGCACAATGCTTCGGCAACGTGGGATCTTTAGTAACGCTTGCATGCATCACTAAAAACCTTGCATTCATTTTTGTAGCCTTTGAAATGACCATTCTACCCCTTTCTCCTTTCCTATAAAAAGGATCTTACACCCTCCTCATTTCTCATCCCTTCTTTTCTTCTCTCACCCCCTTTAAAGCTCTCATAAGCTAGTCCCATAGCCAGGATGCTCCACTAGAGTCTTAAATATAATTTTTCCATCTTCTCATCCCTATTCGTGGAGCGTCCGCGGTTGTCCTCTCACCTCCATTCAGGAAGCGAATCCCATTGCAACGTCACCCTGCTTCGTTCTCCATCCTCCAGCTCGGTTCTCCCTCATCCAGCACCTCATCCCCATCATCCGGGTGCTCCGTCAACGCGACTCGTCCTCCAAGCAGTCGTCAAGTTGGATTTTTCTCATCCCTCTCTTTTTACCTCTTTTTAGTATAGATTTTCAGCTTTCTAGTTATAGAAATTAGTTGTAATGTACATTTGGCTATAAAATATTGGTTCTCTTTCTCGCTCTTTTCTCTATATTATTCTCTCTCTTTTATTATTTATTCTTTAAGTAGAATAGCTAGCATAGATTTAATTCGACCAGCTACTCTACTTTGTGGCAATAATTCCAAACACGATTTTTAATCAAATGTTCGTCTCCCTGTGTTAGACCCGAGACTCACTACAGTTTCGGTTATAAATTTTATTTGATAGCATATTTTTACACAACTACAACGACGGGTTTCAGGCTCAACCTTTTACGCGTAGAAATCTAGTTAATCATTTTGGCGCCGTTGCCGGGGAATCTGGCTAATCATTTTGGTGTCGTTGCCAGGGAGGTGACGTTCTTTGATTTCCCACGTTTTTCGCTTTACTTATCTTTTACCTCACTTTTCTCCTTTCTTACTGTGATTACAGGTACTCTTTTAAGGTGAGCCAGAGCTGTAAAATTGGAGTAAAGTACTGTTGAAGGGTTTGTAAGTGTACCCCACCACTCACCCCTTAGATTTCATTTCACTACCTAATAACACAAACCATAATTAACTTAGGAGCTTGTATAAACCCTAAGGTTAGTTCTAATTGTTCGTTTACCACCTCCACCCACTTCACCCCCACATATATAAAAAAAAAATCTAATTGTGGGATTTACTTAAACCTACCACAGAGGTACACGACCTTTTCTAATTTCAATCACTAAACCGGGAATCCAACCTAAGGACCCAGTATACCTGCACGACTTATACAAATAAGTGATTAGAAATATAATTAGGCTAACCATTTTGTGTGCCTTAATTAGTGGTGCATCAGGCCACTTGTCTGATTTATTTGGGCCGCACCACTTAACATAAAAACTGATTCAACAAGTAGCTTGCCACATAGGATTCAACTTTTAGGAATTAACTAAGCACTCCACATTCTTTTAAGTTTTAAAGGAAGACATCTTCACCAGTGCTTTCAAAACTTAGTGTGCCAACTAAACCTTGATTGAATAAACCTAAAGTTGAACCCTAAAAGCTACTAAACAAGGTTGAACCCTCAAAGACAAATCATCATTAACCTTGTTTGAAAACCATTGGTTGTGCACGCACACACATCGAAACTGGTCTTTAAGGGCACAACCCAGATAAAGGGCCCATCACATTCCCAAGAACATTCAAACCTAAGTCTAACTAAAATCAAGTAGACGTTGTCCTTAAGGATTTGACTCTCTTCAGAGCCCAGATCGAGATTATTTTCAATTAATCTGCTTCTACTGGTCCATCTGATGTCTAGCTAGGGGAGTAGTGTCGAACAACCACGATTGGGGCGTATCAAAGGAACCTGAGGTGAAAACCAAGGGAAGAACCTTCTCCCCAATCCCTTCCTCTAACTGGTTGGATTGACCAGAAAGAAGTAGACCAAATCATTTTTCTCATCTCGAGACGAGTTCTGGGAATCTGTAGATCTTTAGGCTATCCCACTTAAGGATAGGTTTGATTGTTTGTACTGCAGGGCACCTTTCTTTTCTCTTTCCTCTCACTTTGCCATGGATCCTTCCATATCATATTCACATTTCCACTCTTATCCTCCTACCACCACTTATTCCCAAGATGATTACTATCCCGACCCAATTTATGACCGTTCATCCATTAGTCGGGATAACTTTAATTGGGGTTACAATTCTAGACCTCTATGTTCAAGGTCTAACCCTAGACACCATGATTTTGTTTTTTATCCTTCTCTGAGCTATACTAATTATAGATCTCCACCCTTTGATGATTAATTTAACACGATCTACAATTAAGAAGGATGTGTTGATTATAATCCCTACCCTCCTCAGGACCACACTACATATAAATCACCACCCCTCTTTGAACAACCTGAAGTAACCTATTATCAGGGAGGACACCAAGAACCTCAATTTCTTGACTTGCCTGGACCGAACCCAAACCCACCCAACCCTGAACCAAACCATTTGGTTCAGGTAAACCAGGTCCAAAATAAGGTGTTGGATAACTTAAGGAATACCATACAATCTTTAGAAGCTCAGCCAATACCTTGTAATGAAGAATTGGAGCCTCTAATTCAAATGATTGATGATCTCAACGAGTATTTATTGAATTCGCTCCAAGATAAGGAAAAGGACCCGGGTGAGTTTTTAATTGGGAAGTTGTCGAAATTGAGGATGAAATTTGTGGTTGCTTTAGTTCAATATTGGGATGATTCCCAGGATGAAACCCCTTCAGGAGAGCTAATGTCAGAACCCCCTCAGGCACCTGTAGGGGGGACACATTTTACGATACCAAGGTTGACCAGGTTGGTCTAAAGCAACTAGTTGAGGATGAATTGATTTCTTCACACGAGATCCCTGAACCAGGGTACGAGGAAAAGTATGTTGCCATGGACGAAGAAATGATCGATGATTATGAGATATATAAATGCGGATTTAGAATTCTTTGATTCTAAAGGTGAAGAACCTTTATGTGAAGTCTCACCTGAGTTTGAGGAAGATAATTTTAGTGAGACATACGAGCTTAAGTATGATGAATCATTTAATAGCCCAGTAATTGAGGAAATTGATCCTGTTGGGGCTAGCTTGGAAGATACAAATCCTATTTTCATGGATGATTCAATCAATAGCCTCATTCCTCAATCACACCCTAAAGAGTTGAATGATGATTTTTTGAAATCATTGTACCCAAGTGAATCCTAATTAAGCCATAATTGTTAGACTTAGATATTGTATATGGGGTGTGTAATAAACTAGAGGTCCCGAAAATCCTAATTGTGGAGGATAAGAGCTGGGAAATGAAGATTTAGGAAGCCAATTCCGAGGGAAGTAGAAATTTGAGTCTAAGGGTTCCTATAGACCTGAAACCACCAACCTTCTACCAAGACCCTTATGACATTTTCAACTAACAGGACGTCCAACCTAAACACAATTTAACCGATTATCTTTTTGATACAAATTTTTCTATTGTCCAACTTTTTGGACTTGGGTTGCATCCTCACAAACTGTAGGCCCAGCCTCGCTTGAATACTAATCTCAGGTTCTAGGTAATTTTCATCTAGCACCTTAGATACACTCGACCTTGGGGCATGAGTCTGCATCATAATCTGGTCCACATCTGTGGACATCTTCTCCTTGCAGGTCCAAATTTTGATTTTTTTATTCTGATCCTAACTTGCAGTTGTGAATTCTTTATTTCTTCTTTGTTTGTATAGTGTGCCTAGCTGAACACAATAAATTTAGCACATATACAGTTTGTTTTCATCTTAGAGATGACCTGTTAATCCCAAAATTCAGGTGCTTTCTTCTATACTCCACTCTTTTTCATGCCTTCTTAATACAATAAGGACATTGCATTAGATAGGCATGGGGGGTGGATATTCATCTCTGAATCATTTTGTTAGCTCCATAGATTCTTTTTATTTTCTCTTTATTTTGAAAAAAAAAATTGAATTTGGAAAAGAGAACATGGGCATTAAAATTTTGTCAACTTTAGGGAATGATACAATAGGACCTGAACACTTGGATCCTTCAAGTCTTCAGGCTTAATCAGCCCGGGTGCCCACTAAAATGTGGTCTTGTTTCTTGAGTCCTCGCTATTTTGAATTCATTTATAATTGGTTAAATAAGTTGGGGTGATAAGTACACGACTTATCAACCGACCCTCTGATTTGAAGGAACTTATAGTCTAAGCATCTACACACTATTTGCATGACTCACTTTTTAACGATTTCAATGGAAATTGGGTAGCTAATGAACCTTCTAAGGTGTATGACTAGCAAGTTGTCATGAGTAATAGCCCATTAGCCGGTTGTCCAAAGTTCAACCACACGACCATTCTCTTTCTGCTGCCTTTAGGTAAATCTTAGATCAGAGAAGCCACCTACTTAAAAAAAAAAGAAAAAAATAGAGAAATACACAAAAATAAAAAGAAAGAGAGAAATAAAAAAGAAAAAATAAATAAATAAGCCACGAGTATGACTGGCAAGTTACCGTGGATAATAGCCTATTGGCTGGTTATCCAGAACCCAACTCACGAAATGAACATTTAATTCCAAACACTTAGGAAGAAACGGAGAAGTAAAATAAGCTAGGGAGATAAACACTAGGTTCGCCCTTATGTTGACCCCACAAAAATAAAAAGTAGGGAGAAAGCTACCGATTAGACAGATACACCTTTAAGCAGAATTTCTTTTTAAGGTCACCAAGGGGTGTAGAAACTCGAAGTTCATTCTGATTGCCGATCAATGAGTCTATCACATTCATACAAAAAGATACTTAGAACTTAGAGTTCTTTTCAAGTCTTGGGTTAGTTAGGTATTCGTAGAAAACTACTCCAAAACTCTAAACTCAAAAATAAAAACAAAAAAGAAAAGAAAAGAAGAAAAAGAAAAAGATGTATTTGCTTTTGAATAAGGCAAGGGCTTGAGCGGTCTGCATTTTGGCAGACACCCAGGCGTTGTTGAGTCTCTGTAGTTCAGGTCTATAGTAGAAATTTCTTAGTATTGAAAGATAAATATTGCCCAAGTAATTTGATCTTAATTCTTTTATAAATAGCATGTAGTTTTGCTAGGGACTAGCAAAAGATAGGCATGGGGTTGTGATGTAGACACATCTATGTCACACAAATTATCTATTTATGCATGTTCTTAGGCGTATAATTGCATCATGCATTATAAATATTGCATAGCATGCATCATTCTATATTTAGATTAATTTGTACAAATTATAGGTTAATTTACCCTTTTGGTGGCTAAGGGATAAGGCGATATCATTTCGGGGCCTCGGATTAAAGATCCAACCGTACAAATCTAATTAGGGCGACGATCGAAGTAGCATTAGATGCAGTCCTAGAAAGATCAGAGGCCAAGGGTCAAGGTGGTGTAAAATTCGTATCTTAGATGACAAATCCAACCGCACGGATGGGTTCGAATTGACGATCGTAGCTCAGTGGCGTGAAAATCGACCCAATCCAACATCTGTGACACCTTCTATGAGCAAAAGAAAATGGACAGCTTAGATGGCGCCACATGGCACCATCCAAGTTGCCCACGGTCACCATAGCCTCCTCCTTCATCAACATCAGCTCAATCTCCACCATTGGATCATCATCCAACGATGGAGTGTCTACGCATAAATTCAAGATCTCGACCATTCGCGCCTGCAACGCGGTGGTGAGAGCCTTATTGCAGCGTGGAGGTCAAGCGTTCGAATCCTCGCACACCTCAAATCAAGCATGCAGGCGGGCGTGGCTAAATTCAACTGTCGATGCACGATCGAGCAGCTATGGAGGTGAGACATGGCAGTGCTAGATGCGAAAACTGTTGGTGCTAGAGCATTACGATCGTTTATTTTGATGATAACAAAACACGTGCCTTTTAACATTTGCTTTTGAGTCCTAGTTTTCAGGTCAAATTGCAAATGGAGACAAGTGTTTAGGCGGAGTTCGAGCTTGCATCCATAGTGGATTGGAGGAGCTTGACAAAGGCGGAAGAGCTTCGCGAGGAGCGAAAGCTTGAAGATGGAAAGACAAGAAGAATAGTATAGAATTTTTTTATTTTGTTCTATGTACTTTGGTCCTTTTATTCTTGCTCTTTTATTTCTTAGGATATCTATTAAAGAGCCTCAAAGAACCCTTACAGTAGTCCTAGGAACACTTGCACAAACCCTAGGATACTTAGGTTTTCTGTAAAGAACTTAGAAAACCAAAATAGGGCTCAGACAGCCTCATCAGATGTCCAATCTGGAAATTAGACATCTGATAGTGACTTTTAAGACGTCTGACTATTTGATCAAACATCCAAAACATCTAAGCTGGACTTAATAAGATCTGTCTATTAGAATCAGTCATCTAGACATCTTAGGAGACGTCTGATGCCTTTGCCAGACGTCCAATTAGTGGAACGTTGGCTGCCTACGTAGACGTTGAGGGATATGACCGTTAGCCTTATATCAGACATCTATAGAGGATCCCAGATGTCTGATATGTGACCGTTTTGCCTCGACTGACCCAAAATCTCCTTAGAGAGATTTTTTAGCCATTACCTTCCTTGGGAATCCATTTCCACATAACAAATAGGTTTCCAGACGTTCAGACCTAGTGCTAGACGTCCTGTATGTCGTCTGATGGCCAATCACTAGAACCCTATTTAGGTCTGATTCAAGTCAGGAAGGAAACCCACTTAGAATCAGACGTCTGACTTAGTTCCTAGACGTCTTAAATAGGTTTTCCAGATGTCTAACGCCCGGACAAGACGTCTGATAACCCTATCAGAGTCATGATTGATCCTGATTCCAACTTGATTTTCCTTGGATTTGCACCCAACGGCTATGGAAGCCTTCCAAGGCCTTCCAAAGCCTTCCTAGGCCCTCTATAAATAGAGAAGAACCCTTGCCTTGTAGAAATACACCTTACAAGAATATTTCCACTCATTTTGTGTCAAATTGAAGTAGAAAAAGCACTTGCTCTCAAAGACTAGTTCCACATCCAAGTGCCTCATCCAATTTGTGCACCCGCTCTCCCTCAGTGATTACAAGAGCGACGAAGTGCCGCCGCATGGTTCACGCACCCGCATCGTCACATCGATGCACTTCCACCAAAGGGAAGTTTCCTAACTCCTATAGAAACTAGGTTTTAATATTTGTGGCTCTATAGAATTGTTGTACTTTTATTGTTCTTTGGTTTGAGTATTTGCTTTGTGAATTCTCGTCTCCATAGAGGGACAAAATCCTCCTTGTGAAGAGGAGGGGTTGAGGAACGTTACCCTCGTACTTGTAGCATGGTTGTACTTGAGGTTGAACTACCCTCATTTAAGTAGTTCGTATAGTTTATTTGATCGACTAGATCAATCGAGAAATCCTAACTCGAGAGGGTTAGGTGGTGGTTTTCACCCGGTTTGGGTTTCCACCTAAAAATAATTATGTACATTGTGCGATTGCTAATTTTGTGAGATTGCTATCTTTTTTAATTCCGCATTTTTATACGTCACGCATATCCCACCCCCTCCAAGTAGGGAATTACAAAAACGAGCACATGCACGTAATGACACGGGCGTCCACGCGTGATCTGGCGTGCGTACGGAGACTTAAGTTGGCTAGATGCGATTGTTTGTAGTGCTTGATCTAGTTTTAGAAAAGTCGCGTTGTAGTACAGTCGAAAAAGCGTTCAAAACAAATACAATTTATTACTCGAATTTAAAAGTCCGAGGTCGAACACAAGGAGCAAATTAGGGTTTAGAAATCAAGATTGCAACTTGAGAATTTGAAAGAATATAATATGCAATAAAAATCAATGTTATAGTGTAAAAAAATAGGAATAAATGTAAGGCACTAAAGGAACCAATGTATGAATAAAGCATAAAATTGGACGTCTGATTTGTGAATCAGACACCTTAAAATGTGGATGCTATAGTGCTTGACTCTTCTTCTTCTCCTTCTTTTCTCAGTCTCTAGCGGCTGCATTCAATCTTCTTCTTTCTTTCTCTTCTTCTTTATCTTCTTCTGATTCCTTGCCTTAGCCTTTCTCTTCCTCTGCCTTCTCTATCTCGACTGCCTTCAGCTTCTTCTTCTTTCAATTCCTTCCTTCTCTTTCTTTCTCCTTCTTTCTCTGCCTTTTCTGCAGCTCCTTCTTCTGCCTTCGCCTTTTTCTTCTTCTCTCTGCTGCAGCCCTTCTACTTCCTTAGCTTCTAAGTTCAGCCTCCTCCTTCTCCTTCCTTGGCTTCAGCCCTTAGCTTCCTCTTCGGCCTTGTCTTCTCCTTCCCCTGCAGAGCAAAACCTACCCCTACCCATGCGAGCTCTCTTCTCTCCTTTCTCTCTTAGGTTCGCTCTCCCAGAGCCACTTTCTCGGGTAATCGGGTCGGATACGCACCTGGGACCAAGCCCACCGACGTGCGGTGGTGGGCGAGGTGTGAGGTCAGGTCGGGTCACCAGGTCCGCGGGGGGTGGTCGCGGACGAGGCATCGGGTCGAGTGAGAGGGGATCTCACCCCGTGAGTTGGAGGCGATAAGCCCTATGCAGAAATGCCTTTTATGCGACTTTGGCACTCCAGATGTTTCCGAGGTGGGACAATCTTCCTGCCTCTTTCACACGTGCCTGTAGCAGAGAGGCGTCGCTCGATTGCAGCTACGAGGATGGCTCTTGTCTTCAATTGGCCACCTGGAGAGGTTTGCGAGAGTACCCTGCACGACCTGGGACTGGATCTTGGAGAGGGCATGGCTTGGAGAAGCTTGCAAGCAAGCTTCCTGCCATGCGTCAATGGCGGCGAACCCCTGGACCTGAAATCACACAAACGGCCTTGCGGCCATGTTAAAAAGCTCAGGGAGCTTCACCAAGGTGCGGCGAACGTGCAGAGGTGGTCAGCGTGGCATGGGACCGCCTGTGGATGCGTGCCTAAGGCGCACTGCGGCCGTGTATGTGGGTTTGTCCGGGGGCACTAATGGGTGAGTGGCGAAGTGTTGTGAGTGGGGGGCTACGTTTAGTGAGTCGTGGCAGAGCTTATGGACCGGTCGGCGAGGAGGGAAGTGGTCTGTGGTGGTGGAGCGGCCTCGCCGGAGTGGTGGCCGGAGGTAAAGGGGATGATGGTGGTGGAGTGCGGCAGCGGTCGTTTGAGGGAAATAAAGAGAGAAAAATAAAGTAGAGGGTGAGAGGACTTATCTGAGAGTGAAGAGATGAAGGGGGAGGCAAGGATGGCTGCTGGCTCGTATCGTCGACGCCGGAGACGAAAGTGCTCGGTGAGGGAGGTTGGCGAGGACGAAGGGGAGGCAGGAGCATCGGCGGGTGCGGCGCAACACGGAAGAGCAAGAGGAAGAGGAACCTGACACCGGTATTGTGGCTAGGTGACGAGGGAGAGTGGGGGAAGTTGTTGGATGAGCAGTTCGGTTGGAGGAGAAGAGATGAAATTGAGGGGTTTCTCCGGCTGAATTCAAGCTTCGAAGATGCAGAATGAGTTGGGGTTTCTTAAATAGGTCCTGGAGGTCAGGTTTGTGCTCGAAAGCCAAGCTTCCAAGCATGGCAAGTTCGCCGGCAGAGGAAACTCAAGAGAGACCCAAATCTCTCATGCATTCGTATGAGAGATTGGATACATAATAGGACTTCTAATTGGGTTCACACTGAAGGAGATTTCTCAGAGAATCTCCCTTTCAATTTTGAAGGGGATTCTCTGAGAGATCAGGGAGAAATCACCCTTTCAAGCTCGCCGGAGTAGGATTCCCTCCGCTATAATGGTGGAGGGACCTAATTGCAAAGAACGAAGAAGAAGATAGGGGGTCAATTGTGAGGGTTTTTGAATTCTAGGTGTAGAAATGTAATTAAGCTGAACCTATTTGCAAAGTGGGTCAAGATGAATTCCCCTTAGGTCCAAATTTTGGTACAAACATAATTTGGACCTAAGGAATCCAATGGTTAGGTTGGATTTTGGGTTTGACCACATTTGACTGGGTAATTTACGTAAAAACCTAATTTAGGGCAAACATTTGTTTGAGACCCCATTTTAGGTCAAAATTGGTTTTCATGGCCAAATTGAAGGTTCTAAACCATAGAAAATATTTTTCAATGATTTTTAGAGGTTTTAGGTGAATTTTATCCTGACCAGAACCTTGTTAAATTAAGTGGGTCTGCTTTAGAGTTACAAGAAATCATTTAATTCCCAACATTCACACGAACCCTTTTCTGTTTGAACCAACCCACTTTTTATCTTGTTAAGACCATTTGACCTGTGTTTAGCCCTTGAGAAAACCCATTGCTGCACTGCAATGGTAAAATTACAGTTTGACCCCTTGTTTCTTTCTTTTCTCTCAAAATGGTTATTCAGTGAATCAGGGCTTCCAGTTGGTTATGTAGGAGCTTTTGTTCTCTTTTATGGGTAAAAATGAGCTAGTTAGGGCTCATGATGGTGTTCCCATCAGCGATCTCCGCCGTCCGATGGCGATGAGGCATGTGGCGTGGCTCGATCTGAGCCATCCGTTCAAGATCTGATGGCTCTCCTTGCATAGTGCTTCAGCGACGTGGAGCCTTTAGTAACGCTTGCATGCGTCACTAAAAACCTTGCATTCATTCTTTTAGCCTTTGAAATGACCATTCTACCCCTTTCTCCTTGCCTATAAAAAGGACCTTACACCCTCCTCATTTCTCATCCCTTCTTTTCTTCTCTCACCCCCTCCAAAGCTCTAAAGAGCTAGTTTCATACTTGGGATGCTCCACTAGAGTCTTAAATACAATTTTTCCATCTCATCCCTATTCGTGGAGCGCCCATGGGTATCCTCTCACCATCATTCAAGAAACGGATCCCGTTGCGACATCGCCCTGCTTTGTTCTCCATCCTCCAGCTCCATTCTCCCTCGTCCAGCATCTCATCCCCATCGTCTAGACGCTTCATTAACACGACTCCTACTCCAAGCAGCCGTCGAGGAGAATTTTTCTCATCCCTCTCTTTTTACCACTTTTTAGTATAGATTTCCAGCTTTCTAGTTATAGAAATTAGTTGTAATGAACATTTGGCTATAAATATTGGTTCTCTTTCTCTCTCTTTTCTGTATTATTCTTTCTCTTTCTTTTATTATTTATTCTTTAAGTAGAATAGCTAGTGTAGACTTAATTTGACCAGCTAATCTACTTTGTGACAATAATTCTAAATGCGCTTTTTAATCAAAGTTCGCCTCCCTGTGTTTGACCTAGGACTCACCAAATTTCGGTTATAAATTTTATTTGATAGTAGATTTTTATGCAACTACAACGACGGGTTTCAAACTCAAACTTTTTGCATACAAAATCTAGCTTATCACCAACTTATTTCACGTACTCAATCCTCATGCAACACATGCATGCAACTCCTATCCTCTCACGAGCACCCCATGCAACCTACGTAACAAAGGCACCCACAATCCCTGGAACAACCTCATCTATCCACCCTTCTACCTAATATCGCCAACTCCACAAAAGGATCTGTTCAATGTTATGGGATTGCAAGGATAAATCATTTAAAAATCCATCATAGAATAGTTCACAAAGTTACCTAAACAACAAAATAACAAAACTTAATCCAATTTCTTTGAGTCATGGTCGAACAAAGGGAGGTAATGGGATTTTCAAGTTGATTCAAACTTTTCACTTTTGAAACCCATTTGTTTGCGACTTCTTTTTTTTTACTTTTTTCATTTTCTAATTTTTTGGTGTTTTTGAAACAATCAACTAATTTAAACTAAAACCTAAGACTAAACCTAAAACTAAACCTCAACAGTTAACTCGCGATCCCAAACTTCACCCGTCGCAATGGTTTGGCGCAACTCGTAGGCAATATCAAGAAAGGTTTGACATATGAAGATATACCTATCATTATGCATTTCTACTATCATGTGCAGGCTATCAAAGTCGTTCAAAACCATGTTTGCATTATTTAGAATCTGGAAGTGACCAAAAACATTTTTCTCATTTTTGTTTTTATTTTTTTTATGTTTTCTATTTGGAAACAGAGAACAACTAATTAACTAATCTTAATCAAACTAACCTAATCTACTTGAAAATGAGAAATCTAATCTAAGCCTAAACTAAAGGAGGCATGTGATATTGATAAAGATGAGAAGATGAAATCCACAGGGAGGTAAATCAAACACAACGATAATAATAACCAGTGCAAGGAAAATGACAAGCAAAATCAGCATCAAAATATTTCTTTCCAAGCAAAGTCATACAAAAATATTCAACTAAAGCTATCAACTAGACCACATAATTAAAATAAAATTAGGAGAAGAAAATCCCACGCTAATGAGGACCAATGGCATTTGGCTATGGGAGGGCAATAAATCCTTGGCCTTGTGACCTACACGACCTTAAGATAGAGAGCACGCCAAGGGGCCTATGGAGGGCCTTTAGGCGTGTATAATAGAAAGGAGGGGCACACAAAAAGAAGAGGAAGGAGTGGAGGGCGTGGCAATTAGAGAAGAGAGGAGAGGGTGGTGGTGGTGACCCTTAAAGGAGGCACTGTCAACCTTGGAATGAGTGTGGCTGACAACAGCGGGCTAGCCGGTGGCAGGTGGCTGGCTGAAGACAAGGAAGAAGGTGGAGGAGGGTAGCGAATAAGGAGAAAAGTGGAGAGGAGCTTATCTAAGGGTTGGAAGGGTAGGGCTAGGGCTTCTTTTATAAACTTAGGATAGTGTGTGGTGTTCCCTAAGTGTAAGTTAGAAATAGGTTAAGAGGGTATAACTTAAGGTTTAGGTGTTAGACCATCTTAAGACCTATCCTAATTAAGTTTAGGAAGAACTAAATAGGTTAGGCCAGTCTGATTATGGACAACTTAGTCTAATTAGACTTCTACTTGACCTAGATGGAACCTAATTGGTCGAATGGGTTCGGAAATCCTAAATTGGGATAGGACTTGGATAACTAGGATGGTATGGGATAGGAAGAGGTTCAAGGATAGTTGCTTAGGGTTGTGGATAATGTTATCCAAGTTTTGGTTTATAAGATTGGGTCAACTAGGGTTTTAGGTAATTCAGGGTTAGTGTTAGGTTGTCCTAGGGTTTTGGAACAAGGACAAGGATTGTGGATAGTGTTATAAGGACAGTGGATAGTGGATTAAGGCTTAAAAGGGTTATTTGACTCTAGATCATGATATTGGTTTTGGTTTAGGGTTTTCTCCTTTTCTTTATCTTAATTATGCAATCCTCACTTTTTCTTCTTATTTCTTCAGTCTTCTGTTCTCTATCCCTCCCTTTATTCTTCTCTACAGGTACTCTTCAGAAATCCTTCCTACTTCGTTTTACTCTATCTTCGTACCAAGATCATCTGATCTTCTTTACTACTTGCAAACATAAAAAGAAGCAATAAATACAGGATAATTTTGCATTATTTTAGGTACAACTTCATAAAATGAGCAATGTAATGTATAGTAAATATACGTGCAATATCTAAAGATTGACTAGGTTTCTAATATAATTTAGGTTAATTAAGTCTTATACACTACTAGAAAAATGGGATATACTGTTGGTTGTACAAAGCGACAGTAAAAAAAATTTTTTCGTCACTTATTTAGATAAGCAATGGCGAATGCGTGATTAAAAAGAAAAACCCTACCATCAGTTGCAAAAAATAACAATGGGTGTGCGATGGTCAAATAAATATTTACAGTTAGTAAAGCGATGGCACATATATTTTGGCTATCGATTAGTCGAAAAAGCAATGGCGAAAAGTGGGTTAAAATTAACCCGCTGTCGTTGCCAAAATTTGGGTGCGAGGGGGATTTAATTTAGACATTTGTCGTTGGTTTCTAATCTTACCAAAGAGAAATGTCGGTTCATCAACACACGTGCAAAGCCCTCTCCTCCCTCACACCTCACACAAACCCTTAGCCCCCTCCTCCTCCCCACCCTCTTCTCTTCCTCCCCGCCCTCCTCCGCCTCCTCCTACTACTACTGCATCCCCCTCCTCCTCCTCTCCTCCGTCCTTCGCCTCTCCTCCTCCTACTGCTGCTGCATCCCCCTCCTCCGCCTCTCCTCCTCCCTGACCCCCTTCTCCTCCTCCTACTGCTACTACTGCTACCCCTACCCTTCCTCCTCCTGCCCTTCGTCCTCCTACCACGATGCCCCTCCTCCTCTACAATGCACAGCAATTAGTTAAAATATTTTTAATCCATGTGTTATTTAATCTTACGGATTTGCTTATTTCCACAATTTTGGCTTCAGCATTAGAGTTTAACGGTCAAGTAACTACTCTTTTTTATTCTATATTGTCAGAAACCACCACCTTTGAACTACTAAAGTAGGCTTCTTTGGTTTCTTTTTTTCTTTTTCTTTTTTTGACTTAATCAATCTTAATGACCTAAGTCTATATCGTGAGCTATATTTCTAACTATATATAAGGCCTAGCATTTTAGCCTAGTCTTAAATGACTAGGATGCCATTGACAATCTAGACAAACCTTAATAGTTTGCTGAAAGAATCAAACTATAAGTCAAAGGTGTCCATTCAGGTGAAAAGAACCTCGATGTTTAATCATCTACGTTGAGCTTTCATGTATTAATATCTCTTACTAAGGAGAGAAGCTCTACCTTGTATCTAGTTCCTTCTCCTCTTGTGCTCTCCTCTGGAGAGACTATGCTAGTAAAATTTCTACCCTCAACTCTCCTGATCTGCTCTCCTCTCTTCTCCCCTACCAAACCTTCTAGGATATTTACTCCTTATTTTTCCACCTATCCCTATTCCCTACCATGAATGAGTCAAAGGAGGAGATGATAAAAGGGATCCAAGAATCTCTTATCATTAAGGAACCCACCACCCCCATTCTAGTGATGTAACCTATAACATGAACAATTAGAATAGTTATAATAATTTTATATAAGTTGTAAAGTTTTTAATAAGATAATAATGTGCTATTTAATTGCTTTTGTTTTCGAAATTACAGGCTATCGGTTACGGGCATACTTGAGGTTGTTATAGTTGGAGGCATAATTTCAATGTTTTTAATTTAACTGAATAATATTATAGGTTTTTGCTAGATGTAGAGTGTACTCACATATTATTTTTTATTTCAATGAATGGATATAGGGTGTACCTGATAAACACTAATTTATCATCATCCTTAATATCCATTCACATCTAGTTCCTAAGGTTTTGTCAATTGCATTGCATTATCTCACTGCATTTAACATGCATTTGCATTTAGGGTTTAGAGCATGCATTAGCATTTATTTTACATTATCTTATGTAGTTACCATTTGATTGCTAGGGATGAATGCTTTAGAAATCATAAAAGCCTAGGTAGTATGGAAGGCACAAGGAACAAGTGTGAAGACAGCTCGGGAAAGCTCCTTCCAGCTCCTCCTCTACTTAACTAAGCTACTAGCTAGATTAGCTAGCTCCTCCACTACTCTAGCTCCTACCTTGCTCCCTCTCCACCTTAATGGCCATCGACCTACAGTAAAACCACTAACCATTGGCACCTAAAATGCACTCCTTGGCACCCTTTCACATGGAACCAAGGTAGATTCCTAACCACCCTCCTTGGCACCCTTTCACATGGCACCAAGGAAGCTTCCTAACCACCATCCATACTAGCCTATAAAAAGACCCCCCATCCTACCATTCAAACCATCCTTGGCAAGCAACAATTCTTCCTATCAAACACCTATAGCCACCATACATCCCGCGCCCAAGAAAGGAGGAGAAAAGAAGATTAAGGGAGTAACCTACCCATTCCCTTGGTGCCTTCTTCCTCTTATCTCTCCTTCCTTATGCCATGCCAAGGAGCAAGCTTCCATCTAGGGAGGACTGCTAGGTAGGAGGAAAGAAGGGTGGAGGACGTCCACCTTTGAGGGGAACAACTCAAGGAGCTAGAAGGAAGTCTTCTTCAAGTCTGGGAACCACCATTCTTGGAGCAAAGGCTACCTCAGCTACTCGAGAGAATTTTTTGTCTTTTATTTTGTTGCATTTTAATTCCTGTTAAGCATTAATCTACCTAGGGATTAACTAAGTGGAACCTTTGCTTAGTTGAGCTCCCTAGGTACTTTGTCAACATTTCTTCTTAATAGCAAAGTGTCTTTCTTCATTCTTGAATTTTCAATTTCAAGTAGCAACTTTATTTATTTTAGTGTATCACATCTCTCTTCTAATTACCCTAGGAGCACTTGCTTAGGATGAGCTTAGGAGAGAAGACTTCTCCTGTCACTTAGGTTCTAGTTGTTAGGCATAGTTTCTTTAGTGTAGTTCTATCTTCACATTCGTATCCCGCTTATTACCAAACATAAAAATTTACAAAAATCAAAATACAAAAAGAGAAGTGTTGATTTGAGAGGTGAGAGAGAGAATCACTTATTTGACTAACAAATTGACCTCCTTGGATGACCCTAGATACTACCACTATCTAGGAATATAAATTTAAAAGTTAATCAATTTTGTGCGTTGCAACAACATTAAAACCTCCATTTATAAAACCGTGCAAATCTCGCATTAGTGCCCACTTGTGTGCTTTATTTTGAATGTAGGGTGTGCCTGCTTGTTTGATTAAAATTATTTTGAATGTAGGGTGTGCCCACTTTTAGTTTGATATACAGGTTTATAGAAGAACTTTAAAATTTAAGGCAAAACTCTGTCGAATTTTTTTGAAATTTTTTTAATGTTCAAATTGGTTAGGTTAGTATTGGAGAAACAATTATCATCTCTTAGAGAAGCCAAACCACCTTGCACTAACATCTTACCCTATGTTAGGCTACTAGGGATGTCTTTTGATTCTTCACACCCATGTCACCACTTAAATGGGGCAAGGCTATACTACCTGCCTTAAACTAAAAAAGGAGAGCACAACTACTAAGTAGGATAAATCAAGGGAGCACATTCAGGAAGGCAAATCAATAACAAATCCTAGTTTACCACTCTACACTAAATCAAGTTTATCTGATCAAGGTAATGACTTTCCTTTTTCTTTTTTTCCAACATAATTAATGGCATCTCATATGAAAGGACACACGAGGGCATATTAAAGGTCATGCATGCTTATATTAGGCTCTATCTCAAATGGAAGCTCTTTAAGTCAACTTCACATATCATTAGATTAAAAATAAAAAATGATTTTCTTAGGCATGAATGAAGATTGGGTTTGTTAGTTATATACTCTATGAAATTGCCTCAAATAATATGTCCTTGACCACATATTGTTTTTTATTTGAATGAATGGATGTGTTGTGCCCACTTGTGTGATTCATTTCATTTTTAATGTAGGGTGTGCCCACTTTTATAATGAGTGTTATTTTGATATAGAGGTTTATAGAAAACTTCATAATTTTAAGGGGAAACTCTATCAAATTTTTCTGAAATTCCTTTAATGTTCCTTTTCTGAATTAGATTAGTGTTTAGATACACACACTTATTAAAAGAAAGAAATGTACGTGAGGCCAAATATTAGGTATTATAACTCCTAGGATAAAAGTCCTTCAAGTCAAATTGTATCAAAATACTCGCCCGTCAAGACTTATGATCATGTTATACGGACATTGCAGAGTGTGTATACCTCACTTCCATGCATGATGTTTTATCTTTATAGCATGCCATAAGTTTCGATCGCTTTTTAGTTCGATGAAGTATCGAGCTAAAGAGTGTCCTTGAATATTAAATCACAACTTAGTGTTACTTGTAACATGTAATCAGTGTCTGGAGGAATTTTAATAGCATCTTCACACTCTTCTCTGGTATATCAACTAATTTTAGCCATTTTTCTAAAGTGCCCTTAATTGGGTGCTATTGGAAATGTTATTAAGGTTAGTCTTGGGAGGTATACTGGAGAAGTACAAAGAGATGCTGCCAAAATTTCTCCAAGCATTGGTTGCATGTAACAAGTAATGTTCTAATTAAAGCTTCAAGGATGGACTATAAAGTGAAAATCTTAATCAAGAGACACACATCATTCACCCCTTTTCCTTCCTAATTAGTGGTTTGTTTACCTTAAAATTTAAGTTATCATAGACAAGTCTTGGATTGGATTAAGGAGTTCAGATTACACCAGATATAAGGATGGAGTAATTTTATTTCTGAATTGGGCCTTTCATGATGATAGGAAGATATTTAGGCAAGGATAACTGCTCGATAAGATCTACCCATGTAGAAGATGTTTAAATGGTTCATTGCACAAGCAAAACACTGTACTTGAGTACTTGATTTATAATGGTTGGTGGCAGCATTACACTAGTTGGGTTACTTATGGAGAAGATCATATCGAGAAAGTCAGAAACACTAAAATGACTATTGACGAAGAGATTGACAAAGAGATTGCTAATAGTGGAGGTGAAGAAATACAAGAAATGCTGAACAAGATGAGAGCAAGTGATAATATAAATGCAGATGAGGAAGATTTGTTAAGAAGTGATCCATTCTATGATGATGTTAAGGCAGCTGAGAATCATATTGCTCCTGGAGTTACAAGCATGTCTAAGTTATCATTTTTGTTGAGGATGTTTTAGCTTAAGGTTATGAACAGAGCAAGTGTCAAATTCACGTCAGAAATACTTCAACTCATTGTTGAGCTGTTGAATAGGCCCAGTGGTTTTTTGACTTCATGGTACGAGGCAAGGAAACATATTTACAAGCTTGGTTTGGATTGTCAGAAGAATGGTGCATGTCCGAATCACTGCATTCTGTTCAGAAATGAGTTTGAAAACTTGAATAATTATTCCAAATGTGGACATGAGAGATACAAGGGAGCTAAACATGAAAGCAAGAAGAAATAACCTCAGAAGGTTCTTTGTGACTTTCCATTGACACCTAGTCTTTAATGTCATTTTATATCAAGTAAAACTGCAAGGTAGATGACAAGGCACTATGATTATAAATCTCAAGACAAAAGAATACTTCATCCTACTGATTCAGAGGAGTGGAAGAGATTTGACGATAGAAACATTTCATTCTCTTTAGAGGTAAAAAACGTACAGTTGGGTCTTGCAAGTGACCAGTTTAATCCATTTAAGAGTATGTACCCATTAAACTCTATATGGCTAGTGGTGATGGTCACTTATAACGTACCTCCTTGGTTGTGTATGAGATCATCATTCATGATACTGACCCTATTAATCCCTGGCCCAAAACAACCAGGAAATTGAATGGATGTTTAGTTTCAACCATTAATCAGTGAACTAAAACTGTTGTGCTACATCGGCGTAAAGACATATGATGCAGAAAAGAGAGAATTCTTCCAAATGCATGTAGCACTGTTGTGGACCATAAATGACTTTCCAACATATGAAAAATTTTTAGGTTGGCGTACTAAGGGAAAGCCTGCTTACCCAGTCTGTATGGAACATACTCAAGACTTGTGACTGCCAGAAAGTAAGAAGTTTTATTGCTTAGGGTACCATAGATTTCTACCCATTGAACATAGATGGAGAACATTACAGTTTAAGGGTAAACTTAATTTTAAGACGTGTCGGTATTCAAAGAAAAATCCAAAGAATAAACTTAGTACAAATTCTATCAGGTTGCCGGGTGAGGTTATCATGGAGAGATTACAAGAAATGGGTGGGATACAGTTGAGTCAACCATTCAAACAATATCAGACAACCTTGAAAAATTATGGTTTGAAAGAAAAGCATTTTCTTTATGGAGCTGCCATATGATGGTATCGGTTGTGTGGTTGTTGTGTTTGAAATTGGTAATAATTGTTGATTATGTCGTTGTAGTACAGGGTGTACAATATAACATTAAGGATGTCGTATAGTGGTGAGTATGGGTGAGTTCCAGTCATTACAACCATTATTATCATTTGCTTATTTATCTAATTTTTACTGGTTTTGTTCCAGGTCGTTCACTGGGAGGCAATTTATTGAATTTAATTCGGTCACTCTTTGATTATCTCAAAATTGTCTTCTTATTCAAAACAAAGAAACTTTACATTTTATTAAAGAATGAATGAATGTGTGTTTTATTTACCTAATTACTAAGAAATGCTTGCAAAAATACTAACTATGAACAAGCATCAAACAATCTATTATTATACTCTAAACTATGTATTTACAAGTTATCCTATTAATACTATCATAATAGTATATAATACATTAGAATGCAATGGTGTAGAAATTTAACTTATTAGTCTGTTATGTACAGTAACATATACAGCAGTTTCAGTGACAGATATAAGCGTCGCTAAATCTCAGAAAACACTATACAACCTAAAGAGGCAAAACTGAGATCTTTAGCGACGTTTATAGTGTCACTTTATTCTGTTAGTAATTATATAAATTTACTTATACGTATGTATACTACTTATTCTTTGTTCTCTTTCTTTCTTCATTAAGTCTCTGTTCTTTGTATTCTTAACTCCTGTTCTTCTTGTATTCATATTTCTGTTTTAAGTATTCATCTTCTTCTTTCTCTTTTTATTACTCTTGTTCTTTTCTCTGTTGTTCTTGTACTCTTTTCTTTTTTTTTTTTTCTCGTGTTAACTCTTTGTTAACTCTTCTGTCTTAGCATATTTCAGAGGCTGCGGTGGGGAGGGGATTAGGCTAATGTCATTAGTTTAAAACGTGTTTAGTTTGCGGGCACGCTTTTCGAGGGATACACAGCACCCTACGGGTGGGACCAGACCTCTAATAAGCGCGCCCTAATCTCAGATTAGGTGGCTTAATTATGTCTTTAATCTCAGCGCCAGGCTTCAGCCCAACGCCATATGCTCGCACACGCTCGGGCCCCCGGCCACACACTAATCGCAAATCAGACAGAGTACTCAGACCAGCGCTCAACGGGTAATCGGGTAAAGGCAGTGTTTCGGGCGCCCGGCGCCCGTGACGACTAGCCTATTGGAAACACGAATTGCATTTATGTGGCTGCGCTTGACTTGCAGCACACGATGTGGCGCTATTCCAGCGCCACATCGTGCGCTGGAAATCAGGCGCAGCTGCGTCTGATCGTACTTTTGGCCCTCGATTTGGGGGCCATAAATTATGAAATAAAATAAAATAAAATATGGTTAATAAAGTATTTACATAATACTACATAATTGATTAATTAATTTTGAATTTTAAATATGTTTACTATACAAATAAATTCGCTAAACTAGGCTGATTGTACAGGTTGATTTAGGTGATTAAATAGTTAATTACTTATAAAATAGTTAGTAAATGGTCTAATTGACCTTATACAGATTTAATTTACATACTTAAGTATTTTATACATATTTTTCTTGTATATTTACGAATTTATTTCTATTTTATTTAAGCTAAACTAGCTGTTCTGAGTGTTTTAAATAAAACTAAGTTACAGTAAGCTATACTAGGTATAATTGTACTTTAACTAACTTAAATTACTTACTATATATGTTAACCTAAGTCTATAGATTTATTTACTTAATTATAGCTCTAAATTATTAATTTAGCTTATTTATTCTACAATATAGCTACTGAATATGTACATATGAATCTGTATATATACATATACATATATCAGTAAATACATACATAATAGTTCAGTATTTATACATATATTTACATAGATTACATATGTATATAGATTTATGTACAAGTTTATACAGTATTTACCGTATATCTATGTATGTCTACGTACATAATCAGGCTGTATATTATAGTTATAATAGTATGGATATGTATATTTACAGTGTGAAATTAAGTATGTATAATTAGGTTTTAGTAGGAATTTAGGGAATGAGGGTTAATTAAGTTTTTATTTCATTTTAAACAGCAGCTAAGCTACTGTCAGAGAAGATGGAGAGGGAAGAGAATGTACTGTTCAGGGTGTTTTAGCAGTGTCAGTGGCTTCAGCCACTGTCAAATGGGCTAACTGCTGCTGCAGTTAGTCCATTTGAAGAGGGGGAAAGCATTCACAGAGAAGAGGAGAATTTAGAGAAGAGGGGAATGTTGCTGCAGTTTGCAGCATTTTACTGTATAACTGGGAATAAGAGAAAATTCAGAACAAACTAAAAATTAAAGAGTGAAATCCAAATCTGATAAGGGTATAAATCTCACGAAAATCACATAAGAATTCAGTTCAAATACCCACAAGGAAAAGCCCTTATCAAAAGCATCATTTCAGATCAAAACACAAATGGCATTGAGTTAGTCTTCCTAATGCCATAGACAGCATGAAGGAAGACTTAACTCAATCAATTAAAACCAAAAACATACAATCCCAGTTTCTTGCAACCTTAAGGAGTATGGAAAACTCCTTAGGTTAGAGAATCACCATACAAAAATAATTATCAAACAGGTGGTGTATGGCAGTTCTGAAATGACAAATCAGAAAAAAAGAATGCATTAAAGGAATTTATAAAAGCTAGCAAATGCATTCAGATCAAGGCAGAAGCAAATTCATGAAAGGCTCTTCTGATTTGTTCTCTGTCACCAGAGAACTTCTCAGAATCCTTGCCCTCAAGAAAAAACAAAATCCCTTCAATTTGTCAGATCTGTCAAGACATTTCAGAAAGCAAAATCTCTTCAAAACCCATGTTAAAGTGAATCTGACAAACTGAGGCAATCAATCTAAAATAAAAGGGGCTTTTGTGAACACAAATGGGGTGAGTGAGAAGCCCCAAATGGTGCTTGTGACGCCAATTTCAGATCTGAGGCAGTACACCATCAGATCTGGAATTGGGTCCAGATGTGTGGGTGACAGATGAAAGATTCGTCGTTAAAAGGAACATAAATCAGAATTGGATGGTGGAAAAACAAAACATGAAGAGGGAGATAAATTGATTAATGAACAGATGATTCTTCCCCTCTGATCTGGACTGATCAGAGGAGGTGAGGGAGGGGATCTAATACTAATTCTACTCCTAAGACTAATCTAACTACAGCTAACATTAAACGCTAACGATTAAAACTAAATCTATTCTAAACTACTGCAAACTAAATCTAACACTACTTGTGCAGAATTAAAAACTAAACTAAAAGGAAGAATGGGACCTATGGGTCCTTAGCCGGCGGCTAAGGAGGAAGAAAGGAGGAGGGTGACTCCAGCGGAGGGAAGAGTCTGCTAGTGAGACTCCAGGGTCGTCCTCAGGTGCTACGAGGTCCTTAGCGACGAGGAGGGTCGAGAGCAGGCGATGATTCCACAGCCGGTGGCTGTGAAATCAGGGTCCAGATGAGGAGGAGAGACTGGAGTGGAAGAATTGATCGCTAAGAGATGTAGGAGGGAGCGATCCTCGCGCGCGACACCACTGAGGTGCTTAAATAGCAGCTCAGTGACTGAGATCACCGCAAGGGTGAGGTTAATCAGAATCAGGCCGGCGGTGAGGATGAGATGGGTAGAGCGCGCGGCGAGTCAAGAGAGAGATCTGACCGTCAGATGAGATCTGGGAAGAGAGGTGAACGCACGCACCGAATCGCGCGAAGGTTCCATTTGAATCCAGCCGCAGATCGAGATCAAAAGTGCGATGGACGGTCGAGAATGGCTGTGTTCTTCGCGCGCTACAGTGCGCGTGAAGAACACAGGCTTCTCTTTGAAATAAAGGGGAAATTTGCAGACGGACCCTTAGAAGAAGGGGTAGAACATTTGCATGCAGGCCCATAAGCGAGAAGAATAGCAGCTGGAAGGGCCCTGCAGTCTTATAAAAGGGTCCCTGCGGCTTGCAAATAGGTCCAAGAAGGAGTTTTGAAGGGTAGAAATGTAATGCATGAAGGACCTAATTGTAATCTATTTATTTCTAAGCCTAAATGATGTCCAATTGCTTTCAAATTTTTACATGTGCTTAATTGAACATTTACGACATTGATTTTACTTCTGATTTGGCTTTTCAAACTTGTTTATGTGTTCAATTTATGCATGGATCATCATTTATTCTTTAATTTTCAGAATATCTTATTTTTGTGACCTAATTAGGAGATTTTAACACACATTAAAAGTTTTAGGTCTTTTCTTTAATTCCCACACTTAACCCTTTTTATGTGTTAATTTGATATTGTTTTGCTTAGTATCTAGCTTAATTTCGGCCTTTTAGCTATGATGAGTAGCCACTCATCATACCCCCATGCTTACGTTTTGCTAGTCCCTTAGCAAACAATCTACTGAAGTGTAAGGAAATTTAAGTATCAACAAGGTAAGTGTGTAAAGATATCTTTTTCTTCTTTCAAAAATTTTTAAGTGTTTATGATGATGATCTTTAAGCTGAAACATTTTCCAATACCGACTGTGTTTTTGGACATTGTGAGAACCTGGTTACTGAGGATAACCTACCAGAACTCGAGGCTTAAATGACATAGACCATCTCTCAACCAACAAGGATTCTTGATATTTAAACCTTAAGTCGAATTCCAGGACTCAGGAGGTTTTACAGAGACTCAGAATACTACGAAGTTATGGCTGTGCTTTGTGATAAGTCAGGACTAACCAGGTGAATTCTAAGGCTCAATCCCGGGGTTTCACTTCTTTTTAAGTCCAGGTTGGTCCTAACTTCAGCTCATGTTTTCGGATGACTCTCAAAAATTGATGGTATTCAAACCCAACCCTTATTGTATTTGTGGCTCAGAGAAGATTTTTTTTTTTTTTTTGTGGAAAAATAGGGTATTTATTTTGAACCCTGAAAACATTTTTGGTGGAAGAGTTGTTTTTCAGACATTTTGGAGAACATACTTAACTTCTTTTTTTTTTTTTTTTTTTTTTTTTTTTTTTTTGAACAGTATGTCTCCAAAACTTATTTGGTAGAGCGCACTGTATTTGGTGGGTGGATTTCTTTTGTGGAAAGAGCTTCTCCTAGACACAAAACTAAAGATTAGGACAAAGAGTCTACCTGCACGCACAGGTAAGGACTCCACCTTCCCTAATGAACACAAGGGTTGAGGTTTAGGTTCAAGTGGTCTTTCCTGACATTGTGTAGTGTAAGCCAAGGTTACTTAGACTCCTAAGTCAAAGCAAACCAACGAATCCTGTACTGGTGACTCAGGTACAAGAATTGTCCTAAAGTTAGGAGAGACTGTGGTCTATCTTGTCAAGGCTCGAAGTGTATTAAGCCTAAGCTTGTATCAAGCTCCTATGGCCCGGTAGGTCAAACCAGTAATGGTTGAATGTCCATAGACACTTATTCTATTTTTTTGTTTTCAGCTATAAGATCACTTATCTTTTCTTTTTTCTTTTTCTCCCTCCTCTCTTGAAATGAATATCCTCCTTTGACAATGAAGTACATGTCCCTTATTGTATTTTTGGAATTTTTCTGATTTGTTATTTTTTTGTATTTTTAGCTTTGTAATTTTTTTTTTTTTTTTTTTTTTGTTTCAAAAAATTTTTTCAAAAATTTTTCAATTTTTTTTTGAAGTATATAATTTTTTGATAATACTATATGTACTATAGTTGTGTCTACAATTGCATTTTGGTTTAAATGGTTTACCATTTACACCCCCCCCATGCTTAAATGTTTCAATGTCCTCATTGAATGAAAGGGTGGATGCAAATGCATGCTCTGCTTTTCACTATCCTAGGCTGGGTGATGGAAGGAAGTCGGAATGAGGAGATAAAATCTCTGTGCGGACGATTTTAAGTCTGATCTAGGATCAGAGTGAACAGTCGGGCTAGGAAGTGAAATGCATGACATGTGTGTCAATGAATGTATGCTCAGAATGCAAGGGTAGACACTATATGCAAATAAAGGCAAGAGTAAGAAAAGTGTAAAACAGCTATATACAAGGGTAGGTGTTGCTAAGTTTAACGCCTTCAGCTAGGCGAAAACTTACATGGTAATTCAAAATGTAGGAGCGAAATGGTGGAATTGACAAGTCTGAGATCCTGCGGCTCAATGAAAGGTTTCAGTCTTTGTCCATTAACAATAAAGGGTTCAGATTTGTCAAGTTCAGTGATCTCAACGGCTCCATTATCAAATAATCTCAAGATTTTGAAAGGTCCAATCCATTTTGATCTTAACTTCCCAGGAAAGAGTTTCAGTCTAGAGTCGAAGAGAAGGACTTTTTTACCAGGGTGAAAAGATTTCCTAAGAATGTGACGGTCATGGAAGGCCTTAAGTTTGTCCTTATACATCCTTGAGCTTTCATAAGATTCATTCCTTAATTCATCGAGCTCAGACATTTGTAATTTCCTAAGATCACCGGCCTTCTCTAAGTCTAAGTTACACTTTCTGATGGCCCAATAGGCTTTGTGCTCTAATTCGACAGGAAGATGACAGTGTTTCCCGTACACAAGTCTAAAAGGAGACATGCCTAAAGGGGTTTTGTGGGCTGTCCTATATGCCCACAACGCATCAGAAAGGCGGGAAGACCAATCCTTTCTATCAGGTCGGATGGTAGTCTGTAAAATCTTTTTGATCTCCCGATTAGATAATTCAGCAAGTCCATTGGTTTGAGGGTGATAAGATGTAGCAATCCTATGTGACACCCCATACTTTTGCAGTAGGGACTGAAAATGTGTGTTTCTAAAATGAGACCCTCCATCACTAATGATGGCTTTAGGTACCCCGAATCTAGAGAAGATGAAATCTTGAACAAATTGTGTCACAACTCTATGATCATTAGTCCTTGAGGGGATGGCTTCAATCCATTTTGAAACATACTCAACTGCCAACAATATGTACTCGAAGCCATAAGATTTAGGAAAAGGTCCCATGAAGTCAATGCCCCAAATGTCAAAGATTTCGCACACCATGATCGGATTCAAGGGCATCATGTCTCGGCGGCCAATACTACCAAGAGACTGACAGCGTGAACATGCCCTGCTATATTCGTGTGCATCCTTGAAGATTGTGGGCCAATAGAAACCACTCTGCAAAATCTTTGCAGCGGTCTTTTTGCCAGAGAAGTGACCGCCGCACGCCTGGTCGTGGCAGAATGATAAGATGCTTCTAATCTCCTTATCAGGGACGCACCTCCTAAAGATCTGGTCTTTACAATGCTTGAAAAGCCAAGGTTCTTCCCAGTAATAGTGCTTGGCCTCGGATCTAAGTCTGTCTTTTTGATGTCGGACCCAATTAGTGGGGATGAGTCCAGAAGCCAGGTAGTTGACAATGTCAGCATACCAGGGAAGATCAGAATGAATGACCAGCAATTGCTCGTCAGGGAAGTGGTCAGAGATGGGTAAAGAAGGAGAAATCGCTTCAGAAGGAAGGCGGGATAAGTGGTCAGCTACCACATTCTGCTTTCCAGCCTTATCACGAATCTCTAAATCAAATTCCTGTAAAAGTAGGATCCATCTAATCAGACGAGATTTCGCGTCCTTCTTGGCGAGAAGATATCGAATTGCCGTGTGGTCAGTGTAGACTATAATGTGGGAACCTAAAAGATAAGGTCTGAATTTTTCCAGTGCATATACTACAGCTAGCAATTCCTTTTCCGTGACGGTGTAATTCCTCTGAGCTTCATCCAAGGTCTTGCTAGCGTAATAGATGACTGTGGGTTTCCCGTCCAATTTTTGACCAAGGACGGCTCCTACTGCATAATTAGAGGCATCACACATGATCTCAAAAGGGTGAGACCAATTCGGGGGTTGCAGTATGGGTGCCTTGGTAATCAGATCACGAAGTGTCGTATAGGCACGAACACAATCGTCAGAGATCTGGAAGTCTACGTCTTTAGAGAGGAGAGTAGTGAGAGGTCGGGCTATTTTCGAGAAATCCGCTATAAAGCGGCGATAAAAACCAACATGCCCGAGGAAAGATCGAATTTGCTTAACCGACGAAGGTAGTGGTAAATCAGAAATCAACTTTACCTTCGCGCGGTCAACCTCAATTCCTCTCTCAGAAATAAGGTGACCTAATACAAGTCCTTCAGTTACCATGAAATGAGATTTCTCCCAGGAAAGTACCAGATTCACATTAATGCATCTTTGCAGGACCTTGGTCAGGTGGTCTAGACATGCATCAAATGTGCTCCCGAAGACCGAGAAGTCATCCATGAAGACTTCTAAACAATCGCCTACTAAGTCAGAAAAGATTGCAAACATACACCGCTGGAATGTAGCAGGTGCGTTGCACAATCCAAAAGGCATCCTACGGAATGCAAAGGTTCCGTAGGTGCAGGTGAATGTTGTTTTCTCCTGATCATCGGGGTGAATTGCCACCTGATTATATCCTGAATAGCCATCCAAAAAGCAGAAAAATCTATTCCCTGCCACTCTTTCCAGTATTTGATCAATGAAGGGCAAAGGGAAATGATCTTTCTTCGTGGCTTGGTTGAGTTTTCGGTAATCTATACATACTCGCCACGAACTAGCAATGCGTGTAGGGATGACTTCTCCAGAATCAGTGGTGATGATGGTAAGTCCGGCCTTTTTTGGCACAACCTGAACAGGACTTACCCATCTACTGTCAGAAATTGGGTAGATAATTCCATTGTCCAGCCATTTAATCATTTCACTTTTTATCACCTCTTGTAATGTAGGATTTAATCTACGTTGGGGCTGTCTAGTAGGTCTAGATCCTTCTTCAGTGAAAATCCTATGTGTGCAATAAGAAGGACTGATGCCAGTAAGGTCAGAAAGGCTCCATCCTATAGCCTGCCTATGTGCTCTTAGGACAGATAAGAGTCGTGACTCTTGATCAGAAGAAAGGGAAGAGTTAACAATCACCGGATAGGTCTGATCAGGTCCTAAGAAAACATATTTGAGAGAGTCAGGAAGAGGTTTGAGTTCAACAGGCACAGGATCAGAAGGAGCAGGTGTGAAAGTTTCAGGAGATCCTAGAGATACTAATGGAATGGGAGGAAGGTCCTCAGTCTCTAAATTTGGTATCTCAGTGGAAGTCACGTCAGAGTCCAAAGAGTGTTGAGGTTCTAAATTTAATGAATTGATCAAGGTGTCCTCAACCAATTGATCCAATGAATCCAGGGAGAAGATTTCTTCAATTAAACTACAGGTCGGTCCTCTTTGGGCCTGAAAAATATCAATTTTTATTTTCTGATCTCCAAACTTTAATTCTATAAGGCCCTCCTCACAATTGATGTTTGCCTTGGCCGTAGCCAAGAAAGGTCTTCCTAAAATGATAGGTGTATTCTGGATATCTTCAGGTACTTCCATGTCAAGGACTATAAAGTCTACAGGGAAGTAAAAATCCTTGACCCGCACTATGACATCTTCCAACACTCCCTGAGGTGTCTTAACTGATCTGTCAGCTAATTACTAGAGATGATGGAACTAGCTTGTTCCGAGAGAATGATTGGACTACTCCCTTTTTGAATTCTTGCTTTACGCTTAGGTGTACATAGGTCTTTTAAAAACTTAGCGTAAAGAGGGATGTGGCGGATTGCATCCAACAAGGGGATGTTTATGTGGACTTGCTCAAAGAGCTTAAGCAAATCCTCCTCAGGTGCCACACAGGTCTTTTTCTTTCCTTTCTCCTTCTTCTTTAAAGCTTCAGGAAAAGGTACTGGAGTTGTGAGAGGTTCAGTTATAGGTAGAGGAGAAGTAGGAAGTGGAGGAGCAGAACTAGAAGTGGTAGGTGTTGGAAGAGGTGGATCTAGTGTGCATTTACCACTCCTAGTGACTATGGCATTTAGTTCAGCTCTAGAGGTAGATGGTAAATCATTGTTAGGTAGCAGAGGTGGTTGCGTTTGTGCAAGAGAAGAATTTGAGTCAGTGAAGAATTCAGTGTTGTGCACTGCTTGTGAAATGTCATGTGTTTGGTTTTGCAGTGTTGGTCTAGGTTGGACATACCTTTGAGCAGGTATGTTCCTAGGGTTGGGTTGTGTTTGGGATGGGAGTGAATGTGGTTGACGGGACTCCGTCAAGTTTGATAGCTGGGCTCTCATCTCAGCTAAGGCCGCGTCCTGTCTCTGCTGCATAGCAATATTCTGTTGTTGCATATCAGCAAGAGCTTTCATGATAGACCCCAACTGGTCATCTCGTGTAGGCCCAGATTGAGAGTATTGGGTGGGCCTGGGTTGGGGTTGCTGGTAGGTACGCGGTGGATATCCGTGTGATTGTGGAGGTGGTGCTCGGATTGGGTTGTGCAATGGTGGTGCAGAAGGTTGTTGAAAAGGAGGTCTTTGTGAATTTCCCGACCACGAGAAATTTGGATGATTACGCCATCCAGGGTTATAGGTTTGTGTGAAAGGATCATTGTGAATGGCATGAAGCTCCTCCGAAGCTCCAGAAGGTGCAGGGAAGTCAGTGAAGGGAGGAACAAAGGTTCCTCCAACCGGTGAAGGATATGGAAATGGAAAATCCGGTAATGCAGTTTGTGTCACAGAAAGGTTATTCACAGTTTCCCTCCCTGTGGGAAACTGAGAAGAAGTGTTTTGTGCTGGTGACTGAGAAGAAGAAGATGGGTGTTTTGAGAGAAATTTCCATACTTCATCTACTTTCTTCTCGATTAAGCCCACTTTATCCAGTTGACTAGCCACTATCTCTAAGTCCTTGCTACTGGATTGGGCTTCATGTACCCCCGTGTGTGAGTGGGAATGTGAGGACTTTCTATTAAACACGCTCATTGAAGCATTGTTAATAGAGTTTTCGGCCATGCCTTCAAAGAGCTCAAAGGCTGAGTCCTCGTCCCGACACAGGAAATTGCCTCCACAAGCGGCATCTACAAAATTCCGTGTGTCATCATGGAGCCCATGGTAGAAGATCTGGACCTGTTGCCAGCGTGGGACACCATGGTGGGGACATTTTCTCAAAAGCTCATGGAATCTCTCCCAAGCCTCGTGCATAGGTTCTCCTAAATTCTGGGTGAAGGTGGTGATGGCACGCTGATGAGAACCTCATCATGAGCCATAACTAGCTCATTTTGACCCAATACAAAGGATAAAAGCTCCTACATATCTCAAGGAAAGGCTTAACTCAGAGAATTCTGAGTTTGAGAAGAAAACCAGTCATAAGGGGTAAAAGTGCAATTTTATCAGTATAATCTGCATACAGGGTAATTCAGGGCCCAAACACAGGTCAAAACAGCTTAATAAGAATAAAAGTGGGATGAGATGATCTAGCAAGGGCTACAGCACTTCCAAGGAACCAAATGATAATCTGTAACCCTAAAACAACCCACTTCAATTCACAAGGTTCGAGGCAAAGTAAAAATAGAATAAACCCTCTAAAATTCATAGAAAAATAATCTCTAGGGTTTAGAACCTTCAATTTGGCCTTTAGAACCCATTTTGACCTACATTGAGAACCATGCCCAATTAATAACTTAATTTGGGTCTTTACGCAAATTGACCGGTCAAACAAGGTTTAATATGAAAATGAAATTTACCATCAGATTCCTTAGGTTCTAATTAGTCATGTATAAAAACTTGAGCCTAAGAAGAAACCTCCTTGACCGACTTTACACTTTGGTCCTCATATATTTACTCTTTGGCCCTCAACTTTTGAACCCTCGCATTTAGGCCCCTAACTCTCCTTCGTTCTTTGCAAACAGGTCCCTCCTGCAAAACCCTGCCAGCACCATGCTCCGGCGACCTTGCGCGGAGCATGGCGCCGCGCAGGGTGAGGTGGAGGACCTGGCAAGTGTACCGGGGGTGCCCTGCGTCGTCAGCCGTCGCAGGAGCACCCCCATGGTCATTGTAGCCCCCCATACCGGCCGTGCGAACGCACGGACGGTATGGGTTCGTATTCCGACCATTCTCCGGCGAGGGAGACACGTCGTCTCCCTCCGCCTTCCTCCCTGCTTCAACCCTATAAATACCCCCCGCCGCTCCACCGACGAAGGCAGCCTGGATCTGACGGAGAAAACCCCCAGCTTTCTTCTCTTCTTTCTCCGGCAGACGCTCACCAGCTCCGGCGACTTCCTCCCCCTCCACCTCTTCGCTCTGCCGCACTACCAGCAGCAGAGACGTCCTCCCCTGCTCTTTCCGCGCCACGCCGCACCCAGCTGGCGCCTCTCCAGCCCTCTGCTCGCCGCCGCCCCTCTCCCTGAGCATCGTCTTCTCCGGCGACAGTCGATACGACTGTCGCCCTGTTCCTCCCCCTTCGTCCCTGCAGTTAAGTTAGACTTACTCCCCTTCTCCTCCTCTTTCTTTCCCCGCTTTCGATTTAGTCAATTAAGCCCTCTACCGACCCTGTTCACCCTCACCCTCTCCGCCTCCGACCACCCTCCGGCGAGCCGCTCCCATCACCTCAGCGACCCACACGGCTCGCCAACCACCGCAGAACCTCCGCCTCCTCACCCTGATCCTCTTCCGCCCCTCCACTTCCCACCAAACACCCTCTGCAGACCCACCGAACACACCCACTCCCTCGCTCACAGTTTGACCTAGGACGACCTGATAGCTCCATCTCGCCCCCTGCAGACCCCCTGACCACCTTCGCCGTGCCACGGCGAAGGTCCCCCGCCTGTCTGATTTGGCCGAGAGGCCGTGCTATTGATTTCAGGTTCCAGGCCTTGACCGCCATTGGCGAGGAAGCTCGAAGCTTGCTTGAGGTTGCTCCAAGCCTAGATATCCCAGGTTGAAGAGCCACGGCCAGCGCGAAAGAGTCTTGCGCACACACCCTGGCCCTCAATTGGAGCTGCGCGCCTCAACAGCTGATGCAATTGGAAGCACCAGCCCTGCTTCAGGCGTGAGAGAAAACGGGTGCGCGGATAGTCCCACCTCGGAACCTTCTGAAGCCACACACCCACATAAATTGCAAAAGTGCCACCATCTGTTTGCCTCAGTTACCACGGGGTGAGGTCCCTCTCACCCGACCCGACCCGACTCGGCCTCGTCCGTGACCACGCTCCGCGGACCTGGCCCGACCCGATTAGACTGACCTGCACTCCTCGCCCACCACGCACGCCGGTGGGCCTGGACCCGGGCCTGACCCGAACCCGATTACCCGGTAGCGCTCTGGGAGAGCTTCCGAAGAGTGATTTCAGAGAGAGAGATACGCGGGGGAGGGGGGTAGAATAGGTTTTTGCCTCTTGACGAAAAAACTCTGAAGTGTGCAGGCCAAAAAAGAAGACGAAGCAGACCCGCTGAAGAAGAAGGAGCTGCTGCACTGTAGCGAAGGCATCGTTAAGTCGTCTCAGCACCGGGGCAGACGACGGAAGGTCAGCAGCCAAAGAAGAAGGAGACAGGCTGAAGAGAAGCAAGAAGCAAGAAAAGAAGAAGACGATCTGACGAAAAAGAAAGAAAGGAAACAAGGAAGAACAGAAGAAGAAGAGCACGAGGGGAAGATCTGAAGAAAGCAGCAGAAGAAGAAGAAGAAGAAGAAGAAGAAGAAGAACAGGAAGAACCAAAGACAAAGAGGAAGAAAGAAGAAAAGAAGAAGAAGCCAAATTTTCATCTCTCTCTCTCTCTCTCTCTTTATTTTTGTAATAGAACTTGTATATCTCTAGAATACAACTTGCTCCCTGAGTTCGACCTCGGGAACTCTTTTATTTTTCCGAGTAAAAAATTTTATATGAAACGTTGGTGACAACCGGCTTTACTACAACGATATAACCGAAACCGCCGACGTCATCATTTCATTTTGGCGCCGCTGCCGGGGAGCAACGGCTATTCTAGAGGTAAACATTCCTGTTTCTTTTAAGTTCTGATAATCTCCTCTCTTTTGTGCAGCTATAGGAACTCAAGAAGACAAGCAACCACACAACCACACCGAAGACAGGTAAAATCTTTTCTCTCACTATTAACCCCTACACTCTAAAGAGGAAGAAAAGAAAAGAACAAGCAATATAGGGCTAACCTGTCTTCCATATTTAGTAACCATAAAAGTTGCATGTTTTCAACTCATTATTTCTGCACACTATTAAGGGTATTTAAGGGCTAACACATTCTTGCTTGAGCCCTAATTACCCAACAAAGAATTAACTGGACCAAGTAGAGCCAACCTAGGATTCAACATTAGGGTTTTAGAGACACACTACTTAACTCAAGAATGGAGAAAATCCAAAAGAGGTGTGCCCAAACCATTGATTGAAAATAATTAACAAGAAAAATCCTAAACAATTGGCTCTCTAAACACTTGAACCCTAAAAGACAGGACCTAAAAGCTCTCAAAGAAAACAAGAGGTAAAGTTGACCCCTTTTGGGTTAACCAACCTTAAATTAGGTCACTCTTTGCACTTAAAAAGACTAAAGTTCAAGTGAAACCTTAAGCACCCTGATCTTAAAATTGGTAGACTTAAGAGGTCAAGATCCCCATTCTGGTCTACCTGGAACCGCAGTGACAAGAGAGGTCGGGTGGGGGAAACCCTGTAACCCATGGGGACGCTCTACCGTGTAGGGGTCTTCGCGGGACTCTCCCTCTCTGGCTGCCCAGGTAATTCTCAGGTGGACGATCTTTCTGATCAAGGGGTCCATCTGCCCCGAACCTCTATAGTCACCCAACAATTTTTGGGTGTCTTGATTGGGTCCAGCACCTGCTTATCTCATCCAGCCCTTCAGTATTTTTCAGGAGGTCCTTGAAACCTCCTATAGAAATTCACTCTCCCCGAGGCTAAGCCTCGGCTCCTTTGTTTTTGCAGAAATCATTCACATAGCCCCTCTTTCCTCTGATTCTGAACAAAATCCCCTTCTTCCATCTTGATTCAAACTTTGATTCTATTCCACCACCAGATCCAATTATGCAGCCTAATTACCTAGCAAGACTACCATTCAAGAAACCTAAATATCGGAGATCTATGAAAGATAAAATGATCGAGGATGCCATAAGATTCTATGAAAAAGAAGAAAAAACCTCAACACCAATAGGAGATATTCAGGTTGATGTCCTAACAACCACATCCTTCATCATAAACTGTGCCCAAATTCTATTAACTGGAATTTCAAAAGGATCAACCCGAGATATGCTCATGACAGGATACATTGAGATGGAAAAATTACACCAATCTGAATACCTTCAATGCTTGACAAATCCTGTACTTTGGGAACAACACCAAGATGCCCTTATAAAACGGTAGAAATGATGAAATCAGTAGAACAAATTATCAACCAGAAATACCCGTATATACCAGAAACAAAGGATGAGTCATCTTGGAACAGTACTAAGAATCAATCCAGTTTCCCAGATCCCGGGATTGAGGCACAAAGTGGTTGTAAAATCCCAACCCAGATAGAAGACAATGTTGAATTAGGTTGGGATATTGCAGGAGAACACAATGCTGAGCCAACCCTAGGCCATGAATCACCAAGCTTAGAACTCCAAGACTCCTGCAATGACAAGATTAGAATTGAACCTCTGGAGGGTATAAATTCCGCCCCTTGTTTTGATAAGGTAACCCTCGAAGGTTATTCGGACTTAGGTTCTAATAATTCTACCCACATCCTAAGCCTAGAACCTAGATCTGAAACTTATTGGGAAGATTATGAGGCCCCTTATGAGAAAGATCAAATTTTTACAGAATATGATTCCGGGCCTTTATTTGATGAATGTCCTTTTCCAACATCCTCAGGAAATCTGATTGATTTTTCAGAAAACATGCCAATTTATGATACAGAAACTGAGGAGTTGGATGAGCAAGGTTTTAATAGGGTCTATCCTACCAGCTTAGAGCTTGAACAGAACATCTTTTTGAGCCCAGAATTGACATATAGGCTAGAACCCAGTCAGGCTGCTGATTCCACATCTGATGATTTCTGCTGTGGTGGAATTCATGAATCTCATTTTCGCCAACTCTCCGACAATTTCAGATCTGACTATAATTGCGGAGAGATTCCCCTTCCTGAACACGCCAGGCCTATCTACGACCTCAGTTCACATGATTCTGACTCTGACTCTGACTCTGAGGTCCTGATTCCTGAGATCACTGATAACACAGAATCATTCCTTTTCGATCCTCAGGAACCAAAAACAGAAAATGCCAAGAGTGATTGCAACCAAGAATCCAAATTTTTTCTCGAATCCGATTTCTTTCATCCTACAAACACTCTTCCGGCATTTGATAGTTACCCAGAGGACTCTCTACAGAAAATCACCTATCATCTGTTTCTAGAAGAGCCCTCGTACACAATGACCACCTCATCCGCACACACAGAACGGATTAAAACCTCTCCCAAACCCCGACCCGCAACCGGACTCAATTTCTATGCGGATTCACCTCTCACCGAGCCGATTGCATTTCCACATCGGGATTCGAACATTGATCAGACTACATACCATGCTCTATCATTCTCTGATCACCCCTGTAGGGTTCCTGCATCAACCACTGATTATCCTACGGGTCCCTACTCTGACCAGGCTGATTCGGCACAGCCAAACCCTGCGTTTACACTTCCACATCCATCTGAGCCTCATAGTTTATGGTGGGTTCCACACCTTTTTATCCACATCTATCAACCCACCAGATTGATTGGGTTTGGGCTGCATCATCAGCCTGTTGATCTAAACAAGCACCTGGTTGGACCAACCAGGCTCTTAATCAAGGTGCTTGTCTTACAAAACTCTGCTGAGTTGACCATCCCCTCTCCATCGCATTTCCCGCTTGGCTGAAGGCATCAAATTTAGCGCTCAACGGGAGGCAGCCCGTCATTCTCTTTGAAAACCTGAAACTTGTTCTGACAGCTTTTTGCACTTGAAGTTCACACTTTAGGACAGCCGACTCCACCTCAGGTGCTTGCATCTGAGATTAGAAATCGTCCGCAACAGTCACCCCGACCCATTCACTCATCAAAACAGCTATCCTAATGTATGAACTTAGTTGAATAAAAACCCCTAGGTTACAATGAGGACATTGCAAATCTTAGGCATGGGGGGGTATGAAAGTGCAAAAACTCGTAAGAAAAGGTTTCAAACAAAAAAATTCACATATGCCAAAAATACCATAAAAATTAAAAAATTTTCGAAAAAGAATAAGAGGAAAAGAGGAGAATTTTGTGAAGGAGAGAAGAAACAAAATGAAAAAGGAGCACAAAATTATAAGAAAAGTTGATAGTCATTAGTAAGGAACTAAGGAATTAACCTAAGTTCTAGACCTCATTCGAGAAAATAACTGAAAAGTGCACAATGAGATTAGTAAGAATGCAAACCTTAGGCATTCTTGAATAGACTCTTAGTACCCATTAAGATCTGGACACTCCTCAAGAGGTTGAGGAAAATGAAAAGCTGAAGTATTAGGTCTAAGGCTTAGGGAGTATTCGGCCTCGTTAATTAATTTTTGGTTTACGGGACTCAGTAACCTAAGCACCCTAATCTCACACACAGCCTGGTTCAGTAAGCGTAAAAATCAGAATCACGCAGAAGCGTCGCAAAAATCTGAAAAGAACACCTAGAATAGGAGCGGCCGATCAACACAAGTTGATTTGGACGAGTTCCCAGCGCAGAGAGGCGGGAAATCCCCTCGAAGATGCGTAACAAAATATCATCTCCTCGGTGCTTGTCTCTTAGGATATTTACATATCCTACGGGGGGCATGTAAGCACTCTGCTGGTTCAGATTCCATAGATGGCATTATCTCGAAGTGTCAATTGCCAAGGTCTGGATTCGGCCACGGAATACCATGGATGGGATTATCTCGAAATCTCAATAGCCAGGGTTCCGGGGGTTGCCATGGGCGGTGCTATCTCGAAGCATCGATCGCCAGGAACCCTTGAGGATTGATGATGGGAGCAAGGAATCTGATACAGACCGTGTTGAAAAGCCAATCCTAGGCTAGAACTAAAAAGAAAAAGAGAGAGAAAACTCTCCAAACAGAAAAAAACTTTCTATCTCTCTCTTACAAAACGCACTGCGAACTGGGCCAGGGCTAAAATCATTTCAAGCACGGGTGCTTTAACCACGAAGTCCAATAAACTTTAGGTTAGTTCTTGCGGGCCTTAAAAACCTTTGCTAAAAGACTGAGGCTAAGGCTAGACAGATTTGGATCTTGATTGGTACTAGAGTATCTTTTAGGCCTATGGTCAGCATTCTAACCTAATCTATGCTCAAATAAAAAGGCACTTATCTAAAACCATTGAAAACTTCATGGTCTAGAACAAGGGTTGAAACCTTAAGTTTTTTTTGCTAAGGGACTAGCAAAAGCTAGGCATGGGGGTATGATGAGAACCTCATCATGAGCCATAACTAGCTTATTTTGACCCAATACAAAGGATAAAAGCTCCTACATATCTCAAGGAAAGGCTTAACTCAGAGAATTCTGAGTTTGAGAAGAAAACCAGTCATAAGGGGTAAAAGTGCAATTTTATCAGTATAATCTGCATACAGGGTAATTCAGGGCCCAAACACAGGTCAAAACAGCTTAATAAGAATAAAAGTGGGATGAGATGATCTAGCAAGGGCTACAGCACTTCCAAGGAACCAAATGATAATCTGTAACCCTAAAACAACCCACTTCAATTCACAAGGTTCGAGGCAAAGTAAAAATAGAATAAACCCTCTAAAATTCATAGAAAAATAATCTCTAGGGTTTAGAACCTTCAATTTGGCCTTTAGAACCCATTTTGACCTACATTGAGAACCATGCCCAATTAATAACTTAATTTGGGTCTTTACGCAAATTGACCGGTCAAACAAGGTTTAATATGAAAATGAAATTTACCATCAGATTCCTTAGGTTCTAATTAGTCATGTATAAAAACTTGAGCCTAAGAAGAAACCTCCTTGACCGACTTTACACTTTGGTCCTCATATATTTACTCTTTGGCCCTCAACTTTTGAACCCTCGCATTTAGGCCCCTAACTCTCCTTCGTTCTTTGCAAACAGGTCCCTCCTGCAAAACCCTGCCAGCACCATGCTCCGGCGACCTTGCGCGGAGCATGGCGCCGCGCAGGGTGAGGTGGAGGACCTGGCAAGTGTACCGGGGGTGCCCTGCGTCGTCAGCCGTCGCAGGAGCACCCCCATGGTCATTGTAGCCCCCCATACCGGCCGTGCGAACGCACGGACGGTATGGGTTCGTATTCCGACCATTCTCCGGCGAGGGAGACACGTCGTCTCCCTCCGCCTTCCTCCCTGCTTCAACCCTATAAATACCCCCCGCCGCTCCACCGACGAAGGCAGCCTGGATCTGACGGAGAAAACCCCCAGCTTTCTTCTCTTCTTTCTCCGGCAGACGCTCACCAGCTCCGGCGACTTCCTCCCCCTCCACCTCTTCGCTCTGCCGCACTACCAGCAGCAGAGACGTCCTCCCCTGCTCTTTCCGCGCCACGCCGCACCCAGCTGGCGCCTCTCCAGCCCTCTGCTCGCCGCCGCCCCTCTCCCTGAGCATCGTCTTCTCCGGCGACAGTCGATACGACTGTCGCCCTGTTCCTCCCCCTTCGTCCCTGCAGTTAAGTTAGACTTACTCCCCTTCTCCTCCTCTTTCTTTCCCCGCTTTCGATTTAGTCAATTAAGCCCTCTACCGACCCTGTTCACCCTCACCCTCTCCGCCTCCGACCACCCTCCGGCGAGCCGCTCCCATCACCTCAGCGACCCACACGGCTCGCCAACCACCGCAGAACCTCCGCCTCCTCACCCTGATCCTCTTCCGCCCCTCCACTTCCCACCAAACACCCTCTGCAGACCCACCGAACACACCCACTCCCTCGCTCACAGTTTGACCTAGGACGACCTGATAGCTCCATCTCGCCCCCTGCAGACCCCCTGACCACCTTCGCCGTGCCACGGCGAAGGTCCCCCGCCTGTCTGATTTGGCCGAGAGGCCGTGCTATTGATTTCAGGTTCCAGGCCTTGACCGCCATTGGCGAGGAAGCTCGAAGCTTGCTTGAGGTTGCTCCAAGCCTAGATATCCCAGGTTGAAGAGCCACGGCCAGCGCGAAAGAGTCTTGCGCACACACCCTGGCCCTCAATTGGAGCTGCGCGCCTCAACAGCTGATGCAATTGGAAGCACCAGCCCTGCTTCAGGCGTGAGAGAAAACGGGTGCGCGGATAGTCCCACCTCGGAACCTTCTGAAGCCACACACCCACATAAATTGCAAAAGTGCCACCATCTGTTTGCCTCAGTTACCACGGGGTGAGGTCCCTCTCACCCGACCCGACCCGACTCGGCCTCGTCCGTGACCACGCTCCGCGGACCTGGCCCGACCCGATTAGACTGACCTGCACTCCTCGCCCACCACGCACGCCGGTGGGCCTGGACCCGGGCCTGACCCGAACCCGATTACCCGGTAGCGCTCTGGGAGAGCTTCCGAAGAGTGATTTCAGAGAGAGAGATACGCGGGGGAGGGGGGTAGAATAGGTTTTTGCCTCTTGACGAAAAAACTCTGAAGTGTGCAGGCCAAAAAAGAAGACGAAGCAGACCCGCTGAAGAAGAAGGAGCTGCTGCACTGTAGCGAAGGCATCGTTAAGTCGTCTCAGCACCGGGGCAGACGACGGAAGGTCAGCAGCCAAAGAAGAAGGAGACAGGTTGAAGAGAAGCAAGAAGCAAGAAAAGAAGAAGACGATCTGACGAAAAAGAAAGAAAGGAAACAAGGAAGAACAGAAGAAGAAGAGCACGAGGGGAAGATCTGAAGAAAGCAGCAGAAGAAGAAGAAGAAGAAGAAGAAGAAGAAGAAGAAGAACAGGAAGAACCAAAGACA
Source organism: Thalassia testudinum (assembly GCA_037157565.1). Classification (NCBI taxonomy): domain Eukaryota; kingdom Viridiplantae; phylum Streptophyta; class Magnoliopsida; order Alismatales; family Hydrocharitaceae; genus Thalassia; species Thalassia testudinum. The sequence goes on from JAZHRO010000025.1 coordinate 61,534,540, forward strand.
AAGAGGAAGAAAGAAGAAAAGAAGAAGAAGCCAAATTTTCATCTCTCTCTCTCTCTCTCTCTCTTTATTTTTGTAATAGAACTTGTATATCTCTAGAATACAACTTGCTCCCTGAGTTCGACCTCGGGAACTCTTTTATTTTTCCGAGTAAAAAATTTTATATGAAACGTTGGTGACAACCGGCTTTACTACAACGATATAACCGAAACCGCCGACGTCATCATTTCACACGCCTTAAGGCATTAGTGCGGCCTACAGGAAAGTACTTCTTTAAGAACTCATGTTCTAAAGAAGCCCAGGAATCTATAGGTGTAGTCCGTGCAAGTGTTCTAAACCAAAAGGCTGCCTTATCTTTTAATGAAAAGGAGAACATTTTCATCAAAAGCGTGTGCTGATCATGTCCTTGCGGACCCAAAGTTTGGGCAAGATTCTTCAGCTCCTCTAAATGCTGAAAAGGGTCCTCAGAAGCAAGTCCATGGAAGTGAGGAATGAGTGCTATAATGTTCGGCTTCAGTTCAGCAGCACGACCCCCATTGGGATAACGTACCACAGGCATTGGTTGGGCAACTGCGGGATTATAGTAATCTCGTAGTTGAGGTCTACGGGGTTGGGGTGGTGCCTGAGGATTTCTAGGTTGAAGTGGTTGTGGTTGGGGGTTAGCTAATAGATTTACAGCTTGAGCAAGCTGTTGCACCTGTTGGGTTAAGGTATTCATTTGTAGTTGTGTATCGAAAAGGTGCTGAAGATGAGGCATAGGTCCTCTCTCCGGGGGTAGATTAGGATGATTAGGATAAGGTGGAGGTTGGAACCTAGGGATAGGTGGTTGCTGTGGTAGAGGATGTGCAACTAAGTCTGGAGGAAGTTCTTCAAAATCCTCAAAGTGTGAAGAATCAAGATCATCCTCTTGGCGAGGGGGATTGTGGAAAGTATTTTGAGACTCAGGAGGTAAGGGATTAGAAGTGGAAGGCAAAGAAGATGATGCAGTAGCTTGGGTAGCAGTACCCAAGGGGAGTACAAGTTCTGGGTTTTGGGATCTCCTACCTTCCATTGAGTTGATTTTTTTGAAATCCCGTTTACTCTAATTCGATCCAACTCAATGGGAAAAAAAATTTTTAACGTTCACAATAAAACAGAAGAATCCCAATAAAATCTCAATTCAAGAAGACCAATCAATCGAAATGAATCGGAGAAAATTTTTCCTAGAGGCTGCTACGCAAAGTATGTTATACGCAAACAATTGTTTCAAGCAATTGTACGTATCCTAAGATAAACCTAGCGAAGTGCAGACCTCTAAAATCCACTGGGAATCTGGATAAGACTGAGCGTGCGGATCCAGATCCTGTGGTTGCAGAAAGATGAGGTAGAAACCCGTGTATTGTGGCCTTAAGTGATCGTGCTATGTGCACGATAACATTCAACACAAGGCGATTAAAATCTCAAACATGGTTTCACCCAATTTTGCTATCTCCTTTTTGATTTAATTAAAGTGATTAAAATATGTTTTCTATGCCGCTCATTTCACTTTTTACTAAATTCAGAACAAGTAGTGGTCTTCTTTAATTTTAAGTCAAATGCAAATATGGCAGGAGTTAGAGTTAGGTAAGAAATGCGTACCTGACTCCAGCAATCTTCTAATGCAGATTTGACTTGAATTAAAATCTAGCAGGAATGAAATGCAATCCTAAAAATGGATGCCTGAGGGTATGCTGCTGCTAGATAAGTATGAGGTCTTATTGATTTTTTTTTTTTTTTTTTTTTTGAAAAATTTTATATGCAATTCAAAAGTAAGGAAAGAAATTAAGAAGAGAAAGAAATAGAGTCCAGATAGTCCAGAATTATTACAAAAATTGTGTGAGAACAAGCTCTCACAACTTATGACTAACAATTGCTCCTAATCAATAAACCTAAAACTATCTATACTAAAACTAATACTAAAATCCTACAGCGACTTCGAGGCAAAACTCCACCAGGAAGACGGATCTGGAGCGCAGTGACTCCACCAGGAAGACGACACTCCTCCTCAAGTGCTGTGGAAAAAAAACAAATGATTAGTAAAAGAATAAAGGAATGTATACACAATTAATTCAATGGAAAATAAAAGCAATTATAATGAATGAATGAAGAATTTCTATATACAAAAGAATGAAAAGAAAATTTTTGGTGCAAAGAGCGTTGCCTCCCCGGCAACGGCGCCAAAATAATGATGGTATCGGTTGTGTGGTTGTTGTGTTTGAAATTGGTAATAATTGTTGATTATGTCGTTGTAGTACAGGGTGTACAATATAACATTAAGGATGTCGTATAGTGGTGAGTATGGGTGAGTTCCAGTCATTACAACCATTATTATCATTTGCTTATTTATCTAATTTTTACTGGTTTTGTTCCAGGTCGTTCACTGGGAGGCAATTTATTGAATTTAATTCGGTCACTCTTTGATTATCTCAAAATTGTCTTCTTATTCAAAACAAAGAAACTTTACATTTTATTAAAGAATGAATGAATGTGTGTTTTATTTACCTAATTACTAAGAAATGCTTGCAAAAATACTAACTATGAACAAGCATCAAACAATCTATTATTATACTCTAAACTATGTATTTACAAGTTATCCTATTAATACTATCATAATAGTATATAATACATTAGAATGCAATGGTGTAGAAATTTAACTTATTAGTCTGTTATGTACAGTAACATATACAGCAGTTTCAGTGACAGATATAAGCGTCGCTAAATCTCAGAAAACACTATACAACCTAAAGAGGCAAAACTGAGATCTTTAGCGACGTTTATAGTGCCACTTTATTCTGTTAGTAATTATATAAATTTACTTATACGTATGTATACTACTTATTCTTTGTTCTCTTTCTTTCTTCATTAAGTCTCTGTTCTTTGTATTCTTAACTCCTGTTCTTCTTGTGTTCATATTTCTGTTTTAAGTATTCATCTTCTTCTTTCTCTTTTTATTACTCTTGTTCTTTTCTCTGTTGTTCTTGTACTCTTTTCTTTTTTTTTTTTTCTCGTGTTAACTCTTTGTTAACTCTTCTGTCTTAGCATATTTCAGAGGCTGCGGTGGGGAGGGGATTAGGCTAATGTCATTAGTTTAAAACGTGTTTAGTTTGCGGGCACGCTTTTCGAGGGATACACAGCACCCTACGGGTGGGACCAGACCTCTAATAAGCGCGCCCTAATCTCAGATTAGGTGGCTTAATTATGTCTTTAATCTCAGCGCCAGGCTTCAGCCCAACGCCATATGCTCGCACACGCTCGGGCCCCCGGCCACACACTAATCGCAAATCAGACAGAGTACTCAGACCAGCGCTCAACGGGTAATCGGGTAAAGGCAGTGTTTCGGGCGCCCGGCGCCCGTGACGACTAGCCTATTGGAAACACGAATTGCATTTATGTGGCTGCGCTTGACTTGCAGCACACGATGTGGCGCTATTCCAGCGCCACATCGTGCGCTGGAAATCAGGCGCAGCTGCGTCTGATCGTACTTTTGGCCCTCGATTTGGGGGCCATAAATTATGAAATAAAATAAAATAAAATATGGTTAATAAAGTATTTACATAATACTACATAATTGATTAATTAATTTTGAATTTTAAATATGTTTACTATACAAATAAATTCGCTAAACTAGGCTGATTGTACAGGTTGATTTAGGTGATTAAATAGTTAATTACTTATAAAATAGTTAGTAAATGGTCTAATTGACCTTATACAGATTTAATTTACATACTTAAGTATTTTATACATATTTTTCTTGTATATTTACGAATTTATTTCTATTTTATTTAAGCTAAACTAGCTGTTCTGAGTGTTTTAAATAAAACTAAGTTACAGTAAGCTATACTAGGTATAATTGTACTTTAACTAACTTAAATTACTTACTATATATGTTAACCTAAGTCTATAGATTTATTTACTTAATTATAGCTCTAAATTATTAATTTAGCTTATTTATTCTACAATATAGCTACTGAATATGTACATATGAATCTGTATATATACATATACATATATCAGTAAATACATACATAATAGTTCAGTATTTATACATATATTTACATAGATTACATATGTATATAGATTTATGTACAAGTTTATACAGTATTTACCGTATATCTATGTATGTCTACGTACATAATCAGGCTGTATATTATAGTTATAATAGTATGGATATGTATATTTACAGTGTGAAATTAAGTATGTATAATTAGGTTTTAGTAGGAATTTAGGGAATGAGGGTTAATTAAGTTTTTATTTCATTTTAAACAGCAGCTAAGCTACTGTCAGAGAAGATGGAGAGGGAAGAGAATGTACTGTTCAGGGTGTTTTAGCAGTGTCAGTGGCTTCAGCCACTGTCAAATGGGCTAACTGCTGCTGCAGTTAGTCCATTTGAAGAGGGGGAAAGCATTCACAGAGAAGAGGAGAATTTAGAGAAGAGGGGAATGTTGCTGCAGTTTGCAGCATTTTACTGTATAACTGGGAATAAGAGAAAATTCAGAACAAACTAAAAATTAAAGAGTGAAATCCAAATCTGATAAGGGTATAAATCTCACGAAAATCACATAAGAATTCAGTTCAAATACCCACAAGGAAAAGCCCTTATCAAAAGCATCATTTCAGATCAAAACACAAATGGCATTGAGTTAGTCTTCCTAATGCCATAGACAGCATGAAGGAAGACTTAACTCAATCAATTAAAACCAAAAACATACAATCCCAGTTTCTTGCAACCTTAAGGAGTATGGAAAACTCCTTAGGTTAGAGAATCACCATACAAAAATAATTATCAAACAGGTGGTGTATGGCAGTTCTGAAATGACAAATCAGAAAAAAAGAATGCATTAAAGGAATTTATAAAAGCTAGCAAATGCATTCAGATCAAGGCAGAAGCAAATTCATGAAAGGCTCTTCTGATTTGTTCTCTGTCACCAGAGAACTTCTCAGAATCCTTGCCCTCAAGAAAAAACAAAATCCCTTCAATTTGTCAGATCTGTCAAGACATTTCAGAAAGCAAAATCTCTTCAAAACCCATGTTAAAGTGAATCTGACAAACTGAGGCAATCAATCTAAAATAAAAGGGGCTTTTGTGAACACAAATGGGGTGAGTGAGAAGCCCCAAATGGTGCTTGTGACGCCAATTTCAGATCTGAGGCAGTACACCATCAGATCTGGAATTGGGTCCAGATGTGTGGGTGACAGATGAAAGATTCGTCGTTAAAAGGAACATAAATCAGAATTGGATGGTGGAAAAACAAAACATGAAGAGGGAGATAAATTGATTAATGAACAGATGATTCTTCCCCTCTGATCTGGACTGATCAGAGGAGGTGAGGGAGGGGATCTAATACTAATTCTACTCCTAAGACTAATCTAACTACAGCTAACATTAAACGCTAACGATTAAAACTAAATCTATTCTAAACTACTGCAAACTAAATCTAACACTACTTGTGCAGAATTAAAAACTAAACTAAAAGGAAGAATGGGACCTATGGGTCCTTAGCCGGCGGCTAAGGAGGAAGAAAGGAGGAGGGTGACTCCAGCGGAGGGAAGAGTCTGCTAGTGAGACTCCAGGGTCGTCCTCAGGTGCTACGAGGTCCTTAGCGACGAGGAGGGTCGAGAGCAGGCGATGATTCCACAGCCGGTGGCTGTGAAATCAGGGTCCAGATGAGGAGGAGAGACTGGAGTGGAAGAATTGATCGCTAAGAGATGTAGGAGGGAGCGATCCTCGCGCGCGACACCACTGAGGTGCTTAAATAGCAGCTCAGTGACTGAGATCACCGCAAGGGTGAGGTTAATCAGAATCAGGCCGGCGGTGAGGATGAGATGGGTAGAGCGCGCGGCGAGTCAAGAGAGAGATCTGACCGTCAGATGAGATCTGGGAAGAGAGGTGAACGCACGCACCGAATCGCGCGAAGGTTCCATTTGAATCTAGCCGCAGATCGAGATCAAAAGTGCGATGGACGGTCGAGAATGGCTGTGTTCTTCGCGCGCTACAGTGCGCGTGAAGAACACAGGCTTCTCTTTGAAATAAAGGGGAAATTTGCAGACGGACCCTTAGAAGAAGGGGTAGAACATTTGCATGCAGGCCCATAAGCGAGAAGAATAGCAGCTGGAAGGGCCCTGCAGTCTTATAAAAGGGTCCCTGCGGCTTGCAAATAGGTCCAAGAAGGAGTTTTGAAGGGTAGAAATGTAATGCATGAAGGACCTAATTGTAATCTATTTATTTCTAAGCCTAAATGATGTCCAATTGCTTTCAAATTTTTACATGTGCTTAATTGAACATTTACGACATTGATTTTACTTCTGATTTGGCTTTTCAAACTTGTTTATGTGTTCAATTTATGCATGGATCATCATTTATTCTTTAATTTTCAGAATATCTTATTTTTGTGACCTAATTAGGAGATTTTAACACACATTAAAAGTTTTAGGTCTTTTCTTTAATTCCCACACTTAACCCTTTTTATGTGTTAATTTGATATTGTTTTGCTTAGTATCTAGCTTAATTTCGGCCTTTTAGCTATGATGAGTAGCGACTCATCACCATACTAGAAAGATCTTACAATACGTCATAGTTAAATGTAATGTACATCAAAAAGAGTGCGATGGATAATATCTTAAATGTATTAAATCTTACCAATGATCCAAAAGACACGGTGAAAACAAGAAAAGACATGAAGAGTTTGGGGATTCGTCATGAGCTACATATTCATGAGGATGATGGCCACTTCCTTCCTACTATTTATAGCTTGAATTAGGATCAGAAGAGTAGATTGTTTTCATTCTTAAAGGACATTCGGGTGTTAGATGGTTTTTCCTCACACTTTCTCGTTGAGTGAATGAAGCACAAAAGAAGATATCTAGCCCGAAAAGTCATGACTCCCACGTTTATATGAAAGTATTGTTTCCACTAGCGATATGGGAGATACTGGCTGAGCCAGTTGGTAATTCCTTTACAGAAATGAGTAGATTTTTCAAAATTGTTTATTCAAAGACAATACGAAGTGATATGTTGGACCACTAGGATAAATAAATAGTCATTACTCTTTGTAATATGAAACAGAATCTTCCCACAACCTTCTTCAATGTAATGGTTCATCTCACGTTGCATCTTATAAATGAAGCAAGAATCAGTAAGCCCATACAATTTAGATGGATGTATCCTATGGAGTATTTTTTGAAAAAGCTAAAAGATTATGTCTTGAACAAAGTAAAGCTTAAAGGTTCAATTGTAGAAGGTTATCTCATGAAAGAGTGTATAAATTTTACGCTCCTGTACATGAATGAAACAAACAACTACTTTAGTAAACTTCAAAGGAACTATGAGGAGGAATACAATGACAATGACAAAGAATGTCTGTCGATTTTGATATTAGAGTAAGGTCAATTCTTCATACAAAATACAAGCTAATTTTGAAAATTGACAAACGTTGGGCACATCTATATATTCTAAAGCAAATTCCTGAGATTAATCCATTCTACAAGGAATTCGAGCAATTATCTCATTCAAGTACATATGAATTTGACTTCTTGGATTGGTTCAAACACAATGTTCATCAATTGAAAGAGAATAAGAACCCATGGTGGATACCAAATTTTGAGATAATTACCGATATACCATTACATTATGCACATTACCACTCTAGGTACATAATAAATGAGTTCAAATTCAGAACAAAAGAAATTGATGACAGAATAGTTACACAATAGACTAAAGTTGTTGATTTTTATCTTACCACCAATCCAAATGGATACTATGGTGAAATGCAAGAAATCATGGAGATCAACTTCAAATATGATCGTAGAGTTGTCTTGTTTAAATATCATTGGTTTGATGTTTTTAAAGAAGACACTGGTTTCAAAATTGATGAGAAACACAAATTCTTGAGTTTAAATCGAAATTGTCAAATTATTCAGTCTTTTAAACTAATCACATTGGCATGTCAAGCAGCACAAGTGTTTTACGTCCCTAATAATTGCCAAAGAGGTTGGGTTATACAAATAAGAACAATACCGCACAATCATTTTAACGCACAATATAAAGTATATAAAAAATTAGTGGAAGCAGTTCATCTAGATTTAAATGCAATAGATGTGGATATCAAAGGTTAGTAACAATTTATTTACTTTGTTTCCTTTATGTTTTACTTATGCATTTCATATTTTCGCATTCTTGTACTTTCTTTGTGTATCTGTTTTTTTATAAGTTTCCTTTATGTAATTATTTATTTTTACATTAATGCTTTATATATTTTTTCAACTGTATTAATTTTTGTATTTATTTGTTGTTGCTGATGAAGGGGTTTAAGAAAAAAACTAATAAAAAGGCTCCCGCTCAAACACCACCTCAACACCACTCAGCCTGAGCCATCTCCCCAGGCTCAGCCACCACCTCAACACCAGGCTCCCTCTTAGTCACATTTTCTACGACTTGCGGACCTGGCACGATCTCGTGATGTAATATATGCGGGGGGAAGGGAAAGGGCAAGGAGATTTCTCCTACTAAACCAGAGCAAGTACCGGCTAATCCAGATTATCAACCAAAGTTGTGAGCATCGGAGGAGGAGGACGAGGAAGAGAACGATGAAGAGGGGGAAGAGGAGGGGGAGGAGATTGAGAATACGTCCCCAGTACATGTGGACCCAAGCACAGCGAGTACAAGTACCAGTAAGAATTCCTATACTTTTCAAAAGCATTTTACTTCTATATTTTAAAATTTATTATATATTTGATATATATAATTAATATGATTAATGTCTACACAGGTAGAGTAAGAAGAGGACAGGGGAAGACAAAGAATCTAAATCTCCGACGTATCCCCGAGGGCTTAAGAATAACGATCAAGCTTAGATCAATGAGGGAGGTGAAGAATTACTCAGGCTTCATCATTCAAGTGCGTACGATGGTGAAGTCCGTTGTGCTACTTTGCTACTTCGATTGGAGGAGGGTGCCCACAGAGCTGAAAAGGCAGCTCCTCCGAAAGTTAGAGGTAATGCAATAGATCTTAAATATTACTTCTACAACTTCATCTTAAAATTATTTTTATGTAAGATTGATATATTTTCTTAAAATAAATGTAGGTGAGTTAAGATTGAGGTGACGACCCCAATGCCCCCAAGTATCTCTTTAAGCACGCTACCAAGCTCCATAGAGATTAGAGGACAAAGGCCAAGAGAAAAGTAAAAATTTTTAAACATTTACATGTTTATTATGCACATGATTTCATATATTATTCTAACATTTTATATTCAGTATTCAGTTTTTCTTGGACTGGTCGCATAAGGAGGCAATGGAGAATTGCTTTGTTGATGTCATGCCTGAACACTGAAGAAGACATATGAGCATTGGATGGATCCCAAATCAGAGGTTAGTAATTGATTCTATTTTTATATTAATTTCATATATCTTAAATTCATAATAAAAGATTAATTTGCTTAGTAATTTATATGTATATACTTTTATTACATGAGCAAACAAGGAAAAATAAGGCCAATAGAGTCAAAGCTCCAGCATAGACCCACTGTCTGGATTGAAGAAGTATTAAGACAATAAAGAGCCATTACGTAAGTTTATTATAACAACTTCACACTTGTAAGTTATTTACTTTAGAGATGATCTTAATAAAATTGTATCATTTTCACATTTTTAGTCCGCTTTGCGTGATGGGAGAGAGATGAGTAGGATGAACATCTACGAGGTCACCCATAGTAAGCCTGCAACTGAGGGTGCTCATAGGTGGATTCATAAGTCATACCATCAAAGACACATAAGTTTCCTAAATTCAAAAATTTTATAACTCTGTATATATATTATAATAATAATTTTTAATACATTTAGGAGAGAATGGTTCGCTTGGTGCATCCCCTCGACGATGAGACCTCCGATAGCATCTAGCAACCTCTGGATCCAGAGGAAGCATTTAGGATTGTGATGCTACCGGATCACGATGGTTTCATTCGTAGCGTAGGGAGGGTGCACACCCTATCTAGCTAGTATGGGAGGAAAGAGGTCATCTCATCTAGTGTTATCGATCAGCTAAACCAAAAGATCGACACACTGCAAAGGCGAGAGGAGGAGAGGGAGAAGAGCGAGGCAGAGATGAACCAGATGGATGCCATGCAGTCTCAGATAAGTAAGACGGATAATAAGATTCAGTAGCTTCTATCCCTTCTTTTGAAGAAGGGACAGTCAAAGCATTCGTCTGCATCTGATCACACCACCCACAGATAAGACGACAATGATATGGGTGGGGCTGGTAGAGATGGTGGCATCGACGCAACAATATTTTGATATTTTCTTTTTTTTTATTATTATTACATGTTTCTTTTATAAGTATTTCACTATTAAACTTCTTCTATATCATACTTTATTTTCGTGGAATATAAAACTTAATCTCATTTTGGGCATTTTGTATAAAAGTAGGTCTTTTACTGGGTATAATAATATTATGAAATATTTTAGTCTTTAAATAATTTATATTTAGAATAGCAAGTGTTTCCCATAATTTTTAAATTAAAAAAAAAATTCCCTCACCATTGTTGTCTATTCCGTAAATAACCGACAACGTTAAATAATAATTTTTTTAAGAAAAAAGGCTATTTGTCGACGTTTATGTAATAAGTAATGACATAAATATTTACACCGTCACTTTTAGAAGTGACGGTGTTTAGATTTAAACGGAACAAATCCACTAGTGACTTATTAATGTAAGAAAATGTAATATACAATCTTGGTTGTTTATTTTATAAATGATAAGAAATAAAAATACCATTGGTTATAAAATTACGGCAAAAGTTTCAATCCTTCCGCTTGGTAATAATAGTTCAACTTTGAATTTTATTTATAATTGACGGTAAAATAAATAACAACGTTAGTAATATCATTGCTTTTTAACATTGATTTAAACACCTTTGCCATCAATTCCAACCAACAGCAAAGGTCCACATTTTTGTAGTAATAATTGATGTGCAATCAAGATTACCTCCAACACTGATGGCCTACTCTTCATTTTGCCCAATCGATACCCCCTCCATTTATTTTATTTTCCTTTCTCATCGAATCTCTCTCTCAATATTTCTCTCCCACTCGCTCGACGCTCAGTTTGATTTATTTTATTTTTTCACAGCTTACTCTCTTCCCTCTGCCACATTTGATCAATTTCTCCACCATACGGCTCTCTCTCCTCTCCCATGCAGCGTGGAATCTTCACATCCCTTCCTCCATACGTAGACTATCCCTCCAATTATCCCAAAGACATCCCCATCATTTTTTTCACAATCCAATCTCTCCTCCACTTTAAAAATCTCACATGGCCTCTGTCTCATTCGGCCATCCTTCCCCCAACTTATCTCCAATCCTCCGCTCAATCTCTCCCTCTCACATACGAACTTCTCATTCCCCCTCCAATGTTCCCCCCCTCCACCCACAATCTTTCTCTGGTCGACTCTCTGACATGCACAATCAGCTAGCCACATTAGAAAATTCGACGACGCCTCTGACTCTGCTTCTGTTTTATCTTTGCTAGACTCCCACGACTACCTTGGACCAGAGGATTGGGTGGAAATCTCCACCGTCATCTTAGAGCATCTGCACCACCATCTCCTCGCTTTTCTACTTGCTTTATTGTGTTACAGTCGCATTTTCTTAGCAATTCTAGTCGTCATTTTTATTTTTAGTTATCCGTTCTAATAGTTATTTGTTCTAGTTACAAACTTTGCTTTCATGGTTTGCTTTTGTTGTCTTAGTCCACTTAAACTCGTTCGTATTTTGTTTCATATTCAAAACCTAAAGAAATTGAAAAATATAAAATACAAAATAAATATTTCTCGAGTAATTTTTAAAAATGAAATTACTATGGATGACCCAAACTCTTGAATCTCTATTGCAAAACTCTATTGAGTTTAGTATATAGATTTAAAACTTTTGCATGTTTTTTGCACGATCACTATGTTGGATGTGTAATATGGTAGGGTGAAGGCCATTTGCATGGGATTTGATTTTATGGTGATGAAGGTGTGAACAAAATTAGGTGGAAATGCTTTCAACGGGTGGCTAAGCTGGTAAGACCCTCATACCACTATTAGAGGAATGGGGTCATCGGTCTTGCCAATGCTGAATTTACCTAGAGGTCGTGGAGTTGAGGCATTTATGATCTCTTGGAGACTAGCTCACAAGAGGGAACCTCGTTATAAAAAAAAAAAAATTAGGTGAAAATGGTGGCATGTTCACATTGATGGAATTTAAGAAAGAATCAATTAAGTAATTGATTGAATAATTTAATATATATGTAACTTGATTTATTGGATCCACATAAAAATAGGTAATATTGCATGTGGATTTTTGGTGGAGGCACACATGTTGGGCGTGGGTTATAGTAGTGGAGGCTAGGGTTAGGTTAGGTTAAGGCTTTAGCTTAAAGACACATGTAGAAATTAGGATTTTTTTAGGTCTTTGCTCCATTGTGACTTTGATTTGCTCTAAACTAACTTCAATCCTAACCAAGTCTTGACTCAACACTGTAAAATAGAAGTAAATATTGATGAGTCGATTCTTCGCTTTCAAAGTCGTTTGTCACATAAAATGACACGTCATTTGTAGTTCTATATGGTGGAAAAATCGACTAATCAACAATTAATATAACCACTTAATTAGGAGCAGGTCATGTCCACAGGGTGGCAAATGCCTATTTAAACTCGCAAGGGACAAAAATCGATGTTCACTATTAATTTAGTCAAGAAACCGACTCAAAATCACTTTTAGATTAGGTAAACAATAAGTGCAAATGCTGAAATAGCAATTTTGCACAACTAAATGATATATTTTGCAATGCAGCTTAATAAAATAATAATAATAATTGACAATGGCATAAAATGTAATTATTAATAGGGGCCTTATTCCCCTTGTCCGTGCGCGAGGAGGAGGGAATGGCCGGAGGTATGAAGCTCGGAGGAGGATCTCTAGACCAAGGGCTCCATGATGGCGGTTGCGGCGAAGTGCGAGGCACCCCGAGGTGGCCGAACGGAGGTACGGTGGAGGTAGGTTCCGGTGGCTGCTGAAGGGCTTCACGTGGTGGACGCGCAAGTCATGCGGGTGCGCACGGACGTGGCTGAGCTCAGTAGGGACACACGCTCACGGTGTTGGCACGAGTCCACCGGCTTGGCGTGGCGAGCTGTCACCTCGCCGGCCCATGGTGTGGTGGAGCTCGGCCTTGGAGACCACGGTGGTGGAATGGAGTACATGGTGGTGGAGTAGGGCGGTGTCTCACAATGCATGGCAGCCTCCCTCTCTTCCTTATCCACGTCAAGGAGACTAGATCCACTTTTGGAGCTACTCTTTGATTGGGCTCTTCACTACGACAGCTGAAGGAAGAAATGTAACCGTTGCTCATAGAAAAAGAATAAAATAATAATAAAATATTATGGTTATTTATATACAAATCCTCAACTTTTATGTTAACTTAAAATAATGCATACAATACACCTAATTGGTTAACTAATTAAATGAATGTACTTCTAAGTTAATTTTAAATGCATTTAAATATGAATGTAATGCATGAATTATATAATTAAATCAGAAATATGAATTAATCTATTTACATCCAAATTTATACTAAATAAATGTTAGAATTAATATAATATCTAGACACTTAAATACTTAAATAACACACAAATACAGACTAATCAAACATCAACCACCATCCTTGATAAAAAATAAGCTAAACAACACATAAATAATCCAATGTGCATGCAATATGACCTAAATGCAATCATGTGTAACATAAGCTAACCAAATATATTTATGTTCTCACCACCATAAAATTAACATTAATTAAGTATAATTTAGATAAATAAATATATATTCATCGTAACATCACTGCAACAAAATATATAATATCAATCATTAACATTCATTATTATATTTAAATATAATAATAATTTTAACTATTCGTTATAATTTTTAAAAAAAATAACAATAATTTTAATTATTTATCATAATTTCCTTTAAAAATAACAACGATTACTCTTATTCGCCGTTATCCATTGATTAATAATGAAAAAAATGGTCACCTTCTCTTTACATTTAAGGTTAATTTTTATAAATTTTCGAAACACCGTAACAAAGCCTCCCAACTCTACCCTCTCTCCACCCCTCTCACTCGCTCGCAAAGACGACACCCCATCTCCTCTCCGATCCAACGAGCTCGATCTCTCATGTGCTCCCCCGATCCCTAATCGCTCCCACCACTGATCGACAACCGCTGATCGCCATCCTCGACGCACTGCCACCGCCACCGCCTCCAACAAATCGTCGATCCTTCTGTGCCGTCCGATTTCCCTATGTTACAACTGGAGGACAATGTGAGGTGATAGGGGGAGGAGGTGGAGAGGGTCGGGGAGGAGGTGGAGGGGAGCAGGAGGAGGGGCGGAGGAGGTGGGTGGTGATCAGGGAGGAGAAGGGAGGGAGGGGAGGGGATGGCTGGTAGTGGTGGCAGGCCAACGAGGAGGTGGTGGTGGTGGGAGGGAGTTAGGTGGGAGGTGAAGCTCCTTCCATGGAGGCTAATTGGTGTGGGTCCTTTGTCAAAGCATGGTTTTGTCATGCGGGAATGGAGACACGGACCAATTGTTCGATGGAATGCCTTGCTTACTACAAAACAAATAACATTACATTTGAAGGGATCTATCTTTGTGTTTATGGGAGAGGTTTTGGATGGGTTTCAGCTATGTTGATTCTAGATCTAGAGAGTTAGCAATTATATTTTTCATCCAAGGTTTTTTTTTTGAAAAAAATCAGCTTTGTTGATTCAGCTCTGTTGAGTTTGGCATTTGGAACAGGAGATGTCTAGAGTTGCTTTTGCCATCTCGTTCGGGTGAACGGCTCTCTCTCTCTCCGGTCTTGATCTATCAAGAAATCAACGACCAGTTCTACATCTGTTGTTGTTGGGTTAGTGGATTTTTGCTGTAAAAAGATTTTCTTGGCATTCGACGGTGGTAGTCTTTAATTAGTATCTTCTATCACTTTTGTGCTTCCTATTAATGTCGAGTCTTGTAGGTTTTGGTTTCTTAGAATCTTAGAAAGATGGTAGTTTTCTTTCATGTTATCTAAAATATTCTCAAACATGGGATTAAATTGGCACAAGGACTAATAGATTCATTTGTGTTCAAAATAAGTAAACGTTGAATTTCATATACATGCATAAGAGTTTCATGTAATTAAGTAAAATTTTTTATTTGGATGTAAATGTGTCAAAGTAGCACCTTTCATGTTAAGAAAGAAATGAACCTCTGTGATCTGCATGCATTTAGGGGTACATACCAGTATGGTGGAACTGGACTTCTAATTTCCTAGTCAAGGACCAAAGTTGGCAGCTTCTTCTACTTCCCATTGAGTAGCTTCCACTGAGCTGCTTGAGATTTCGTTGTGTCATTGTAAAGTGTAAACAACAGGGATTTGATTCCAGGTTGGCATTTGTGCAGCCTAATGGGAATCTTCCATTTTTATTGGGGATTGGTATGATAAAGAATATGCAGTGAATTAGATGAAAAGATGGTACTTTTTTTAGCCTATTTTCATGGAAAAGAGCACAAATGTCTGCAATACTTGTGTGGCTTGGTGAATACTCTAAAGAATGGGAGGGACCTAGGAGTGCTTAGTGGTGTCTAGTTGGCCAATCCTGTATTTTTATTTTTATTTTGCTGAGCAGACGCTTAATCGTAGCATTTCATTTGTTGGTTAGATGAGCAATTAAGTTTGGGGATTAGGTATTACACTGACGACCAACCATCCCATCCTTCTTTCAATCACCAACAAGAACATGTGCAACATGAACTACCATTTGAGGAACCTTGAGAAGACTTAAAATTATCATTGGCCTACAACAGTTGACGACACTTGCGCGCTTGCTTCTTCTTCTTCCAAATAGGATCTTGTAGACCTTCTATCATTTGCACCACATTTGCACCATCACTGAGAATGGTCACACTATGGCATCCACGTGTATTAGCTAACTCCAAGCCAGCCTCCACTACACAAAGTTCAACTTCCTCAAGCAAAGAGGTGTTGATCTTCAGAGCTACAGCATCATAAAGGATGTCCCCTTGCAACAAACATACCACAGCTGCTACAACGCTTCCTTCCTTGAAGGCAGCATCAACCTGTATCACAATATCAACTGCAAGTGTGGAAGAGGACATTGCTTCAAATTTTAAAATGGGCATCTCAAGAATAGATTCCTCTTTTCTCATGCTGTGGTGGTCCAGTATCTTGTTTAGAGTTTTGATAGAATGTGGTTCCTTTAAATTGTGCTTCCTCTCACATCTCACCATCCAAATTTGATGCAGTAGTGTACATGCCTCTATAAAGAAATGATCTTGAGGTCTGACCCCCTAAAATAAAATTTCCAACAAGAGCTATTCAACCTCATGTGTTTTGATCCCCAGTCCAAACCATAGGACCTGAGCAAAACTGCATTCTAAAAATAAATGCCTTTTTGTGGTGGGGTCTCAATGACCCGACGAGGAGGGCCATCTTGGGGAGGTACATCAGGCAGTGGAGGGTGGATATTGTTTTGCTACAGGAGACCAAGTTGGCTGATTGTGGTGATCGAGTTTGGAAGGAGGTCGGAGGCTCCTGGATGGAGGGATTTCGGTCTCTTGCCGCGAATGGTCGGTCAAGAGGATAGATCCTTGGGTGGAGGGATGATGTCTTCGCTTTGGTGGATGTCAGATGTGGGGAGCATACTATTTCGGCAACCTTGATGAGGAAGACAGGAGGTGCCAGGTTGAAGGTTACAGGGGTGTACGGTCCTATAGACACCCAGGCGAGGAGGGCCTTGCGGGAAGAGCTCATGGCGGTGGCAGTAGAGTCCATTGGGAGCCCCTGGTTGCTGGGAGGGGACTTCAATGTGACTCTGAAGGTGGAGGATAGACCAGGTGGACGGGGGAGGCAGGACCCAGGGTCAGACCTTTTTGTGGACTTTTGAGACCCATGGGCTTGTGGACTGTTCCTGGCATCCTGTGCTTACACATGGAGGAATAACAGTGGCCAGAAGTCCCGGATTGATAGGTTTTTGTCCAATGTGGAGCTGGTGGAGGCGTTTCCTGTGGCGGATGTCTGTGTCCTAGAGAGGCCGTTCTCGGATCACACCCCTCTGTTGTGGGGGCCGAATGAGGGGGTGCAGTTTGACACATATTTTAAATTTGACAAATCGTGGTTGATGGTGGAGGGGTTTAAGGCTTCAGTGGAGGAGAGATGGAATTCGATGGAGGTGGAGGGTTCGTCGACCCTTTGTCTAGTGAAGAAGCTTACCTTGCTGCGTGACTATCTGAAGCATGCTAGACGAGAGATCAGGGCATTTAACAAGGGCAGGAAGGAGGAGGCGTTGGCAGAAATTAGCAGAATTGATAGACAGGAGGACCAGGCTCCCGTTTACCCTAAGGACATGGAGATCAGGGCAAGGATGGCGAAGGTGATCAAAGAGAAGGACAGACAGACGGAGTTGGAATGGAAGGTGAAGTCTAGGCAGAGATGGTTGAAAGAAGGGGACTCCAATACCAGGTTCTTCCACCAGATGGCTTTTGCCAGGAGGAGAAACTGGATAGACAAGTTGGTGATTGACGAGAATGCTTTCTCGGGAAGGGAGGAGGTGGGGGAGGTGGTGGCGGATTATTTCAGAGAGTTCATTGGGAGACGACCCAGGGGATACTGGAGATGGAGGGGGGAGGATACACATCATATATCAGAGGCTCAGGCGAAGAGTCTTACGGCTAGTTTTTCAGAGGAGGAGGTGAGGCAGGCGGTATGGGGCCTCAATGCGGAGGGATGCCCTGGCCCAGACGAGTTCCCTGTTTTCTTCTTCCGAGAGTTCTGGCATCTGGTTAGTCCAAACGTGATGTGGGTGGTGGACGAATTCGCTTCCGGAAACAGAGGTTTTGACAAGTTGAACAAATATTACCTGTTTCTGTTGCCTAAGAAGGAAGGGGCTGAGGCCATTCAAGACTTTAGACTAATTGCCCTGTCTAATGCAATCTACCTCATTGTGGCAAAGGTCCTGGCTAACAAGATAAGGGACGTCCTGGGGGACCTAGCGTTCCCTGTTCAGATAGCTTTTGTGCCTGGAAGAGGAATTTTGGATGGCTTTGTGATTGTGATGGAAGCCTTGGCGGCATGGAGAAGGGAGAAGAAGCAGGCCTTTTTATGGAAGGTGGACTTCAGCAAGGTGTACGACTCAGTTCAGTGGGACTTCCTGTGGGCGTCTCTACGGAGGAGGGGTTTCTCGACGACCTGGATTGACTGGATGAAGAGATGTGTGACGACAACGTCCTTTTCAGTCCTTATCAATGGAAACCCAGTGGGAGGCTGGGTCCAGCCTAGAAGAGGGGTACGACAGGGGTGTCCCCTTGCACTCATGCTTTTTGGCTTGGCGACATATACACTTGCACGGGCGACACACAGAGCTTGCAACAGGGGGCTGTTCAGAGGCTTCGCAGTGGGAGGAGGTAGAGAGGTGGTGGTCTTGCAATACGCAGATGACATGCTCCTAGTTGAAGGATCCATGTTGGAAGCAAGGAGGGTGAGGATCCTGCTGGAGCTCTTTGGTGAGGCGTCAGGGCTATGGATCAGCTATCAGAAATCGAGCTTTGTCCCAATCAATTTGTTTACCACGGAAGCAGAGAAGGTGGGTGATGCGTTGGAGACTGAGAGGGGCTCCTTGCCTTTGGTATATCTAGGCCTACCCCTATCAGATCGTCGGCTTAGGTTGCAGGACTGGCTCCCATTGCTAGAAAGGATGGAGGGACGGCGGGCAGAGTGGTCCTCCAGGCTGTTGTCCAGGGGCGGGCAATTGACCTTGGTGAAGGCAGTCCTGACATCCATGCTGTCTTACTTCTTGTCGGTGTTCCGGTTGCCACGCCAAATTGAGAGGAAGTCTCCGGACTGATGAGAGATTTCTTCTAGTCTACTACAAAAGTGGCAGGCGGGGGGGCGAGGCTGGTTGCTTGGGAAGAGGTGTGCAAGCCTACGCAGGAGGGGGGACTCGGGGTCAGGGATATGGGCAGAATGAACATCAGCCTCCTCGCAAAATGGATTGCAAGGTTGATAGGACACGAGCATGGACTTCTTGGAGATGTTATGCGGTGGTGTTACGGTGACTTCCTGGCATGGGGGCCCCTCTGTTCCCCCCCCCCCCCCCCCCTCTGGAGCATCCTTCCTCAGAGGCCTAGCGGCGGTGGTTGGGAGAGTGTGCGGCTTCTTTGACTCAGTGCTTGGTGCAGGGGACTCTTTCCGTTTCTGGCAGGATGACTGGCAAGGGGGTGGCTCTACCCTGGGGGAGAGGTTCCCTCGGTTACTGAGTAGTGTGGTGGACCCGTCGGTAAAGGTTCGAGATTGCTGGGACGGATCCTGGTGCCCCATCTTCCTGGGGGGCCTCTCGGAGCAGAACTGGGAGGACTTCCAGCGGCTGATGCAGGAGTTGGTGGGCTGGGCCTTAGGCGAAGGCCTCGACGGTTTTTACTGGGAGGAGGGTGATTTTTCGGTTGCAGAGGTGTACCGCAGGCTGGGGTCCAGTGGGACCCCCTCGGATGTGGACTTCATACGGGACTGTAGGCTAATTTGGACGGTGAAGTGCCCCCTGAAGGTGAAGATTTTTGCCTGGCTGGTTAGAAGAGAACAGATCATGATGAAGCAGTGGAGAGCTAGATGGGTTCAGACAAGCGACCTAGCATGCCCCCTTTGTGGGGGGGTGTTGAGGATGTCCAACATCTTCTGTTTCAGTGTCCGTTCGTAGTGCAGGTTTGGCAGGAGATGGGGATTGGCTAGATCTCCCACCAGGACGCCGCTAGCTTCCGGTCCTTTCATAGAAGTGTAGGTGGCGGAGTTTTCACCTTCCGCTCTAAGTATGATCGGACAAAGGCCCTGGCGATTTTGTGGGGGGTGTGGCTGGGGAGGAATGGGGTGGTGTTTAGGGGAGAGAGACCTTATATTGAGAACTTTGTCTCATCTATCTCCTCCCAAATTGATTTTTGGAGGAACATTATGAGGGGTTTCTTCTGGTCCAATCAGGGGACATATGGACAGGGTGCCAGGTTGGTTGCTTGGAAGGAGGTCTGCAGACCGCTGAAGGACGGGGGGCTAGGCGTGAGGGATTTGGAGAGGTCTAATGACAGTCGGTTGGCAAAGTGGGTGGGGCGCCTGTTGGAAGGAAGGGGGGATATGTTGGGCAAGGTGTTTGAGACGGCATATGGTTGTCTGATGCGTTGGGATTTTCTGGTGTCTCCGCCTAGGGGTGCTCTCACTTCCTGAAAGGCTTGTCGACGGTGGCCCCGAGGGTGAGGAACTGTTTCGTCCCTGTGTTGGGAACAGGGGAGATTTTCAGATTCTGGCAGGATGACTGGACAGGTGGTGGTGCGCTTTGTAGAAGATTTCAGAGATTGTTTGCCTTATCCCAGAACAAGGTGGCGTCCGTGGCCGAGGTGTGGGATAGTGGGTGGTACCCGCGTTTTGTTGGCAGTCTGTCAGATGCAAGAACGCATGATTTCCAGACATTACTGGCTGAGTTGGAGGGACTGCATCCGGCGGCTGGTACAGACATGTTTGGTTGGGATGAAGGTGAGTTTTCAGTTGCGGCTGCTTACAGGAGATTGTCTGCTGGTGATTCTGGGGTGGAGCTGGATTTGGTAAGGGACTGCAGACAGATGTGGAAAGCTGCGTGTCCGCTGAAAGTCAAGATTTTCGCCTGGCTACTTAGGAGGAGAAGGCTGGTGACTAAGGTGTGGAGGGCAAGGTGGGCTCCTGGAGTGTGTAAAGTCTGCTCCTTATGTGGAGGTGGTGAGGAGGATGTTGACCACCTTTTTTTCGTCTGTCCTTTTGTGGTGCAAGTTTGGGATAGAATGGGCGAGAGATGGTGGGAGTGCCGGCTGTTTGAGGAATTCTGGCGCAGCTTCAGAAGCGGAGGTGGTGGTGGTGGACGATTTGTTTTCCGTTCGAAAAAGGAGCTGGCCAAGCCGTTGGTGGTCCTTTGGGGGATTTGGTTGGGCAGGAATGCGGTGATTTTCCGGGGCCAGAGACCTTACGTGGAGAATTTTGTTGAGTCTATCGACTCCTTGTTTTCTCTTTGGGTTGTTTCGGTGTGAGTGGGGGACCTTGGGATCCGCCTGTTCTAATGTTTGTTATTGTTGATTCTATTATATAAGTTTTTGGGTAGTTATCTCTCTGGATAACTTCCCTTTCCTCTTTCAAAAAAACTCCTAATGTCATTTTATTTTGATGTGGGATGAATTTAGGTGGTCATCTACAGGATAACCGGCCTTTGTCTTTTCAAAAAAAAAAAAGCCTTTCTGTTTCCGGATTCATTTCACAAATTGGGCATATGTTAGTATAGATGGGTAATCAATTGGCTAGAATTTCACCAAGATGTAAGCAATCCGTTATAAGCTTCCAAAGGAAAACCCTGACCCTTGGTTGCTGAAATTTGCACTTCCATAAGGTGTCACAATTTCTTCTTTGATTTTCAGGTGCTCTGTGACCCTCATCCATCAATGCCCTGTATGCTGTCTTAACGGAGAGGATGCATTTAAAATGTGGAGTCCTGATGATCTCGTCCTCCTAACCTGTTCCAACCTCAATACCTCTGATCTTAAACAAACCTTAATACTTCCCGTGACTTAGGGAGACTACTGAGAAAGCTAAGATGGAGCTATCATCTTTGACTTAAACAAACGTTAGGTAAACAAAATCTTATTTTATTTCATGAATTTGCTTGATTGTTTTGTACATGCTACTGATGATCCTTTTTTCAGTCTGCCATTTATAATTGCACTATTGAGGACCCCAAGCATATTCAGACAACACTTACAAGAGTAAAATTTGGGGAGCTATGCTCTGATTTGCTTGACAAGTTAGTCCTTTGGTAATTCATGTTTATGTTGGCTTTATTGAGTAATCTTTTATGGTATCTTCAGTTAGTGGACATGTGTCCCTTGTATTCAAGCAGCCATGTGTCCCTTTTATTCAAGTAGTCGATAGGACAACAAACTGATATGATTTATCAATTCAATAATTTGGAAATTTTAAGGCTTTGATTCCAGATTGTTTCTTGCGATTTGGGTTTTGAGGTAAGCATGAAGCATTGCACTGTACATTCAGTGAAGTATTATCTACTTAAGGTGGGTGATGCAAATTAGAGGAGGCAAATGGCTATGTGGGATGCTTAAGGTCGAGGTGTAGGCAAAGTGTTTGATGAAATGCAACAATGGCTTGATTTAATGTATTTTGCTATTTGAATTTTCACATGAACTATTCAATGCATCTAATGCAAATTGTCTATGCTACCTTGGGTGATGGTACTTTTAGGGCATGATATTTTGCACATGTTTGACATTGAAGGAGTTGCTCATATTCAAATCTTGTTTTTTTGCCTTTTGGCTGATGGTTTCCTACTATTTCTTTGGTAGTTTGGGATGGGATGTGCAAGCTGAGTGATGGTGGACTGATTCTGTCTTTGGTCTTGAGCAATGGTTTGCTGTGAAAATGGATACTAAATATAACAAGTGTATATTGCTTAATTTTGTTTCTAGGAAATAAAAATTGAAAGATGGGATCATTTTGCCGTTGAAATTAGAGTTTGCTACTTTGTAAATTCCAAATTTGAAGAAGTTTTTTATAATGATGATTATTGGATTCGTAATATGATCATTTTACTATTTGAGAAACTGAAGCTGAATTTGAAGTGTATGGCCCTTATTGTACGATCTGCTAGTGAAAGGAACTTCCAAACCTTCCTTAGTAGACCCCTCCCTGCCACTCCTAGAAGCGCTCTCAAGGATGACACCATTATTCCTGTCAAGAGCCTTCTCAAAAAGAGTAAGTTCACTTTCATATTTAGATTAAATCTCTTTTTCTTTACTTTGAATCAATAGTTCTTTTGCTACTTGAATTCTTTATTAAACTTACTTTTTCAATTCCTTTTTGCTTTCTCCTTTCCTTTCACGATTCAAACATTGAAACTTTCTTGCCATTTTTTTACCATATTCTCTAGGCTTTCCTTTTATTTTGTCTTAATGACAATCTTGAATTTTGCCAAATATTAAAACTATTTTGGACACTTTTTATTTGGTTGTAGTATTAGCAAATGGAGATGTTTAGTTGGTTAGTAGATGTTGCAGTAACTTCCCCTTTAGATTAGATTAAATACTTCTTATTAAGAAACCAAGCAATGCTTGTTAACCGTTGATTGAACTACAGGCCTTTTTTTTACAGCAATGTAATGATTCATTATGTCAAAATTTCTAGCTAGAGGATACAATCTGTCTACTTAATTTTTTACACTAATCAGCAGGTTTTAGCTTGCTAGTTCATTTATTAGGAATTTCATTTGCATATCATCCTATCTTAAATCTCTGATTCTATTTTTCTCTTTCCTTTTAGGTCTCAACAAAGAAGTTAAAGTACATGCATCATCAATAGTTTGACCTTTCTATTCCTTGTTGGGGCGAGGGTGGACTAGAGGCACAAGAAGATGGCTAAGAGGGTGCTTGACAAAAGAAGAGAGATGGAGGAGAGCTTTGATGCGGAGAGGATAGAGTCGTGTGATCTGAAGCTAGAGGTAGACAACTGCATACCTCTAAGGGACTACTACAACCTCGATATCGACCTCCTTCATCAGGTTAGTTAAAGTGAACCCTTTGTTATCTGAAAGAGGGTCTATTGGTTGTTTATTAGCTAATGGTTAGAGTGAACATTTCATCTATGGTGTGGACACAAACAGAGGACAATTAGTAGGTACTATGCTTGATATTACCAGTAAAGTTGGAGAAGGTAAGATAGCTTGATTATTTTTTAGAGACTTCTTTAGAAGGGTTAACATATATCTTTGAGTTTGAGTAGGCTTCAGTGAAATTGAGATTGAGGAGGTAATAGTATGGAATCATGATGACCGAAGATATATAAATTGCACTGTCAATGCAACAGAATGTACAAACTAGTTAAGGGGGATCTGGGTTAATCAAGTGCCACAGGGGGGCTATTTATTCAAGGAAGGAATAGTCTAATATGATAGGATCTAAAATATGGAATATGACTATACATACAAATACTCAAGTACAATATTAGTAATAATAAGAAAGATTTGTACAATCAATTCAAAGGATACAAAATATATAGCGGTTCCTTTCCCTTGCGTACAACATTACCTAAGTCTCCTAGCTTAAGGTTTTTAACCCGATGCCCTCAACCCCGAGGGAATCAATTTACTAAACCGAGGTAATTAACGGATTTGTTACAACCTAACGAGCAACAAGCTCAAAATATAAATAACTGGTGTAAGAAAGAGAACTCTTACAACAAGAATTCCTATGCCTCCCAATAATAATTAAAATGAATACCAATTTGAGAGCCTAGGATGGACGTGAATTGCTTCGTAGATGCGTGAGAAAAATGTCGTTGAGCTTGCAAGAATGTAGAGAGAGTAAATGGCAAGCTTCTTCTTTCTCTCTTGTAAATATGCTGGAAATTTGAAATATAGCTCTAGAAATTTTTCTTCTCTTTTCTTATATGCAAACTAAGGGTCCAAGGATTTATTTATAGAGTTAGGACCTAGGTGGGATGTCTACTAAATGTTGGGGTTTAAATCCCAACGTTCATATAACCAAAATTAATTTTCTAGCCGTTCAGTTTTGAGTCAATGGCTACCTGGTACCAGTACTAAAGTATGGGTACTGGTACTCGTTTCCAGATTTGAGTTTCAAACTCTTAATACAAATCTGTAACCCACTTATATTGGTACTGATCATTAGTACCGGTACTCGTTACTTCCAATACTGGTAATGATCATGAGTACCGGTACTCGCAGAGTACAAGTTTGTTTCTGTAAAAAAACCAAAATCTGTAACTCACATGTATTGGTATTAAACTTTAGTGCCAGTACTTGTGGGTTAACAAGTACCTTTTTTAAGTGATTTAATCAATTACGTTCTTTGAAAATGATCGCAGTATTAATCTTAATTTATCTCTAATTATTTTTACGATCTAAATTATATTCTATGTTAAGAGGCATACATTATATAAAAGTTAAACTAAAACACTAAAGGTCGAAGATGACCTTTTCCTCTCAATTCATCCTTATCATCTTGCCTCCTTATCATCTTCTCTTTTTCATCATCATGCCTCCATCACTTCCTGCTTGCTTTGATCTTCACCTAAATTTGAAAAGAACTCAATTGCAAACATTAATCCATAATAATTTTGTTAATACCAAAATAAGATGTGGAACAAGGTTCCAACAATCTCCCCTTTTTAGTGTTGACAAAACTATCTTGCAAATAAATATACTAAAGACAATATTATTTTTAGTAATGTTAGATGAAGGAAAAATAAACTATTTAATCATCCTCTAAATGTATGCTCCCCTAAAAATATTACTATTTGCCCTTTATTTTTCTCTCCCTTTTTATCAACCATCAAAAAATGAAAGGGTAAATAATATCATACCATAAAATTTACCAATAGTAAAATGATGTATATGGGTACCAAGTTCCGTTAGGCCATCATTCTTAGTTTTCATTCAACCTATAGAAAGGTTGAAATGTTCCATTATGTGCCTTGAATGTCTACTGATCTCTTTGATCTATTCCTGTAAAACAATGTAAAATATCTTTCCTAGGTACCCATTTTCTTGTGGGTCCTTTCAAATTAGTACCTTTCAAATCCTTAAGTTTATATATCACCTTAGTGTTAAATCTATAATTCTTAGGATTCTTGACCTTTTGGTACATCTATGCATATCTAGGTGCATGTGATTTGTTTTGTGTATTCTTTTTACTCTGAAATTTTGACTTTAATGTATCACAAAATTTAGTATTTAATCTAGCTGTTGGTTTAGGATTATTTAAAGTTCCCTCAAAATGCTCATAAATATCTTCTACCTCTACTATTTTTGCATGCAACTGATTATTAGCCTCTTTTGACGTTTCTAATTCCATTTCTAAACATGATTTTTTTAATTCTAATGTTTGATAATTATTCTTTAAAACTTTATTTTTCTTTTTAAATAACTTAGCTTTATGATATAGTTCTTCGTAAGCTTCTAATAATTCTTTAAAAGAGAAATCAGGGTTTACCTCGTTGTCCGTATCTTCCATAGTTGCTACCAAACATAGATGAGCGACCTCGTCGTCATCTGATTCGGTAGAGTCGGTATCTATGTCGGAGTCACTATCATCCCATGTTGCTTTTAAAGTTCTCTTCTTGATTTCTTTTGTGTCTTTCCTTTTGTCTTCCTTCTTCTTGTTCATAGGGCAATTGTTCCTCAAGTGCCCCTTTCTCTTGCACTCATAACAAATAGCATTAGTTGAAACTTTATTGATTTGCTTATCTTGCTTTTGAAGAAATATCTGAAACTTCCTTGTAAGTATCTCCATCTCTTCATCTTTGGATTTCTAGGTTGTTGAGTCCGAGTCCTCCTTAGTTGCTCTAAAAGCAATATTCTTCCTTTTGCTAGACATCTTCATGTTTTCTAGTTGGACTTTGTGAGCCATAAGGCTACCAACTAGATCATCCAAGGGGAGAGTAGAGAGGACCTATGACTGTAGTGTTTAGAGACTAATCACTTGTAAGAGATCTTAAGATCTTCGTTACAAGCTGCTCTTCCGTGAACTTTACTCCAAGGTTCTTTAGGGGGTTAACTATTTCCCCAAACCTTGTGTATATATCTTTGATCGTTTCTCCTTTGGTCATCCTAAAACACTCGTAATTTTCAATTAGAATTGAGATACGAGTTTCCTTTACCTTGTTTGTACCTTCGTAGGTGACCTCGAGAGTTCCAAATTTCGTATGCGGATTCGCATGCCAAAATTCGGTTGAACTCTTCCCTTGACAACGCACAATAAAATGCGTTCATCGCCTTTGCGTTGCCCACAATCCTTTTCTTCTGATCCATTGTCCATGCTACTCCTTCTTGTGCCTCCGGATCCGAGTACTTCTCCCAAATGAGGGTCCAAGCCTCATCCATTGCTTTGAGGAAGACTTGCATCCTCCTCTTCTAATACCTGAAGTCCGTCCCATCGAAATAGGGAGGATGGGTAGAAGACTGTCCTTCGGTGCTCCTTGAGAATGATGCCATCGCAAGTCGAGTTGTTACGTCTTCTTGCAACCGGGCTCTGATATCACTTGATAGGATCTAAAATATGGAATATGGCTCTACGCACACTCAAGCACAATATTAGTAATAACAAGAAAGATTTGCACAATCAATTCAAAGCACAGAGGACACAAAATGTATAGTGGTTCCCCTCCCTTGGGTACTCCACTACTTAAGCCTCCCAGCTTATGATTTTTAACCCGATGCCCTCAACCTTGAGGGAATCAATTTACTAAATCGAGGTAATTAACGGGTTACCTCAACCCAAGTACAATAACGGATTTGTTACAACCAACAAGCAACAAGCTCAAAATATAAATAAGAACTGGTGTAAGAAAGAGCTCTTACAATAAGAATTCCTATGTCTCCCAACAATAATTAAAATGAATACCAATTTGAGAGCCTAGGATGGACGTGAATTGCTTCGTAGATGCGTGAGAAAAATACGTCGTTGAGCTTGCAAGAATGTAGAGAGAGTGAATAGCAAGCTTTTTCTTTCTCTCTTGTAAATATGCTGGAAATTTGAAATATAGCTCTAGAAATTTTTCTTCTCTTTTCTTATATGCAAACTAAGGGTCAAAGGGTTTATTTATAGAGTTAGGACCTAGGTGGGACATCTACTAGACGTTGGGGTTTAAATCTCAATGTTCATATAACCAAAATTAATTTTCTAGTCGTTCAGTTTTGAGCCAATGGCTACTTGGTACCGGTACTAAAGTATGGGTATCGGTACTCGTTACTTCCAGATTTGAGTTTTAAACTCTTAATACAAATCTGTAATCCACTTATACTGGTACTGATCATTAGTACGGTACTCGTTACCTCCAATACCGGTACTGATCATGAGTACCGGTACTCGCAGTGTATAAGTTTGTTTCTGTGAAAAAATCCAAACCTGTAACTCACATGTATCGGTACTAAACTTTAGTGCCGGTATTTGTGGGTTAACAAATACCTTTTTTAAGTGATTTAATCAATTACGTTATTTGAAAATGATCGCAGTATTAATCTTAAGTTATCTCTAATTATTTTTACGATCTAAGTTATATTTTATGTTAAGAGGCATACATTATATAAAAGCTAAACTAAAACACTAAAGGTCGAAGATGACCTTTTCCTCTTAACTCATCCTTATCATCTTGCCTCCTCCTTGTCATCATCTTCTCTTTCTCATCATCATGCCTCCATCACTTCCTGTTTGCCTTGATCTTCACCTAAATCTGAAAAGAACTAAATTGCAAACATTAATCCATAATAATTTTATTAACACCAAAACAAGATGTAAAATAAGGTTCCAACAATCTCCTCCTTTTTGGTGTTGACAAAACTATCTTGCAAATAAATATATTAAAGACAAGATTATTTTTAGTAATGTTATATGACGAAAAAATAAACTATTTAATCCTCCCACTTAATGTATGCTCCCCCTAAAAATATTACTATTTGCCCTTTATTTTTCTCCCCCTTTTTGTCAACCATCAAAAAATGAAAGGATAAAGAATATCATACCATAAAATTTACCAATAGTAAAATGATGTATATGGGTACCAAGCTCCGTTAAGTCATCATTTTTTGTCTTCATTCAACTTATAGAAAGGTTGAAATGTTCCATTGTGTGACTTGAACACTCACTGATTTCTTTGATTTATTCCTACAAAGCAATGTAAATTACCTTTCCTAGGTACCTATTTTCTTGTGGATCCTTTCAAGTTAATACCTTTCAAATCCTTATGTTTATAGTTCACCTCAGTGTTAGATCTATAATTCTTAGGATTCTTGATCATTTGGTACATTCATGCATGTCTAGGTGTATGTGATTCATTTTGTGTATTCTTTTTACTCTAAAATTTTGACTTTAGTGTATCACAAAATTTAGTATTTAACCTAGTTGTTTAAAGATTATTTAAAATTTCCTTAAAATACTGATAAATATCTTTTAGCTCTACTATTTTTGCATGCAACTGATTATTGATCTTTTTTGAAATTTCTAATTCAATTTTTAAACATGAATTTTCTAATTTTAATGTTTGATAATTATTCTTTAAAATCTTATTTTTCTTTTTAAATGACTTAACTTTATGATATAGTTCTTCGTAAGCTTCTAATAATTCTTCAAAAGAGAAATCAGGGTTTATCTCATTGTCCGTATCTTCCGTAGTTGTTGCCAAACATAGATGAGCTACTTCGTTGTCATCTGATTCGCTGGAGTCGGTATCCATGTCGGAGTCACTATCATCCCATGTTGCTTTTAAAGCTCTCCTCTTCTTGATTTCTTTTGTGTCTTTCCTTTTGTCTTCCTTCTTGTTCATAGGGTAATCCTTCCTTAAGTGTCCCTTTCTCTTGCACTCATAACAAATAGCATTAGTTGAAACTTTATTGATTTGCTTACCTTGCTTTTGAAGAAATCTCTAAAGCTTCCTTGTAAGTATCTCCATTTCTTCATCTTCGGATTCCGAGGTTGTTGAGTCCAAGTCCTCCGTAATTGCTCTAAAAGCAATATTCTTCCTTTTGCTAGACATCTTCTCGTTCTTCTTCATGTTTTCTAGTTGGATTTCGTAAGCCATAAGGCTACCAACTAGATCATCCAAGGGGAGAGTGGAGAGGACCTTTGCCTCTTGGATGGCTGTAGTGTTTAGAGACCAATCACTTGTAAGAGATCTTAAGATCTTCCTTACAAGCTGCTCTTCCGTGAACTTCACTCCAAGGTTCTTTAGGTGGTTAACTATTTCCCCAAACCTTGTATACATGTCTTTAATCGTTTCTCCTTTGATCATCTTAAAACGCTCGTAACTTTCAGTTAGAATTGAGATACGAATTTCCTTTACCTTGTTTGTACCTTCGTAGGTGACCTTGAGAGTGTTCCAAATTTCGTATGCGGATTCGCATGTCGAAATTCGGTTCAACTTTTCCCTTGACAATGCACAATAAAGTGCGTTCATCGCCTTTGCATTGCCCACAATCCTTTTCTTCTGATCCGTTGTCCACGCTACTCCTTGTGGCTCCGGATCTGAGTACTCCCAAATGAGGGTCCAAGCCTCCTCATCCATTGCTTTGAGGAAGACTTGCATCCTCCTCTTCCAATATCCGAAGTCCGTCCCATCGAAATAGGGAGGATGGGTAGAAGACTGTCCTTCGGTGCGTCTTGAGAATGATGCCATCGCAAGTCTTCTTGCAATCGGGCTCTGATACCACTTGATAGGATCTAAAATATGGAATATGGCTCTGCACACAAACACTCAAGCACAATATTAGTAATAACAAGAAAGATTTGCACAATCAATTCATACCATAAAGGACAAAATATATATAGTGGTTCTCCTCCCTTGGGTACTCCACTACCTAAGCCTCCCAGCTTAGGGCTTTTAATCCGATGCCCTCAACCTCGAGGGAATCAATTTACTAAATCGAGGTAATTAACAGGTTACTTCAATCCAAGTACAATAAAGGGTTTGTTACAACCTAACGAGCAATAAGCTCAAAATACAAATAAGAACCGGTGTAAGAAAGAGAACTCTTACAACAAGAATTCCTATGCCTCCCAACAATAATTAAAATGAATACCAATTTAAGAGCCTAGAATGGACGTGAATCGCTTCGTAGATGCGTGAGAAAAATACGTCGTTGAGCTTGTAAGAATGTAGAGAGAGTGAATGGCAAGCTTCTTCTTTCTCTCTTGAAAATATGGTAGAAATTTGAAATATAGCTCTAGAAATTTTTCTTCTCTTTTCTAATATGCAAACTAAGGGTCTAAGGATTTATTTATAGAGTTAGGACTTAGTTGGGATGTCTACTAGACGTTGAGGTTTAAATTCCAACATTCATATAGCCAAAATTAATTTTCTAGCCGTTCAGTTTTGAGCCAACGGCTACCTGGTGCTGGTACTAAAGCATGGGTACCGGCACTCGTTGCTTCCAGATTTGAATTTCAAACTCTTAACATAAATCTGTAACCCACTCGTACCGGTACTGATCATTAGTACCAGTACTTGTTACCTCCAGTACCGGTACTGATCATGAGTATCGGTACTCGTAGGGTACATGTTTATTTCTATAAAAAAATTCAAACCTGTAACTCACATGTATCGATACTAAACTTTGGTACCGGTACTTATGGGTTAACAAGTACCTTTTTTAAGTGATTTAATCAATCACGTTCTTTGAAAATGATCGCAATATTAATCCTAATTTATTTCTAATTTATTAGAAACAGGGTTAGGGTGGTACCGATAGAGGATAAAATGAGAGAGGCCCGTCTAAGATGGTTTGGACATTTACAAAGAAGGCCACTAGATGCTCCAGTTAGGAGATGTGAGAAGTTGGAGGCTGAACCCGCTAAGAGGGGGCGAGGAAGACCAAACAAGTGTTGGAAGGAAACTATTAAGTATGACCTCAATTACTTTAATTTAAGTCCTAAAATGGCTGAAAATCGATCTGTGTGGAGGCAAAGAATCCATATAGCCGACCCCACTTAGTGTGGGAAAAGGCTTGGTTGTTGTATTTCTACGATTTAAGTTATATTCTATGTTAAGAGGCATACATTCTAAAAAAACTAAACTAAAAAACTAAAGATCAAAGATGATCTTCTTCTCTTGACTCATCCTTATCATCTTGCCTCCTTGTCATCATCTTCTCTTTCTCATCATCATGCCTCTATCACTTCCTGTTTGCCTTGATCTTCATCTAAATCTGAAAAGAATTCAATTTTTAACATTAATCCATAATAATTTTGTTAACACCAAAACAAGATGTGGAATAAGGTTCCAACAATCTCCCCCTTTTTTGTGTTGACAAAACTATCTTGCAAATAAATATACTAAAGACTATTATTTTTAGTAATATTATATGAAGGAAAAATAAACTATTTAATCATCCCTTAATGTATGCTCCCCCTAAAAATATTACTATCTGCCCTTTATTTTTCTCCCCCTTTTTGTCAACCATCAAAAAATGAAAGGGTAAAGAATATCATACCATAAAATTTACCAATAGTAAAATGATGTATATGGGTACTAAGTTCCATTAGGCCATCATTCTTAGTCTTCATTCAACCTATAGAAATGTTGAAATGTTCCATTATGTGCCTTGAACACCTACTGATCTCTTTGATCTATTCCTGCAAAACAATGTAAAATATCTTTCCTAGGTACCCATTTTCTTGTGGGTCCTTTCAAGTTGGTACCTTTCAAATCCTTAGGTTTATATATCACCTTAGTGTTAGATTTATAATTTTTAGGATTCTTGACCTTTTGGTACATCCATGTATATCTACGTACATGTGATTCATTTTGTGTATTCTTTTTACTCTGAAATTTTGACTTTAATATATCACAAAATTTAGTATTTAATCTAGTTGTTTTAAGATTATTTAAAGTTCCCTCAAAATGCTCATAAATATCTTTTACCTCTACTATATTTGCATGCAACTGATTATTAGCCTCTTTTGACGTTTCTAATTCAATTTCTAAACATGATTTTTCTAATTCTAATGTTTGATAATTATTATATAAAACCTTATTTTCCTTTTTAAATTACTTAGTTTTATGATATAGTTCTTCGTAAGCTTCTAATAATTCTTCAAAAGAGAAATCAGGGTTTACCTCGTTGTCCGTATCTTCCATAGTTGCTGCCAAACATAGATGAGCGACCTCGTCGTCATCTGATTCGGTAGAGACGGTATCCATGTCGGAGTTGCTATCATCCCATGTTGCTTTTAAAGCTCTCCTTTTCTTCTTGATTTCTTGTGTTTTTCTTTTTGTCTTCCTTCTTCTTGTTCATAAGGCAATCTTTCCTTAAGTGCCCCTTTCTCTTGCACTCATAACAAATAGCATTAGTTGAAACTTTATTGATTTGCTTACCTTACTTTTGAAGAAATCTCTAAAACTTCCTTGTAAGTATCTCCATCTCTTCCTCTTCGAATTCCGAGGTGGTTAAGTCCGAGTCCTCCTTAATTGCTCTAAAAGCAATATTCTTCCTTTTGCAAGACATCTACTCGTCGTTCTTCTTCATGTTTTCTAGTTGGACTTCATAAGCCATAAAGCTACCAACTAAATCATCCAAGGGGAGAGTGGAGAGGATCTTTTGCCTCTTGGATGGATGTAGTGTTTAGAGACCAATCACTTATAGGAGATCTTAAGATCTTCTTTACAAGCTGCTCTTCCGTGAACTTCACTCTAAGGTTCTTTAGGGGGTTAACTATTTCCCTAAACCTTGTGTACATGTCTTTGATCGTTTCTTCTTTGGTCATCCTGAAACACTCGTAATTTTCAGTTAGAATTGAGATACGAGTTTTCTTTACCTTATTTGTACCTTCGTAGGTTACCTCGAGAGATCCAAATTTCGTATGCGGATTCGCATGTCGAAATTCGGTTGAACTCTTCCCTTGACAACGCAGAATAAAGTGCGTTCATCGTCTTTGCGTTGCCTACAATCCTTTTCTTCTGATCCGTTGTCCACGCTACTCCTTGTGCCTCCGGATCCGAGTACTTCTCCCAAATGAGGGTCTAAGCCTCCTCATCCATTGCTTTGAGGAAGACTTGCATCCTCCTCTTCCAATATTCGAAGTCCGTCCCATTGAAATAGGGAGGATGGGTAGAAGACTGTCCTTCGGTGTGCCTTGAGAATGATGCCATCGTAAGTTGAGTTACGTCTTCTTGTAACTGGGCTTTGATATCACTTGATAGGATCTAAAATATGGAATATGGCTCTGTGCACGAACACTCAAGCATAATATTAGTAATAACAAGAAAGATTTGCACAATCAATTCAAGTCACAAAGGATACAAAATGTATAGTGGTTCCCCTCCCTTAGGTACTCCACTACCTAAGCCTCTTAGCTTATGGTTTTTAACCCGATGCGTTCAACCTCGAGGGAATCAATTTATTAAATCGAGGTAATTAACGGGTTACCTTAACCCAAGTACAATAACAATTTTGTTACAACCCAATGAGCAACAAGCTCAAAATACAAATAAGAACTGGTGTAAGAAAGAGAACTCTCACAATAAGAATTCCTATGCCTCCCAACAATAATTAAAATGAATACCAAATTGAGAGCCTAGGATGGACGTGAATCGCTTCGTAAATGCGTGAGAAAAACACGTCGTTGAGCTTGCAAGAATGTAAAGAGAGTGAATGGCAAGCTTTTTTCTCTCTTGAAAATATGGTGGAAATTTGAAATATAGCTTTAGAAATTTTTCTTTTCTTATATGCAAACTAAGGATCCAAGGGTTTATTTATAGAGTTAGGACCTAGGTGGGACGTCTACTTGACATTGGGGTTTAAATCTCAACATTCATATAACCAACATTAATTTTCTAGCCCTTTAGTTTGAAGCCAACGGCTACCTGATATCGGTGCTCGTTGCTTCAAGATTTTAGTTTCAAACTCTTAACACAAATCTGTAACCCACTTGTATCGGTACTGATCATTAGTACCGGTACTCGTTACCTCCAGTAATGGTACTAATCATGAGTACTGGTACTCGCAGGGTATATATTTGTTTCTATGAAAAACCCAAACCTGTAACTTGCATGTACCGATACTAAACTTTAGTACCGGTACATGTGGGTTAACAAGTACCTTTTTCAAGTGATTTAATTAATTACGTTCTTTAAAAATGATCGCAATATAAATCCTAATTTATATCTAATTATTTTTACAATCTAAGTTATATTCTATGTTAAGAGGCATACATTCTAAAAAAGCCAAACTAAAAAACTAAAGGTCGAAGATGATCTTCTCCTCTCGACTCATCCTTATCATCTTGCCTCCTCCTTGTCATCATCTTCTCTTTCTTATTATCATGCCTCCATCACTTTCTGTTTGCCTTAATCTTCACCTAAATATGAAAAGAACTAAATTGCAAACATTAATCCATAATAATTTTTTTAACACCAAAATAAGATGTGGAACAAAATTCCAACACAATATTGTCTCTTGTTGACAAGTCTTCTCTTCCTCCTTACCCCCTTATGGTAGTTCTCTTTTGTTGATGATTGGTTGGGAAAGATGTGGGACTTTAAATATGTCCTTCACTGTAACTACTTGATGTTTGATTTGGGCTCATAAATTTTTCTGTTATTATACGTTTGCTTTTGTTCCCTATTTCTTGAAGGGAGAGCCTTCTATACTCTACAATCTTTTGCATGGAAAAATGTTATGATATTTTTTATGATGCAAGTTGTGTGTGATATCTATGTATGTGTATATAAATATATGCATGTGTGTGTCTAACTCAGATGTGTCATAAAAGTAATGTTGGTGTAAGGGTACTACGATCATTGATTTTGATGATAACAAAACATTTAGTGTCTAACATTTGCATTTGAGTTTAAGTTTTCAAGAATAATGCAAATTGAATCAAGTGTGGAGTTCAAACTCGCATCCATAGAGGATTGAAGGAGCTTGTGGAGGAAGAAGTAGAGATGGAGCTTCGCGTGGAGCGAAAACTTGAAGACAAGAAAAATATGATAGATATTTATCTTTCATGTATTTTGTATTTGTCTTATTGTACTTTGCTCTTTTGTTCCTTTAGATTCATGTAAAGAGCCCAAAGTACCTTACCTTATTCCTAGGAACACTATTCCTACACTAGGATTCTTAGACAAATACTTAGGCATTTCATAAAAAATATTAGAAACTAAAATAGGCTTCAAACAGCCTGATCAGACATCCAATTTGGACTTCAGACGTTTGATCTTGAACTTTAAGATGTCTAATAGTTTGTACAAATGTCCAAATACTTAGATTGGATTTAGTGTCCTCTGTTCTTTGCTTTCAGACAACCAACCCATAGTCTGGACATCTTAGAAGACGTCTGATGATCTTGACAGACGCCAAACAATAGGACCGTTGGACTGTCAGAACATTATCTTCGAGGATTATTTTATGATTATGTTTATATTTCGTTCCAGACATTCGTAGAGTCGTCCAGACATCTGATAAATAGACGTTAGGCCATATCTGACCCAAATCTACTTCTGTCAGACCCTCGGGAAATCAATTTCCGCAGAGACTCTCTTTCCAGACGTCTAGACACTTTGCCAAACGACCGACATGTCGTGTGAGCTAAAATTACCTAGAATTCTGTTTCTATTTGGTGAAAATAGGAAGAAACCCGTTTAGATTTAGGCATCTGATAATCTTCTCAGACATCTTATAAATGACTTCTTAGACATCCGTCTTGATCCAACATCATCCAAATGATCAACCATTCTAGATCAGGCAACCGACCTTTAGATCAGACGTAGTGCCATACGTCTAACCTTAAATCCAGACGTCTGATAAGCCTGTCAAACTCATAAATGTTCCTAATTTCGTTGAGATTTTGGCTTTACCTTTTATGATTTATTCCCAACGGCTATAAAAGTCTTCCAAGGCCTTCTAAACTCTTCTTATGACCTCTATAAATAGAGGACCATTCCTTTGTTATATACACCCAAGTAATTCTACTTCCATACTCTTTGTGTTATAGAGAAGGAATCATCAAGAAAGTGATCTTGCTCTCTAAGTCCTATTCAACAAATCCGAGAGCACCGATACTCTGCCGCGATCACGCCTACATACTTCCGATTAAGGAGAGAATTCTTGCCTATAGTAGCATACTTTAAATTACTCTTTGTGGTTTTATAGGTTTACTTGTTTTCGTTTTGTTCTTGGTTGGGTATTTGCTTTTCGAATTTTCGTCTCCTTCATGAGACAAGATACTCCTCGTGAAGAGGATGTGTTTGAGGTTACGCTACCCTCGTATAAGTAATGTGGTTGTAAGAGGTTGAATTACCCTCGTTAAAATAGTTCGGTTAGTGGATTTGATCGACTAGGTCGATCAGGAAATTCTAAACCAAGAGGTTTAGGTAACTGTTTTTACCCGGGTTTAGGTTTCGACCTAAAAATCTGTGTTCTTGTGAGATTGCTTTTTATTTGATTGTTATATTACTTCCACATTATTCTTTCATATCACACTCGATCTCACCTCCTCCATTAGGAATTATAAGTAAATATGTTGATATGCGTGTAACTCAGGTTGACCTTCGTCGCAAGGATGAGAGTCATGGAACTATACATCATGCTTTCAAGGTTTTCAAGGTAAAGGTTGTTGCATAGATATATCAAGATTTCTTATTTTTCATATTGCCTTGTGTATTTGTCCATAATGGTTAATTCCTTTGTCTCCTTGAAAGTTTAGTGCTTGAGATCATACCTAATCATTAAGATTACATGGGAAACCATTCTAAACAAAAGGATTATTTGACAAAGGTCAGTCTTATTGTTTGCCTTCTTATTGCTTACACGAAGAGTGAGAAATAATCTTCCTCAAACACTAAAGAGTAAGAAATAATTTCTTGTACAGTTGAAATGTAACGCAGGGTGTGCCTACTATCGTGTGTTTTCATGCTTAAGTGAAATGAGTGGGGTGCGCCCACCTTTTTTTTCTTTAAATTTGTGCTGAGGTCCCTCTTGTAGGCATAAAAATTTGGGAAAAGTAAGAAAAAT
Source organism: Thalassia testudinum (assembly GCA_037157565.1). Lineage (NCBI taxonomy): Eukaryota > Viridiplantae > Streptophyta > Magnoliopsida > Alismatales > Hydrocharitaceae > Thalassia > Thalassia testudinum. The sequence goes on from JAZHRO010000025.1 coordinate 61,572,173, forward strand.
AAGGGGAGCTTTGGCAATTTTTTTCTCGAATTTTACACCTTTTTATAGAAAAAATTTTCCTTAGGCCTAAACCCAAGTGATTTTCATGTTGTATATGCTTACACATGAAGTATTAATTATTATAGGATGTTGCATGCATTGCAAATATAGTCATTTGAAAAATTAGATTTTTGCCTTGATCATAATTGACTTTGTAAGTAACTATCATTTCATCTTCTTATAAAAACCATAGCTCAGTCTATTTCAAGTGAGATTATGGAATCTAATTGTACTATAAATAGTTTTTTTCCTTTGAAATATTGCTAAAGTGTCACATTCCTACTATGATCTATTATTTTTCATGCTGGAGTTAATTTTTATAAATTTGCAAACCCAGCTAGTAAAAGTATGCTCATAATTAGGTCTTTGTACCTTTGATGACACTACAAGGGTTAGGTTATCTCCCATCTCTTCTCATTTGTGATATATGAACTGAACTCTCATCTGCTCATTATGATATCTTATAATGGAGTAAATAATAAAGTTAGTATTTTATATTTTTATTTGTAACGAAGTATTTTTTATCAAGTGATTTTCTTGTTAATGATCTTAATTTTTTTATACATTCCCAATTAGTTAAAGAAGGCATCAACCAGCGACAAAAAAGTCACCTGTGGGTTCTTGTCGAACATAATTTTATTAGAGTATTTGGAATGGTAAGCTTATATCAGAATTACTATACTTAGACTATTGGGTATTTTTGGTAGGTTACAATCTATGATGTAATTAATTTCATGAATTTGAGATGGCTAAAATTACTGCACATTTTTTCAGGACTTAACTTGTGATCATTCTTTTGCTGATCATTGAACGAGTATTGGCATTGTGCTTCTATAGCAATTAGCAATTCTTTCCTATCATTGTGCTTCCATGGCAATTAGTAAGTGCTTGTATTCATTCCTTTATATTTCATGCTTTATTCTTTTATATTTTTTGGTTGACCATATTGAGAATTTGTATAACCAAGACTCATTTGATTGTAATATTATTTTGATATTAATATCAATTTACATAGAGACAATCTTAGCTTTTAAACCCATAGTCTTTACCATAATTATGGATGACTTGATGGAAGAGTCATCCACAAGGAGCTCCAACCATTTACACCTTTTGCAGAAGGCTTTCTTCTGCAAGGTAAAAGGATGGGTTCTAAGGATGAGATGGAATCAATAGAAATTTTGAATGCCAGAGGAAAAACTTGGAAGCAAAGGATGCGAAGGTCAAGAAGCTCAATTCATTTAGCTGACTAAGACAAAGATGAAAATTTGAAATATAAACTTAATGTGGGAGATGATAAAAACAAAATAGATTGGAATGTTCAATCCTTTGGTGTTTTCATGTATTTATAAGCTTCTTGTTGATGGCATTTCCTTCTTTTTTTGTTAAAGCTTCCACGCATGCAATCGGTACCCAGTGGCAAGATACTATGGGATGAAGCGTGGATAAGTTGCGAGGATTATTCATAGACAAGTTGCGATCTAACATCTAAGTGTCGAGTGCAACTATGATCTAGCTTGTGTTTTTCTTGGTTATTGACTATAGTTACTTTCATGTTTTAGGCATCACTTTTTGTGCATCTCTTGTAAAACTTTAACTAGTTTTATGTTCATTACTTAGATTCTCAAAAGATTTATAAAGGTAGCTTTTTGTTTGACTTGTTCGTATGCATAATAGGCAAAAAGTATAGGAACAATTAGTTTTTGTAAAATTCTAGATATATTGGTTGAAAGAAACTCTTAGAATTTATTTTAGAAATTATATATCGCAACATTTTTTGGAAACTAATAAATTTTTTAGTCCCTTCGAATATATGCTAGAATGGAGCATGTTCACAATTTTTTAGGTGTATTTTCCATAAAATGTTCATTTGAAATTTCAATTTGTGAGGAATATTTTGGTGAATATTGTAAAATAATTTTTTATTTAATAGATAATCAATATAAACTATAAGTATGATACATTATGAATGTTTTAAATGATTAATAAATTTTTGTATCCTTTTTACATTGCGACAAATTAATCGTTGGCATGTTATTCACAAGGCAATGAAAAAAATTATTGTTAAAAGAAAGTAAAGACAATGAAAATATCTGTCGCTAAATTTAAAGTATATGACGATTTTATTCGTTCTTTGAATTTGCTAATGAATATATTATTCGTTATAGATTTAACGACTTGTATAGCAACGAATGTAGCGATAAATAAATTACTCGTTGGCAGGTTATATAACGACGATTCATTCGTCGTCGTCTTCATAAAATATTTATTGCCTTTGACCATTTTTGTTGTAGTACATGTTCTTCCTCCCATTTTTCTTCCTCTTCAGGGTCATTTATTAGGTTAGGCTCATCAAGATCCTTATGGAATGAATCAAAGGGCTAAATTGGGTCTTGAGTAGTAGTCCCACAGGATGATTGACTTGCCATTTGCATTAAGATGTGGGTGCATTGCCTGAGGGTGGTTAAGTAAGATTGGTTGAGCCTGGTTTGGAACTTGGTTTAGCTTAAAGCCTAATGGGGTCTGATTAATCAAATGGGCTTGGTTTTGCTTAGGGTCCCTATTTTGGTTAAACCTAAGAGGATTATTAACTTTATTCTACACATTCGTTAGATTTAGAATAGGTTGGGCAGGTAGGGCTCCAAGTTGTCCTTTAGTTTGATTTTTCCTTAAATGATTCTTCAAATCATTAAAGGATTGTTGTATTTGTTGCATCATTTGCAGAACAGAGGCTTACATTTCCACCATTAGTTTCTGATTCTACACGTTCAGGTCGACCTGGTTGTTCTGGTGAATAGGCTAAGGTTGAGCTTAATTAACAGGTTCTTATAGATTTTGATTCAAAGGATATGGCTTCAGTTGAATCACTAGGTGGTTATCTTGTCCTTAATTCTTCCAGGAGAAATTAGGATGGTTTTTCCAACCTAGATTATACGTATTGGAGTGCAAGTTTCATCTAAAGTTCCCTTAGCTTGTCCTCAAAGGTTTGGGATAGGACAAAGGAATAGGAGGGATAGGATGGATAAAAGGAATCAGAAAGTGTGGGATCAAAGGTCCTTGGTTGGAACACAGAAGTTGGTTCCACATTTAGAGGGCTCACAAGTTGAGCCAAATCAAGATTATGCACCTGAGTTGTACGGGTTGTGTAAAATTTTGGTGCATGTGAAGGAGTTCCCTAACTAAGTGTATGTGCATGTGACCCTAAGGGATTCTTGGTCTAAATCATCAATTCATCTAGTTTTTTTTAGATCAAATCCACTTTGTCCAATTTTTGGCAAATGATATCCATGTCAACTTGGTTAGATTTAGTTTGAATTTCATGAATTCCTCGTTTAGGTTGATTGAACCTTCCCAAAATATTCATGGATGCATGACTCATTGAATTTCCAATAATATTTTCAAAAAGATCAAAAGCACTATCAACTTCCTTATAAAATTTTCACCACAAGAAGCATCCACACAGTTCCGAAGTAGCTCATTTAACCCATGATAGAAAATCTATATTAGTTGCCATTTAGGGACCTCGTGGTGGAGACATTTCCTAGTCAATTATGAATCCCTCCCAAGCTTCATGTAATTGCTCCCCAGGTTGTTGTAAAAATGTGGTGATAACTCTCCTTAAGGCATTAGTTTTATCAATAGGGAAACTTTTTCTCAAAAATGTACTCTTCAATTCATCCCAAGTACCAATCACTTTCCCTATGGTTCTATACCAGAGACTACCCTTTTCCTTAAGTGATAAGGGAAACAATTTCATCCTCGACACGTCATCAGTCATGTTCTAGATCCTAATGGTTTGGATAATGGCTTCTTATTCTTCCAAATGTTGGAAGGGATCCTCAAAATTGTGCTGATAGAAGTGTGGCAACAAGGCAGTAGTGGCGGGTTTAATTTCAAAATTGGCATCTACTTATGGGACCAGTACATAAGGTTCATATGTGTAATTAAGGGATTATAGAAGTCCCTCAAGGGCATAAGTTGCTCTTGATTTTAGGCTTGTGCTTGAGCTAAGGCTTCAGGCTCCAAGAAGGCCTGCATTTGTCCTTGGGTTTACTAGAACTGAACCAATTACTATTGAAAGAGTTCAAATTGATTGGGTTGGTCAGGGTGGCCTTGGCTACCTAAATTACCTAGATCATCAATTGGCCTTGCCATTTTAATTTCTTCAATTGAGTTGACTTTCCTTTTAGGGTTCTTGTCAAGCCGTTTGTGCAGAGGGTCCTTTAGAGATCTTCCACTATGCATACACTAGAATTTATGAAGTTGAGAAGAGAATAAGAGAGAAAATATGTGTGCCCCTATCTAAACAAATCAAGGAGTCAATTCGAACCTTAATGGGTACACCTCAGAGACCCAAAGCCTTAAAAAGGAGTATGGGTAGGGGTAGAAGGAGCGTTTCCAAGGCTTTCACCAAGGTGCTGATTGAGTATCCTCTAGCCCGCTTATGTTATTTGACTTTGGACCTGCAACCTAGACACCTGAATTAATAATCGAAATAAAGACCAACCACTTAACAAGCTCAATTAAACCCTCAAGACTTAAATTAATCTTACTTAGGACATGTCTATTTGCTTTTAAGGCTTAGGAAATTGTGCTTATGGAATGTGATGGTCATTAGGGGGTTGTTTCCCTTAAGTATCAATTAAATGTGTGAAGTGGTGAAACCAATCAAGTAAACAAGGCTTTTATTCTTTGAGATTTGAGAATTTTAGGGTTTTGCTTTATTTTAGTGATTTTTATGATTGCGCTTGTCTATTTTAGAGTTTCAGTTTGGTGATGTAATTTTCCTTTAACAAATAAAGTTCGATGCAAAAGTGCATGATAGATTTCAAGAAAAATTATTATATAAATTACTCCACTATATGTAGTTGAAACCATATCGTGATTGCCTTAATATAGATAACTACCAATGGAGTGTATATTTTAGCGCTTGAGATAAGCCTTTTGATATATATATATATATATGTTACACCCTAAAAGGCTAGGCCCAATAAGGGTTAGAGTTTTAGGGAATGGCAACAAAATAGGTGTTGATTTATTTAATTCATGTTGTATCAAATTAAGACAAGCTATCAAAGAGTTCCATTTAATAAGAAAATCTAAGAAAATATCGAGAGAATGGCACATGTACTAAGATGGCATATAAAGTAGAAATCCACTATAAAACCAAAGCATAAAGTTACTTGCCAAAAATCCTGGCAAAAACCCACACAGCAACAAATCCTGTGTGTCGATGTCACATACAACCTAAAATTAGGTCACAAAGTAAGGATGAGTTAATTGGCTTAGTAGGAAACAAGCAACTACTGGATCACAATTAAGAACACAGGGTAGTGTATAGTTTCATTAACCGGCTAGATCCCTAGCTCATACCTATCACCCCAGGTCTAACTCCCAAACCTAGTTTAACCTTACCAACCACCGTAGTCCTACACCCATTAATCGAGTTGTCCCTTTTTCTCGTTATTTAGTAATTTATTCTTTCACTCGCCTCAATGATCAGATTATGGGAATCATCCCTAGCTACCAAGGGAGATTGAGATGCATTCTTTCCTTGGATTTCCAAACTGATAGTCTCACCCTAGCCAAGGGAGAGGTTAGCAAGTTTGTTGACCCTAAAAAAGGCATGCACATTCTTGACATATCGAGTATGTTGCTGACCTCAACCAAAAGAGTCGGGCCTCTTGGGAGCTACCAACAAAGACGAGTTATAGATTAAACCAAATCATCATCGCAAGATTGGTCAGAATTATCGGGCCACACCAATGCTCCCACCAGGAGCATAGTCTACGGGTGTGCCCTCTCAATCCGTTGTCAGACGAGATCTCAACCAATCCATCACGGTACCCAGGTAAAATCCGTACATACGGGCACTCAGTAAGCCTCTAGCTACAAGTACCACATACCTCGGCATCCCCTACTGCACAGGCAGGCGCTGACAGAGCCTAGAGCCACGGGTACCTCTGCATTAAGTTAGATTCGGATACATCCAGGTACTAAACGTCGATGATAGCCCAAGGCTTGTCACCAAACTCGGGAACCCTCCAAGTTTCGTGGTAGATTTCCTTGGTAGCCTCCAAGTACCAACAATAACTCAGGTCCTTTACCTGAGCAGTGAACCGATGGTTCACCAAGTTCAAGGGTGCAGCCTTACGAGCTCACCTAGTCGGCCTACTATCATTTAATTTCATTGGGTTCTGCATTCAGAATGAAGCCCTAGAGACCTAGTGGATCACCTGGGGTCTTAAGACCTTAGGATCCAAGCATTTCCTCTTATTAGACCCTGGTTGAGTTACAAATATCATCATGTGAGGTTCAAGTCATTACTTAGCCACTTCATGTTCGCTTTTAATGCACATAGGGAGCTTCAAGCTCAAATTTAAGGCACACACACATGCTTTCTATCTAGAGATTAATTACAGTTTCACCATTTTCCCAGCCTATTGGGGCACCTACTAGACCCCCAATTTTGTTCCATCATTCATTAGGATTTCTAGTGTTAGAAACCTACATTCAGGCCAATTAGTACCTCTAACAAACTACCTATGTCAGGGACCTATTACCTAATGTTAAGAAACCCTACTAGCATCCACCTATCGTCAGGTAATCCTAACCTAATGCTAGGTCGAGTACAGGCCAATTTGAGGACTGCAAAACCTGCCTTTTGTGCCTGAAACCCAGGTTTTGCGCCTCCAATCCACCTGCAATCTTAACCGCCAACACACATGCATGTTAGCTACAATTAAACCCAAGAGATCCCTAATCCCAATATTTTGGATTGAATCCTTTACTTAGCTAGATTTAATCAACTTTTCATTCTCTTCTTAGAGTTCAAGTAGGGTGGAACAGATACACCAATACTGATCCTAGTCCTATACTCATTGTCCCAACCAAGCCATAGTGTGCCAGTACTGGTACTGAGTCCAAGTATCAATACTGGGCACCCACAACACAATGCCACAATACCAGCCAGTACCGATACTGAGCACCAGTATCTGTACCAGCCACCATTCACACCTCTCCAAGTATTCCAGCTAGTATCAATACTGGGCACAAGTACTAGTACTGGACATCCACTGTCATGTTTACTGCGCTCATCCAGTACCGGTACGGGTCACCAACACTGGTACGAGGTGATTTCAGTACCAAACTTAAGTCCCCTCAAAGCTTGTGCGGAGCCAACTAGTACCAATACTGGTCACCAGTACCAATACTAGGTGTCTCCAGCACCCAATTCCAAACTTTAACTAAGGGTGTAGATAGGTAGGGTTCAACTCGAACCCAACCCGATTGGGTTGGGTTGTGAGTTAGATTAAGTTGGGTTGAGATTTTTTCAACCCGACTAAAAATGGGTTGGTTTGGGTTTAAGGTCTAATAAACCCAACCCAACCCACAACCCAATTCAACCCACTTCTTAGTTTTATATATATATATATATATATATATATATATATATATATATATATATATATATATGTATGAAATTATCCATGCAAACTTCAAAAAGAAAAAATCATCCCATTCCAAAATTTAAATTAAAAAAAAGCCACCCAACTTTCATAAAAAAGGTAAAAACCCATGCAATGCCAAAAGGCCCAAAATGCCTTGTGCCCACTCCTGATCCCTCTAGGCGCTCATTTGACATTTCAATCTTTAGACTTTTAGCCTTTTTCGATTTTTCCCTCATCCTCTCGGCACTCGCAACCTTAAAGCCCTAACTGACCTTCTTGAGCTTCTTCATCGCCATTGCTACATTGCAAACTTGCCATCGACCTGCTGATGGTAATACCATCATTCATCATAACTGGCTTAAATTAGTTGAAATCAAGAGATAAATACTCCTGAATGGTTGCCTGAGGACCATAATTCCACTTTAATATGATTTGAGAAGAAGACAAAAATAGGGTTAATTTTATTATTTTTACAGTACATCACAAATGTAGAATAATCATGGGGTCACCTAGGGGTTAATTGAAGGTCAACTGAGCATAAAAGACTAAAAATTGGGTCCACATTGACAGAAATAGGATTTCACGTATTTCGAGAACCAAAACAGTATACAAAACCCTAATTATCAGCTCCACTTAAATTGGAAAGGTTCTGGTCAAGATAAAATAAATTTAAACCTCCTAAAATTCATAAAAAAATATTCTAAGAGATTCGGTACCTTTGGTTTGATCATCTGAACCTATTTTGACCTAAAATAGAGTCTAGATGGGAATTTACCTTAATTTGGATTTCGATGCAATTTTCCCACTCAAACATGGTCAAAACTCAAATCCAAGTTCACCATTAGATTCCTTGGGTTCAAATTAGGTTAACACCAAAATTTGGGTCCAAGTAGAGTCCATCTTGACCTAGTTTGCAATTCAATCCCTAAGATCTCTATTTCTCACAATCAGCCCCTTAACTTTCAAGTTTCTTGCGTTTACCCCCCAACTTTCTTGTCATCTTCAAATTTATAGCCCTACCACCATTGTTGAGTCAACCATGCAACACTGACCTTTGACCAACTTTGAAACCTTATCAAATTAACACCAAATTCCACCAAATTTGGTGGGATTGATGTTCACACGCTGAGGAATTATCTGAACACAACTTGAGACGCGAATCTTGAGCAAAAACCCCAGCAAATCCGAGGAAATTGTGAGGAGTTTCTTGATTCCAAATCCAAAGCTTAGGCATCTAATTTCCTATTAGAGCTCGATTTTGAGCTTTATAAGAGTTCCTTTAGGTCCCAGCATGTTCCTTAGTCCGGTCTAGGCCAAAAACCCTCTTTCTTCCTCCGGCCGTCTCCAACTACAACTCCGGCGAACTCCTTCAATCTCCTTCCAGCCACCCAACCATCAAATTGGGTGGCCTAAACTCTGCCTCAAGTTCCTCTGCGCTTAGTGGGCCAAAGCCAGGGCATCTACTCCCCTTCATCGTGTTGTTTTCCTGCATCGGAGAGTTCATCCCCTCCACGTCCAACGAAGCAAGCCGCATGGAACCTCCTCCCTTTCGTGCAATAAACTAGGGTTCTATCTTCCCCTCACCTCCTAGATTAGGTTTAGATCTTTAGAAATCCAATTCAACCCCTCGCTCACTGTCTCCCCCTCCATCTTCTTCATGACCGGTGAAGCTCCAGCGAGCTTCGCCCGGCCTCCACCGACCACAAAAGCCCAACCACCACCACTACGACCTTCCACTCATCCTCGCAAGTGAAAGCCTAAACCTATTGGGACTCTCTCGCTCCTTCGCTTATTCGAACAACCCATACCTTCGTCATCCTCTTCAACACCGTCGAATTGCCACACAAGTCCAATCACCAAGCCGACATCGCCATCGTATTCCTTGCTTCACGGCGAAGCTCAGGAGCTTTTTAATTGGGCCGCAAGGCCATTTTCTTGCATTTTAGGTCGCCACCGGAGCTTCATCGCCGTCGTTAGTTCTCCGCCTATGTCCGCCACCACCCGTCCACCTCTGGCCACAGCTTCACATCCTACAGCTGCGGATTCACCCTGCGAAGGAAGCTGCGACTCCACTTGAACGAAGGCATCCCAAGAGCAGCTCTAATTGGATGCCTCGATCCCCTGTAGCTATGCATGAAGGCAGTAAAGGAAGAAGGCAATCTTAGTGCCACATCGTGTGCATATTTTTTTGGAGAGGCATATAAATTGCAAATGTGAAGAGGGTTGCTTGCCTCTTCACTGAGGGGTGAGGTCCCTCTCACCTTAGCCTTTACACACCTCGCTCATCACCACTGTCGATGAACCTGGTCCCCTATAACCAGTTCTGGATTGAGAAAGGAAAGGATTCTGAGGAAGGAGGGGGGTGGGTTTTGCATTGTTTATTCCTCGAGAATCGTGTGCATGCACCCAACACTTAGTGAAAATTCTGATTGCTGAGGTTTGGTGACTTTAAGTCATCTGCTTTTCTTGGCTGACGTCTGGCTTGTGCTAGACATTGGTTACTATTGACATATCTGATCCTAGTGCTGATGTGGTAAGTGGTTCAAGACCACCGTTGAGATATTGATTTGGTTTGAAACAAAGGGATATGTGCTTAAATAAAAGAATTAATTGGTGATTCAAATCACCATTTTTAGGGTTTCATTCTTTTTATCCCATTAATTTTTAAGATACAATTGTTATTATTGAGTATATTTTTGATTGATATTCATTGCATATTTTATTGTGAATTATTGTGCTCATGTTTATAATTGCAACTAATGGTGCGAATTTCATATTTGCTCCCTGCAAACAACTTTGGACTCATAATTTGTTTTCAAGTACTTATAAATTTAAATGTTGTGATTTTTGTCGCTATATTACAGTGCAATCTTTTTACGATGACTTTTGACAACCCAACATCTTGGCGCAACTGTCGAGGATAAAAACTCGGTAGTGCACCAACAGATGAAAATTCACTCTCAACACCTACCATCCACCAGCCTCTCCTAGTCTCCATCATAGGTCGCAGTCTTGGGCCTTGGCACTCGTAAAGCCCTAACTGGCCTTCCTCCATCATCGTTGCCAACTTCCACCAACTTGCCGCCCACCAGCCTCTCTGAGTCTCCATCGTAAGTCGTAGCTTTGGAGCTTCCTCGTCGTCACCGCGCGAGCCTCAAGGTCAACAACTCAACATCTTCCTCCCTCCTCTCTTCCTCTCCTCTACATTAGCTAGCGAGTAGCGAGTCTAGTGACAGCCATCACCCTTCACCAGAGCCGCTGCCACCACCACCCACCATCTTTCTCGACTTCTATTCTTTCTAGTGATGGCTGGTCAAAGTGCATATAGAATTTAGCAGAGATGCAAGACATTTCATCTCATCTAGTGATGTATCTGGAAGTAATATTGTTGTGAGTGAGAATCGTCATTTTATGAAATGCGAGTTGTAGTATAATCGACAAAATCGCTACAGCATTTCAATTTATAAAGAGTGCTTGAAAATAGAAAATTGAGTCTGAGGTCGTTTGCATGGAGTAAATATGGAATTCACGCATTAATCACGTTCAGAAATAATGAGCACAATAATCAAGAATCAAAAATATATTCAATATCAGCCCAACTTGTGTCTCAAAATATCATGGGATAAAAAGAACAAAAGTTTAAAACAATGGTGATTTAAATCACTAATTATTTCTTTAAATCAAAGCACATCCTAAGTATTCAATTTAACCAAATATTTCAACACTATCTCGAACCAAGTAGCAGTTAAGAACTCAAATGAATTCACAGAACTCAAGACCACACGTCAACTAAGTCAACTAGACACCTTAAAGTTATCAAGTCTCAAGAGCACAAGGCACAAGGCCTTAGCATAAAGCACCAGCACAAAGGCATGAAGCCTCAGTAGAGACCTCAGAGAGATGCTAAATATAGAACACACAGGCACGCATCTCGAGGCAATAGGATAGATCCTGAAGTAAAACCCTTCCCCCTCCTCAGATTCTCTTGTCTATTTCTCCAATCGTGCAAGCAATCAGGTAATCGGATCATGGCAGGTAATCGGGTCATGGGTCTAGGCCTGTGTGCATGTGTGCATGGACGAGGAGTGTAAAGGCAAGTGGATGGGGGACCTCACCCCCCGTGTTATTGAGGCGATAAGCCCATGTGAGGAATTCAACTTATATGCGGCGGAGTCCTTCACGCCCGATGTGGCACTATCGTGCCTGCCTCCTTTTCGCATGCAGCTGCGGATAAGGCTGGAGAAATCGAAAAGCTATTGCTACTGTCTTGGCTGATTGAAGACCCAAATAGCTTCGTGGTGTCAATCCGCACCTGATGGAGGCCGTGGCGAGGCCGGAGATGGTCGGATGATGTTGGTCAGCACTAGGGGAGATGTCGATGATAGCGAAGATGCCTGCATAGAAAACACAGCCCTAAGGCCTAGTTAAGCACATGAGAAGCTTCGCCGTAGTGAGGCGAAGCTAACGGTGGGGGTAATTGCGTGGAAGAGCGTATGGTGTGGTCGGCTGGTGTCGAAACAATGACCGAATGTGTGTGTGTTTGGGGGAGTTATGGCGTGGGTGGAAGATGAAATAGGTAGACGGCTTTTGAAGGTGGAGGTATGGCGGAGCTTTTGGTGGCGGTAGCAAGTGGTTTGGATGTGTGTGTTGGCCGAGTGAGCTCATCGGAGCTCCATCGACCATGGAGAAGATAGAGGGAGAGGTAGGTGTATGGTGGTTAAATTAGGGTTTGAAGGGACTAATCCTAAGCTAGAGAAGGGTTGAAAGGACCTAATTACATATGAAGAGGAGGGGAGATCCACGTCGGTGTGATTACCAACGTCAGGGAAGATGAAATCTCTGGTGGAAGAAGTGGCGAGGAAGAGAGGGTATGAGGGCTCTTAGCTGGTATGGCAAGGAGCGGACGAAGGAGAGGAAGAAGATCCCTCTACCTATCGTATGTGGCAAAGGGTGACGACGGAGATTTGGAGAATCTCACCGGAGTTGTGGTTGGAGGCGGTCGAGGAAGAAGTTGAAGATTTCGAGGCTAGAGAAGATGGTGGAAGCATGGAGAGCTTTTATAAAGCTCAAAATCAAGCTCTAATTGAGGAAAGGAGCTTGATTGGACCTTAGTCTCGAAGGAAAGAAGCCCTCAATTTCCTCGAGCTTGCTTGAGCTCTAGGATCAATTCCAATTCCTCAAATGGGGTTAGTTGGATTCCTGATTATCTGATCAGCAATCCCTCCAATTTTGAAGGGATTTAAAGTCGAATCGAGAGAGATCTTTATTGACGGTCGGCGGTCTTGGGTTCACACCTACCATGGCATCAAGGATCCATTTGCAAAGAATACAAGAAACTTAAGGACCTAAACATAATGAATTTCAAAAGCTAGGGGTTTAGGTGTGAAGAATAGAGTTTTAAGGGACTAGATTGCAAACTAGGTCAACATGAACTCTGATTGGGCTCAAATTTTGGTACTAACCTAATTTAGACCCAAAGAATCTGATGGTGAGGTTGGATTTCAATTTTGACCACGTTTGACTGGGCAATTTATACAAAAGCCTAAATTAGGGTAGAATTCCGTCTAAGGCTTTATTCAAGATCAACATGGGTTCAGATGGTCAAACCAATGGTACCAAATCTCTTAGAATATTTTCCTATGACTTTTAGGAGGTTTAGATGAATTTTATCATGACCAAATCCTCTTTAATTTAAGCGAGTCTGAAATTAGGGTTTTGTGTATTGTTTTGATTTTCGAAATACATGAAACCCTATTTCTATCTGTGTTGACCCACTCTTTAGACTTTAATATTCATTCGATCTTCAATTAACCCATGGCAAATCTGGTGATTATTCTGCATTTATGATGTGATGTTAAAACTGCAGATTTAACCCTATTTTAATGTTTTCTTCTCAAAATGGATTTACATAGAATTATGGCTCTCAGGTGACCATTTAGGAGCATTTGTCACTTGATTTCCACTAATTTAAGTTAGTTGTGACTAATGATGGTGTTACCATCATACCCCCATGCCTAACTTTTGTTAGTTCCTAGTAAAATCTTATGGAAAGAACTAGATCTCTCGACCATGCTTTGATGTTCAAATACCTTATTTGTGCCTCTCTAGAAATTAGATCAGAATGCCAATAATAGGTCTAGTGGTACTCAAGTACCAGCCAAGATCCAGACCTGATCTGCTTCAGCCTGGGTCTGCCACGAAGGTTTCTAAGGCCGGCAAAAACTGCCCAGAGGTTCATTGACCCCAACAGTTAAAGCACCCGTGCGTTAGCTGTATTGTGTCTGGGTTCAGTTTGCCAATGCGTTTTGAAAAGAGAGATAGAGAAGGATATTTCATTTGGAAAGTTCTCTTTTCTTTTTATATTTCCCTAGATCCAGCCTCGAATTGGCCCTAAACACGATCTCTATCGGATTCCTTGTCCCCACCATTAATCCTCGAAGGGTCCTGGCAATCGATGCTTCAGGATAGCACCTCCCATGGCACCCCCTAGAACCCTGGCTTTTGACACTTCGAGATAGTGCTGCCCATGGCATTCTATAGCTAAATTCAGGCCCTGACAATAGAAATTTCGGGATAATCCCGCCGACACCTGAACCAGTACAAAGTGCTTACATGCCTCCGGTAGGATATTTAGATATCCTAGGAGACGAGCATCGAGGAAACGATATGTTAATATACATCTTTAAGGGGAATATTCCACCTCTCCACGTCGGGAACTCGTCCAATCAACTTGTGTTTTCGGGCCGCTCCTAAACTAGATCTTCGAGATGGCTTTTCAAAACAGAACACTTTTGGCATGATTTCTTCATTAAGCTCATTGAACCAGAATAGTGTGATTTTGGGTGCTTAGGTTACCAAGTCCCACAAACCAAAGGATAGGCAACGGAACCGAATAATCCCTAAGCCTTAAACCTAATACATCAGCTTCTCACTTTCCTCAACTTCTTGAGGACTAATCCGGATCTTAACGAATATGTGAGTGTTTAAGCCCTAAAACAAACCCAAGAGGCCTAAGATTAGCACTCGTACTAATCTCCTTGTCTCTAGCATTTCAGGTCTTAATTTTCTTTTAATTTGGTCTGGAACTTAAGTAAATCCAATAATCAATTGCTATGACTATCATTTTTTTTCTGATTTTGCTCCTTTTTGACATTTTGCATTTCCTTCTCTTTTCCTCCTCAAGAAAGATTTTCAATTATTTCTTCGAAATTTTCCTCCCCTTTTCCATTTTTTTTAATAAGTATTTTTTTTTTGTGAGAAACCCTCAAAGAATTGATTTTTTATTTGTTTGCACTTTGCCACCCCCCATGCATAAGTTTTGTAATGCTCTCATTGTAAACTAGGTGGGTACAAGTTCAGCTTGATTAAAGATTAGAACAGGGTCAAAGGATGGGTGAATGGGTCGGGGTGACTATTGCTAACGAGTTCAAGCTTTGATACAAGTATCAAAGGTGGAGTCGGCTATTCTAAAGTTGAACTCTCAAGTGCAGTAGGAGTGTAGCTCAAAAGATGAATCAGAAGGGTCACGGATTTTTGGAATAACGGGTTGCCTCCCGTTAAGCGTTAAATTCAATGCCTTCAACCGAGCAGAAGGTGGTTAAGGAGAAGGGGTGGTCAAATCAAAGGAATTTTGTAGAATAAGCACCTTGATAAGTAGCTTAGTTGGTCCAACTAGGTGTTTGTTCATATCAACGTACTGATGATGTAAACTAAACACAATCAGTCTAGTGGGTTGATGGATATGAATCAATAGATATGGAGCCCACCAGATGTTATGTGACTCAAAAAGATATGGAAATGCAAATCTAGGGTTTAGATGAATTGGCTAAGCCTGATCAGAGTAGGGGTCCTCAAATGAAAATGGATCTGTAGAAAATGTAAGAACCCTACTAGTAAGATTAGAGAAGGATAAGACGTGATTCTCAGTCTGATTAATGTCTGATTCCCAATCAAAAGATGATGAATCATATGCAACTGGATCAGAGAGAGATGAGACAGAGTAGAAATTGTTCCGGTGGTGGGTTGGGATCAGATTTTGAAAGGCTCTGAATGAGGTGTGGCTGCATCAAGGTTCAGATCATCGGCCTCAACATCGAGGTTCTGGGAAGACTCATTTACTACCTAAAATGTCGATTTTGTTCAACCAAATAATGCTGAGATTAAGTTGCCAGATAGTTTCAATTTTAGAGATGAACAAACAAAATCTACAAAGATTTAAGATCTCCTAGGCAAGTCGAATCACCATGGTTTTTGAAATGCATTCACCTAGTTATCTACTAGTCACTACAACATACTCTATCTTTATCGTCGGTTGGAAACCGACGCCATTAAGCGATATCGTTATTAGCGTCACTGTTTCATTTGTTCATCAGTTAAAGGGTGCATCTGACGTCAAAATATTATTCTACCACCAGATGGATTGGATATTTTGACATCGTTTTAAAATCGACGACACTTATATGTCACTTTTTCGCACCTTTATGTGCCCTTTCTTAAGTTTCGTCGTCGCTTATACAAGCGACGGCAAAAATAATTTTATTGTCCCTTATCCTTATAAGCAACGGCATATAAGGCTGTAGAGAAGCCTTCCTCTTTTTTGTCGTCACTTATATGAA
The DNA here is from genome assembly GCA_037157565.1 of Thalassia testudinum. NCBI lineage: Eukaryota > Viridiplantae > Streptophyta > Magnoliopsida > Alismatales > Hydrocharitaceae > Thalassia > Thalassia testudinum. The sequence continues at coordinate 61,588,275 of JAZHRO010000025.1, forward strand.
TAAGCGACAGTATAAATGCGATGGCAAAAATGTTTTCGACGTCACTTCTCATTATAAGCGATGGCATAAAAGAGGTGTGGTTCTCTAGAACCTTATATACTGTCGCTTATTCAAATAAGCGGCGGCAAATGTATGAGTTTTTTTTTAAAAAAAAAAGTTTAATGATGGGAACTACCTACTAAACTTACTTAAAAGACTTACTTTTATACAAAAATAACTAATGAAAATGAAGAGAAGTTTATTTCATAAATATTAAGTCTAGTACATAAAAAGTTTGAAAATGAAATATTTACATAAAAAGGGTAACATTAAAATCATAACAAAAGAAAATTGATAAAAATCAAAATGCTGCTGCCCCGATGCCACAAGCTCCACCGGCACCACCCATGTCATCGTCGTCTCGTCTGTAGATGCTTTGATTTGATGAAGACGGATGCTCTATCCCTTTCTGAGAAGAATGGATAGAAGGGTCTGAAGTTTCTCATCCATGGCATTCATCTTTTTATCCCTCTTTACCTCTCTTCTACCTCTCCTCTCGTCTCTATAGTGTGTCGATCTTTTGATGTAGCTAATCGACGACACTAGATGAGATAGCACCTTTTCTCCCATACTAGCTGGACGTGTGTGCCCTTCCCGCACTATGAACGAAACTACCGTGGTCCGGTGGCATCACTCTCCTAAATGCTTCCTCTGGATCCAGAGGCTGTTGGATGCTGTCGGAGGTCTCGTCAGTGGGGGGTGTACTAAGTGTACCATTTGCTCCTAAATGTATTAAAAAATATTATTATAATATATCTATACAAAATTATAAATTTTCTCAGTTTAAGAAACTTGTGTCTCTCCTAGTATGACTCATGAATCCACTTACGAGCACCCTCAGCTACAGCCTTACTATGGGTGACGTCGTAGATATCCATTCTATTCATTTCTATCTTATCATGTGTAGTGGACTAAAAATATAAAAATGATAAAATTATATTAAGATAAATTTAAAATTAAGTAATCTTCAACTGCGAAGTAGTTTCAATACTTACATGACAGCTCCTAATCGTCTTAATGCTTCTTCGACCCAAACAATGGGTTTGTGGTGGAGCTTTGGCCCTATTGGCCTTATTTTTTCTTGCTTACTTCTATAGATCACAATAATATTTTTTTATGAATTTAAAATATATCACATTAATAGAATCATTTTTAATCATTTACTAACCTCCGTCTTGGGATCCAGCCAATGCTCGCATGCCTTCTTCCAATCTTGAGGCATGACATCAGAAGGATTCAGCGTTGTTGAAGCGGTCGCCTCAGGCGAGGAGGCGACAAGGCGAGGCGACTTTGGGGCTCATCGCCTCGAGGAAGGCCGAGGTGAGCTGCTTCGACCAAGCGACGCGCCTCCTCGACTCAGGCGGCACCTCCTCGCCTCATCGCCTGAACCCTAGCAATCGCAACTTTTTTTTTTTTTGAAAAACGAAGGACTCAACAACCTCTCACCTTCCATATGAGAGTATTTACATGCGTGTCATCTCCACGCCAACCATCACTGCCTCATGCCTCTGCTGGAGCTTCGTCGACCTCTATCGTTGCCTGAGCTTCACCGGTTGGCATCTACGACAAGTAGTGGACTTAGATTGGCCGAGTATCTCCTCCACTCAACCTTCTCTGAGTCTCGACGGTGGCGCACCGCCGCTTGTCTGAGTTCGACGGTGGCGCACCTCCGCCCCTTCAACAGCAGCACCGTTGCAGCTGTTGTCTCAATGTCTCGTCCAATAATATGTGTGTTATATATACGCAGTGTGTTATGTATGTGTGTGTTATATATGCATAATGTTATATATATATATATATAAGTATGTATTGTTGTATAAACAGAAAAGTATGTATGTATAATTATATATATATATATATATATATGTTATAACTATAACATAAGTATTATATATAACTATGTATAACATAACTATTAGACTATTAGTGTATAATATATATAAGTAATAAGTATGTATATAACATAAGTATGTTGTTATATTATATATGTATATAACTATGTATATGTATAAATCATATATACAGAATGTGTTTAGGGTTTAGGGTATGAATATGTTAGCAACTTTGCATGTGTTTGCATGTATATATTGTTATATTAACTAGCAACTTTGCATGTGCATTGTAAGTTTGTAACTATGTATAAAACTAGTATATGTTTTGAATTATGTAAATGGCTAAAATAAGGAGGAAGTACCCATGTTAGAAGTATGTCACATTAGAGGACCCAAAAAAGACTAATGATACGAAGTGTATTTTCTATGGTAGGATAGTGAAAGGCGGGATTCATAGAGTTACTAGACATATTACTGGTGGTGATAAGAACACAGCAATATGTCCAAAAGCTCCACAACATGTGAGACAGGAGTTAAGAGAATATTGACAATCTAAAAAGGAAGAAAAAGAAAAGTTCATGAAAGATTTTGTTTACGATAAATTGGTTAATGATGATGAGGATCATGAAGATGAAATAGAGGTGAATGTCTTACGAGGACCCATGGATAGATTCACAACTAAAAGAATAGTAGAAAATCCTACACAATCACATTCAAAGAAGGCTCGAATCATGATGGGGGCTGGTGGAAGTGGAAGTGGTGGACTTCCTTTAATAAAGAAGTTTCATGGACCAATAGATAAGTTTACGAAGGTTGATCCTGAGAAGGTGGTTCAAGAACGAAAAAGGAGATTGTTGACAAAACAAACTACAATTTCTGAGGTTTTCAAAAAGGAGGGAAGAGATGCAATTGTACGGATCATTACAAAATGGATGTATCGTAACAATATTGCATTCAATGCTGTTAAAAATATCTGGTTTGAGATAATGATTGAGGCAATTGGTCGTTTTGGCCCTGGATTGAAACCTCCTTACCATGAAGTGAGAATTCCTTTATTGAGATATCATGTAAACGAGACTCAGGATTTCATCACCAAACATTATGATGCTTGGAAGAAATATGAATGCACATTGATGATAGATGGTTGGACAGATAGGAAAAGTAGAATGCTTATAAATTTTCTCGTCAATTCTCCTATGGGAACTATTTTCTTAGAGTCCATTGATGCCTCAAGCTACGTAAAGACAGGGGAGAAGCTTTGTGAGTTAATAAGTGGCATGATCGGTCGCGTCGGGGAGGAATATGTGATTCAAGTCGTCAGTGACAACGCATCGAATTATGTTCTTGCTGGTAATAAATTTTTAGACTTTATTTATTTTAGCATACATCTTTTCTTTAATATTGTAAACATTGTAACATATAAAAAATATCAATCTTTTCCATAGGCAAATTACTGGAGACTAAGCATCCTCAAGTTTATTGGACTCCTTATGCTGTACACTGCATTGATCTGATGTTGGAAGATTTGGGAAGTTAAGAGGATGTAAAAAAGACTCAAGCATGCAATGCAACTGAGTAGTTATATATACATGCATCCTTCAATTTTAAATTTAATGAAGCAATTCATAAGTAGGGAATTGTTGAGGTCTGCAGTTACAAGATTTGCTACATCTTTCCTCACTTTATAGAGCATTCATAGACAAAAGGCAAATTTAAGGAAGATGTTCACTTCCGATAAGTGGACCACTTCTAAAAATTTCAAAGAAGAGAAGGGAAAGAAAGTAGCAACAATCATCATGATGCCTTCATTTTGGAATAAAGTTATACATTTTGAAGGCTACATCTCCTCTTGTGAGAGTGCTTCGTCTTGTTGACTCAAAGAAGAGACCTGCAATGGGGTACATATATGAAGCAATGGATGGAGTTAAGGAAGCTGTCATGAAGGCTTTCAACAATAATACTGAAAAGTTTGGACCTATTTGCGACATCATTGATAAGAGATGGGATTGTCAACTTCATAGGCCTCTACATGCATCATGATTTTTTCTCAATCCTGATTTCTCATATGAAAATCAAAATCTTGATTTTGATTCAGAGGTTATGAATGGATTTTACAATGTCTTGGCAAAATTAGAGCCTGATGAGAGTGTGCAAGACAAAATAACACGAGAAATTTCCATTTATAGAAATGTACAAGGACTCTTTGGAACACCTATGGCTATTAGACAAAGGAAGACCATTGCCCCAGGTAGTCAAGTGGTATAAATTTTTTATAGTAACTTTCCATTTCCAATTGCTTATTAATATTATATAACTTATTATCTTTTTACAGTGGAGTGGTGGAATCTCTTTGGTGGGTCTACACCTAACTTGGCAAAATTGGCACTGAAGGTGCTAGGTCTTACTTGTAGTGCCTCGGGTTGTGAAAGAAATTGGAGTGTATTTGAAAATGTAAGTTACAAACCAATTCATAATATGCATGGCATTAATTTTATCAAGTAATTTTATATTAATCCTTTTATTTTGGAAATCTATATAGGTTCACTCAAAGAAAAGGAACCCGTTGGCGCAACAAAAGTTGAATGATCTTGTATTAAGTACAACGAAGCTTTAAGGGATCAATATAAAGATAGGGATTATCTTGATCTCATTTCCCTCCAGGAAATTGATGATTCAAATGAATGGTTAGTAGGGAGAATGGAGGAAGATGAGGAAAATGCAGGTGATGATCTTGTGTTTGATGATGATGATCTCACTTGGGGCATGGTTGAGCTTGCATCAGGAATTAATGACCAAGAGGCTATTTGACATACTCGGGTTTGTACTGCTACAAAGAAAAATGGTCCTAAGAAAACTAAGGGAAAAGGGAAAGCTCCAATAGTTATTGAAGAAGAGGAAGAGTATGTGGACAGTGAAAAGGAAGAGGAAGAGGAAGAGGAAGAGGAGATTGAAGAAGTTACTGGTGACGATGACAATGACGAATTGAATCTTGAAGATGATTCTGATGACTAATGTGTTTTATTATTTAAGAATTGACAATTGTTCACTTTAATGATAAATTTGGTTTTTATGTTTTTCTACCTTAATTGTGTAGAAACTCTTCTTTACCATTTGAAATTATGTGAAACAGTTTTTGGCAATACAATTGTCATCATTTTCTTCTATTTAAAGTCTCCAACATTGTTATTAGACATGTTTTTATAAACTTAGTGCTATTAAATTGAGTTAATAAGACATATATATGTCAATAAAAGACGATCGCCTCAATTCACTCAGGCTATCGCCTTTTTGTCGCCTCTCGCCTCGGACGATTTCGAGTAGTGTCGCCTTGCTATTGCCTTTCGCATTGACAACATTAGAAGGATTATTCTCCATTGCTTCAAGTGAACTGCAGTTCAAGAAAAACTAAATATCAAATTAAATTGTTAGAAATAATATATGAAATTATGTACATAATAAAAATGTAAATATTTTAAAATTATTACATTTCTCTTGGTCTTCGTCTTCTAATCTTTGTAGATTTTGGTGGCGTGCTTAAGGATATATCGGAAGGCATTGGGGTCGTCACTCCAATCGTAATTTGCCTACATTTATTTAAAAAATATATGTCAATCTTACTTGATAATAATTTTAAGATAAAGTTAACTTTGATAACTGAAATTACCTCCAACTGTTGGAGGAGCTGCCTCTTCAACTCTACGGACACCTTCCTCTAGTCGAAGTAGCAAATGGGCATAATAGACTTAACCATTATGCCTACTCGACTGATGAAGCCCAGGTAATTCTCCGCCTCCTCTGTGATTCTAAGCCTGATTGTTATTCTCAGACCCTCGGGGACACGTTGGAGGTCAAGATTCTGTCTTCCCCCGTCGTCTTCTTGGTTTACCTACATAAACATTAATCATATTCATTATATATTTATGAAATTATAATAAACTTTAAAATATATAAGTAATTTACTTCTTAAAGGTATAGGAGTTCTTACCAAAACTTGTGGTCATCGCTCAGGGGTCCACATAAACTGGGGACGTACTCCCCACCATCTTATCCTCTGCCTCCTCCCCCTCATCTGATTCTCCATAATCTGGATCATCCTCTACTTGCTCTGGCAAGGTATGAGCAATCTCCTTCCCCTTTCCCTTCCCCCCTGCATGTAGTAAACGTGTCATTTCCCTAGGTCATACGAAACATGACTGGGGGGAGCCTGGTGCCGGGGGGTAGCTAAGCCTGCTGTTGAGGGGGTGGCTGAGCCTGAGGAGACGAATCAGGCTGAGTGAATGGCTATGTTTAAGGGGGACCCTTTCTTTTTTATTTTTTCTTAAACTTCATATGTAACAAGGAAAAAATGTAATAATTAATACAATTGAAAATCATTAATATATAAATCATTAATGAAAAAAATTTGGAAAATATTAGAAAAATATTTAAAAATTTTGGCAGAGTTTCCTCTTAAATTTGGAGGTTTCTCTATAAAGTTACATATTAAAATGAAAGTGGGCACACCCCACATTAAAAAAAATTGCAACTTAAAGCACAAGGACTTGCATATTTACAACTCAAAGTAAATGCAAGTTATTCAAAGATAATTATTAATCTAAGTTCTAAGTTAACAATTTAACCATTATTAAGCAAACCTAAGATAATTTCTATCTAATTTTCAGCAAATCTAAGTTCTAAGTTAACAATTTAACTCATTGTTCAGCAAACCTAAGTTATTCAAAGATGATTCTAAAAGCGATCGATAAGCGATCGATTGGGAAGTGTTGCGATTCTTCTTTTACTGAACGATTTGTTTTCATTTGGTTGATCATGGCCTCAAAGTTTTGGATCTAGAGGATTACAGTTAAGTTCCTCCTCTTTGCCTATTGTTCCTCAACTACCTCAAATCGTTCGAAATGGTATCCTTTATAAATTTACTTCTACCAATTTTTCTATTCTTTCCTTTGCTAAAGGCCTATGATTTATTACTTGGGTCGTTTGATGGTTCTACCATTCCTCCAAAATTTGTTCATCAAAGAGAGGGTGCCTCCACAACAACATTTTGCACTTACATTGACTGTCAGTAACCGTCGGTATAGGTCAAAATGACCATCACTGTAGATCCAAAGAGCTATTCTAATGGTCATTGAAGGTGTTCTCTTAAGAGGCATCGCTGTAGGCAACAACGATAGTCTTTTACCGTCGGTGGTGTACTTAGACCTACAATGACGGTCACATCGTAGAAGCTGGCCATTTCTTGTCATAGTAGAAACAACGCTTTTATTCGTCACTGTAAGGTAAAAAAATGTTGCTAAAACCATCACTACAAGTAATAACTTTAATTGTCTTTTTTAACATAATATCAACACGACTATCCACCACTAGATCTGTCAATATCTATATCAAAGCAATATCTTAATAGATTTAAGATTTAATCTTATTATCAACAACAATGTTTACCTTCATTAAAATATATAAGATATAATTCTTATGAAATAACAAATTGAATTATCCATAAAACCATACATGTGCATTCAATGGAACAATTTTTTCATATGATTTTAAAAGAAAATTGTCAATCTACAAGTACTATAAGTGACATGAGCCACAATTATCCATCAATCCCTCTCTCTATATGCAAGTATCTAATTGTTCTAATAGTATGTTAGTTGTCAAGTACTTCAACTATGAAATCTTGAATAGCTCACAAAGGTTATTGATCAGCATAACTGTAAATCATTAAACATGATGTTAGAGCTCCTAAAAAGAAAAGATGGTATTATAATTTACCTATATGCAAATAAAATCATCATTAACATATTCATTAAGATAAAAAAAAAAAAAAAAAAATGAGTAACCTATTCTAGTAGCAAATAGTAGATGAACCCATACACCTAAGGAGAACCTTTGCTTGTTTAACCAGATGCCAAATTAGAAAAGGACTTTCAGGTTGACCTTTATCAAACAAAATCTCATACTAGTTGGCATCAGTATTCATTGTGGATGGATAGAATTGCAAAATTCAGGCTAATTGATAATGACCTCTTCAATAATTAAAAGTTAACACGTAACAAGGATATGTCAAAACACATCACACTTTATTCTATATATACCAAGTGCTTGTATTAGAGAAAAATGATGGGCCTGATGAGAAGAAAATTGACGGCAGTCTTGTTTTTATTCTCATATGATCTTGGACATCTGGAAAATCCTATTACTTTTGACACTTGATTCCTGTCTTCTTAGCTAGGAGTATCAAAATCTTTGCTCGGAGAGTAGTTACTCCCAAATGGCTAATCTTTAGGTTTTAGATTGAGGGGATACTGTGGTATTGAAGCTTTTGGAAGGAGCAACTTCTCCCGAATAATGAGTTCTGTCTTTCTTCTCATCTCCCTTCACCTTTGAGTAGGCATCCCCTTGTCAAGAAGTAACTCCATTGGAAGTTGAATTACTATCATCACTTTAATATTTCTTCATGAGGTCCTAATGATTGAAACAAGAAAAAACTCAATCCTAAAAATATACCATGGCCATTAATCATAAGTCAAGATCCTAAAAATAACAGGAACATTATTTGATTTGATCAGACATCAATGCCAAGTTCAATTAATTTTCTTACGATTATCCTTTTGTTTGACAAGATGTTCCATTTTTCTTGAATTAATATTGCAGCAATTGATTGTGTTAATATTTGGTGACCATTTAGACTCATAGCCCGGTAGCTGGTGTTCATTTAATGTTAGTGGGAATGCGACCGGTGGGACAAAACTTGTTCAGAAAAGAGAAAATGTATTCAGATCTTATCTTTAACAGAAAGATAGTAATGTAAGTAAATATCAAAAAAAGTGGTTTAATAAAAGTTTAATATCCTTAATTCTCTAAATATAAATTAAACAATATACAAACTTTTCTTATAGAGAACAATATGGCATATATAGCCTCAAAAATGAATGATACGAAACATTTATGCATCGTGGACACTAGGTGAGGGCCTCCATAGTAATCCCACATTAGAACCATGTGCTGTTATGTGGTTAAAATGTAGGGAATTTCGGGTCCAAAGTCAAGCCCACCTGAAAAAGAAGCAGATGAACTCAGATGATTTCTAAGTTAGATACGGGATATAAACTAAACTTGTGTAAAGCATGAGTTTTCACACTTACTAGCTGCCTGCATAATAGTGTATTGTAAGAATGACAATGGCCACATTTGTGCCCAGCAACATGGAAGTGAACCTCTCTGGTATCATTGCAATCATAGCAGAGGATCCATACAAAGACATTTGATATAGTGATGCCAAGATTTGAGATGCAGTCTACATTATTCAAAGATTCCACCAAGAAGGTATTTACAGAAATCTTAGGAATGAGAAAAAAAAAAATGATCTGGATAACAAAGAATCATAGGCCCACAATAAAGAAAGTGACCTGCTTGGCCAAGGCTTCGCTTTACTCATTACTAGAAATACCTCAAGTAGCAATCTTGACAGAACCAAGAATGAAAAAAACAATAACTAATCTTTTGTCCAGAAAAGCCACCGTTGTTTTAGTCCTGTGTTATCAAAGGAAAATGTGCAACAACAAAAATATACCATCCTTAGTAAATCAATGAAAGCATCTAAAATATACCATTAGATCCTTCACCTTCTCATTCACTGTAGTTCCATCCTTGTGTTTCTGACTAGTCATGTAAATGTCAACTCTTGTAGGAATTAGTCCATCTACCTGTGTCTAATGTTTGTATCAAGAGCTAAGCATTAACGAATTACTCCAATGTCAATAGATTGATACTAAAGAAAAACATATTACCTTTTCATAGATAATCCTAGCAAACATCTTTGTTTCAATGCAATGGGGTTCCTCAAGTTTTAGCCGATTTATCCTATTTTGCTCACACATTTTCTAAAGATACAAGTCATTCAAATAAAAAGTAAGTGATGAATTTGTCATAAAAACATTGAGAAAAGTACAATTCATTTGCATTAAGACAATACATGATGCTCATCACTAAGCCAAATATGAGCAAGTGTAAGAAATTGTCGTTTGTCAATCCAAACATCTTCAATTGTATCCCACATCTCTTCTAGGGACTGTCTTTTATCAAATACTTTGCTTTTAATTTCATTCTTCCATGCCTTCCATTTTGTAGCAGCACTGCGCATGACATATTTCCTTGTCTTTTCATTACAACATGGCTGAAATTCAATATTCTCCTATAAAACATATGATATTGTTGTAAATATTTTCAATAACCTAGAAGTTAACAAAAAAGATGAATTATGACTAGCTCTTAAACTTGAATGGCCTCCCATATTGTTGTCTTATATTGAGGTCCCATGTCTTTCCAACGGGAATATCCTATGGGGGTCAGATTTGATCTTCATACTGCAAATCCAATAAAGTTTGCTAACTTAGCGGCTTCTTCTCCAACGGGAATGCCAGTAACACCAACTTAAACCTCCATCTTCATGCCATCTTCCAACTCCCATATTTCATTCATTAAGGTGGGACCTCTCATCTTCTTTAATTGAGATGAAGCTACTCCTATGACAATAAAGGAATAGATAAAAGAGTTTATTAGCATCTTATATATTTTTTCCCAAAAAAATTCAAGAAAAAGATTCTAAATACTCTCCAAATATTTTAAAAAAAAATTGACTTAGCTCCAAGACATCTTATATCGGAGCATTTGGTGATGAAACTGAAGTTGGTTGCTCACTTGGAATTGCAGGTTGTTTTCTTTTTCTTATATGAACCACTTTATAGTTCCTTTTCCTCTCCATTTATCTAAAAAAAGAAAAGACAGAGAAAGAATCGTCAAAAAATGCATTACCGTTGGTAAAGTCAAGTAAACATAAATATGTAACAGAGAAGTCAGCCATCGTTATAGTAAAGATAGTGTCAAATCAAACATTTGTTATTATAGCCGTTGAAATAAGCCAACAAAATGAGATTTGCTAAACTAACGCCAGTATTTAAAAATGTCAGCATATGATAATAACATGGAAACAACCACTGGAGTGTTGTTACCAGAAAGACTATCTAAGAAGTAGCTATGGTGGTGATACAGGAGCAACCCTGAAGACCTTTGTTCTCAAAGTACAAAAAGAGGCTAGTTCACATCATGAAGAAAAAGCCCTATCCAAATAGTTTGCTCTTTCAAGCTTTTAATCCATTCATGCTACAGTGACAGAAATAACGACCCTTCCAATGAAATCTAACTTAAGAACCTCCAATGCCAAAAATGTATTCAAGAGAGAAATGTTGAAATGACACAGCAACCGCAAAGATAGGAAATTCAAGCATGCAGCAAGGAGGGAAAAAAATACAAATGCCTTTATCAGTGTAGCAAGAAAAACAAGAGGGAAAAATGTATTCAAAATGCTTCCTTTCAGAATCATTCAATAGGCCCAAAAATAGCTATGATGACTAGGGCATGATTGTCATTAAAATAGATGGCACGAGGAGTCTTTAAATTTTGGTTTTAGCTGACAAAGGAATGATTAGAATGAAATAAATGGCCTAAGCAGCATTTAAACATAGATTTTAGTTTCAATCATGGGCTACTTTTTATTAGGCATATCTGTATTAAGTATTAAGAGTACCACTACTAATGGGCATAACCTTTAGTTCGTGGAACACTTGCAGAAGGATTGGAGAATAAGTTTAAAGATCATATATTGGTTGGACATTGTGGTGAAAGTAACCTGATTGAACGTTTAGTGGATATGCTATTGTATTTGGTTTGAACTTTGGGGGTGAAACTATGTGATTGAAATTTCGGTGGGCATCTTAATTTTAGTGACATGGTGATTAAGCCCCGAAAGCTGTGAATTTGGGGCATTAGATAGTGCTTGTAAAATATTGCCACTATGCCTAAATGCAACGCCATGCTTGGCATAGCTTAGGAGTCAAATTGTAGCTTGCTTAAAGCCTTAAAAATACCCTAGAAAGTGACAATGTCTATGGCTTTTTCCACAGATAGTTTCTTTTCCTCTTCATGAGAAGATAATCTCCATGGTCTTGTACCAAAGAGACATCTGTATGGTTTCTTCTTATCTACGAGTCTGGGTGGCTTATTTGGATCTAAGCTTTGGATTGAACTTGGGCTTGGCTCATAAGCCAAAGAAGGTCACCTATTCTGATTTTTGGGCAATATTTTGGTTGTTTTAATTGCATAACTCAACCCTTTAGGTGTCTTAACATGTTTTTTTTTTTCACTTGATTTTTCCTCTAGCTGCCTAATTGCTTTGTGATGCTTCTTAGAAACTTAGAAGAGATTAGAGGTGGGGATGTTGATATGGTTAGCAAACTGCTGGGTGGATGGAGCATCTTGAATGTGCAGCAAAATATCTGCTTAGCCTGGAAGAAGTGGGCTAAAATATCTGCTGGGTGTATGTTGCTCTCATACATAAGGTATGAGATCGATTGCATGGATTGAACCCTTGGTCAGTCGAATATGGTCTTAACTCGCAATGAAATTATCAAATTATGGCTGAAGAGGTACATGAATGGCTCTGACTGCTTTAGCTCGTGCATCAGGGCATGAAAATTTGGCTAAACAGGAAAAATTACTGATCAATGTCAGGGGATTGCGATGGTTATGGGTAGCATTCTCCATTTCCTTCTGCAACGAAGGATTCCACTCTAACTAGGTGGGGCTGCTGATAGATTGCTGCATGCAAATCCAAACAGAAAGACATCTGTCGAGTGTGGATGAGGCAGTTTGAAGATTAGATGAAGAGGTCAGGAGGGTAGGAAGGGCCAGTGAGGAAACTGCTACGTACATACTCCACACAGATTGCTGTGCAGCATAGGGATGAGATTTGGATCTTCTGCTATGACCTCTGCTGAGATTGGCGACATCTCTTTTTTTTTTGGTTTTTGATGACCCAGAAGTCCTTGCAGGTAAATTACAGGAATTGACTCCAAAGCTTGTGATTTTTGTAGCGTTGATTTAATAAATTCCTTTTGATCTGTGCATTTATTGACTCCAAAGCTTGTGACCTGTCATTCTTCCAAGCTGGCTATGTGTTACAAATAACAATGCAACTTCAAACTAGAAGTAATGTGCACCTTCCTGCTCCTATAGCAGCCTTTTGCTTGATGTGAAGTTTTTTGGACTTCACAACGGCATTACAATTGCTAAAGGAGACATCTTAGATGTGGGATTTATGTATTCTAAGAGTTAGAGGCCCTAATCATTTTGTGCCCAAATAGTGCCAAAATGATATTTATCCTTTCATTTATTTTTCCATCTACAGGAAACATGTCCAAATAGTGCCCAAAAATTCAGTGTAAGCCTGAAATTAAAACCTAACCTGACTAATATTACAAAAAGAAAAATCAGAAATGCAATGGATCCAAAGGCATTAAAATTCATCTTGAATTTTCTCTTACTTCAAAAAATGAATGCTACTACCACTCCGTTAAAAATATTGTAAAGGGGGAGAATTGACCGTGAAATCCCAAATCTCATTAATCACAGAGTAGATAATAATTGGCATGTGGTCAGCCCTCAGTAAATGTTTATCTGGAGCAGAAGAGCACATGTTATAAAAATATTAGTAACCTATTTTGGTTACACTGTCGTGGAGTACTGTCAATTGACAATGAAGAGGAGAAACTGATTTAGCCATATTAGCCAGAAGTGTCTGATCCTAATCAATTTATTCATCTTAGAATGTACTTAGAAAATAAATTTTAAGACCAAGAAAAGGAATTAGGAAAGTGAACAGGATAAGCAATGGAGTTTAAGTGTTTACATGGTGGGATAAGTGGTGAGTTGAATGAGATAATTATTGCAGCAACAGTGATTATAATTTTTTCAAAACTGGAACTTGGGAAAAAGTTGTGGTGGATACTACTACTTTCGAACGGCAAATCCAACTTTATCACTCCAATAACCTTTTGAAGTTGTAGAGGATAACGCTCTCCAAGGGAATAACTTGGGGATTATCCTGCAACTAAGCAGGGCCTTAAAAGCATAAGCTACAACAATTAGAAAAAAGTTTGTACTGTTAAAATATGCTCATCATGCAATTGTAGAAGAATTAGGATCATTATTTCTTTCTTTTCAAAACAAAAGGAAAAAAACATAAGGATCATTATTTTCTATCAGATTGAATACAGATTAGCTGTAAATTTCTGGATCAATGATATTTGCTTTTGATGTCATGGTAGTGTCATTATCAGCTGTCTCTGGGGTCTTGTGGTTATTGTCTCCCTTGGAACTTCCTGTGCAAATTGATAATGTCTCTAGTCTATGGACCAGGCTGATATAGCTGTCTGATGCACTTGTGAGGGAATCGTTTGAAATTAGTGTAGAAGATTTTTAAAAAGGAAATTGGTGTAGAAAATGCACAACTTTTTTCTTTTGAGTAAAAATCATCTACCCCCAAAGGTATGACTTATTAATCAATTTGCCCCCTGTACTTTTACATCCCATCCTCTACCCCCCGAACTTTCCCTCTTCAACTAAATTACCTCTTTCCACCATTAAATTGGGAAAAAGTCATTAAAACCAACATTAGATCACTTTTTTTGTTTTGTTTTTTTTTTTTTGGAGAAAGACCAACATTAGATTGTTAGTTTTAGGACAAAAATACCCCTACCCTTCCATTGAAACCAATCCTCATTCCCAACCCTCTCACCAACTCCCCACTATGCAAATCCTTCATCTCCCCATCTTAGCATGACCTCCTTATAGGGTTGTCAATTTGATAGTGTACTTTGTTTACAAAGTATTTTCATTTGAGAGCATCACACATGAATACAAAATTAAGAGGGCAATTTAAAAAAATAAATCATTGTTTTAACAAAGACTTACTCCAATGTTCACAAGGAAAACATCATATGTGAAGCAATGTCTCCTATCAAATATCATCATCATCCGAATCAACTTCTTCATCAAACACATGAATATTCAAATCATCCACATCTCTTAACCAAGTGGATGATTCATTTGCTACCATCCTTGCATTCCTTGTGTCAAATCCATGCATAAGACTTTGAACGTCTACAATTTCAAAAGCATCTCTAACCTTGACCCGTTTAACCACATGCCATCCTTCATTCTGATTATCCTTGATGTAGAACACTTTCAATGCTTGAGATGCCAAGATGTAGGGGTCATCCCTGATATCCTTCCTTATATGTGATAAGTTTAAGAAATTAACAATAGTGAATGCGTAGCCATCAGTCCTGCACCCTCTAGTTGGATGAACCCAATCACATTTGAATAGAACCACCCTATACATCCCTAAATAGCTTAGTTTGAGAATGTGTTTTAGCACACCATAATAATTTTGTTCCATGTCAATTGGCTGATCATCTTTTTGATTGGAATAGCTGCTTGAACAAGAAATGACGACTACACCACTGTTTTGTGTCGTCAAATCCTTCTTATGTTCTGTGGTATGACACCTAAACCCATTAATAATGTACCCTCTATAGGTAATAACCGTGTCAGAAGGACCTTTAGCTAACCACTTCAACTTTTGAGAAACTTTATCACTTTCTTCTATCTCCAAACATTCAATTTACAACAAATTAAGTAATATAATTTCAATTATTGATAAAAACTAACTCAAATTTAGTTGAATATATAATTAAAAAATCGAAAGAATCTCACCTTATCACAAAACCAATCATTGAACTGAAGACTATGAAGTTTATCAAGTTCAAAGTGAGATAGGCAAGGTGAGCGGTGATGCCTTCTTAGCATAGACTTATGCTCCCTATTTCAAAAAAGCAATGAATCTCTAGTTACATGATACTTCAACTTATCATGATAATCCAATCAAAGAAATGAAGAATTTCCAATATATACGTTCTAAAGTGACTAACGTCTTCATCATTAAAGAGAACATAACAACGTGCCTGAAATAGTGATTGTGAATCGAGCTTCTTCCTTGAAACTCTTCTTCGTTTCTTGAGATCGAATCTCTTGTTTGCTGTTTTCTTCTTCCCTAAAGGTCATCCCAGTGGAGATGGTAGATCTTCATCCGTCTTAGGGATAACATCCTTGTCATTTCGCGGTGGCCTATTAAATTTGGTATGACCACCACCAAGATACCTTGAACAAAAGGTTAGGCACTCATTTGCCAAGAATGCTTCTGCAATTGATCCCTCAAGATGAGCTTTGTTCTTGACAAAGCCTTTCAAAGTCAGAAAGAACCTAAATCATCGAAAAGCTCACATACTAGTGAAACACAATTTCTAAAAAAACATCTAGTAGATAATTGTATAATTTACAAATAACTACCTCTCAATAGGGTACATCCATCGATAGAAAACAGGACATCCAAGCTTTGCTTCCTCTACTAAATGGATGACGAGATATATCATGATAGTAAAAAATGAAGGGGGAAATAGCTTTTCCATTTCACATAATGTTAGAATGGCTTGGGATTGTAGTATATCGAGATCTGACGGCCTGAAAACCTTGGCACAAAAGCATTTAAAGAGGTGGCATAAGCCAATTAAGACAATCGTCACTCTATCAGGTAAACAACCTCAACAACCACCAGTAGAAGCTCCTGCATCAGAATGTAGCAATCATACGTTCTCATCAATGTTATCCTCTTCTTTTTAACTTGTATCGCACATAAGATGTTGCACGATAACTCATCTGGAAGTTTCATCTCCTTCAAGATGGTAAAAAAGATTGTAAATTCTTGCTTCGTCATTCGATAACAAGCTCTTGGAATCACATTTCCAACTCCTTTCGGATGGAGGTCTCTTCTAATCCCCATATCTACCAAATCTTTGCAAGACTTGTAAGTATCCTTTGTCTTTTTGACCTGACATGTGATTGTCCCAAAAATATTATCAAATACATTTTTCTCGGTGTGCATGACATCAATGTTGTGGCGTAGCAAATTATACTTCCAATATGGTGACTCAAACAAGATGGTCAATCTCTTTAAAGGATTGCGTGATTCATCGTCTAATGAGGCAACCGACTTTGCAACCTCAAGTATACTTTTACTTGACATTCATGCAGGCGTTGACCGATGCTCTGTGCTCCCATCAAATGACTCACTATCCATGCGAAAGTTGTGATTTTGATCTAACCATCTCCGATGTCCCATATAGCAATATTTCTTGCTATGAGACAACCATAAAGATTTAGTGTCAAACCACGACAGGGACACCCTTTTTCTCCCCTTACACTCCAACCAGAAAGTGTTACATAAGCTGGAAAATCATTAACTATCTAGAGTAATGCAGCTCGCATAAAAAAGGTTTCATTATTAGATGTATCAAAGGTTTCAATTCCATGCTCCCACAACTCCTTCAACTCCTCAATGAGAGGTTGCATATAAACATCTATCTTGCCCCCAGGAGCTTTTGGACTAGAAATCAACAAGGACAAGATGAAGTTGCTTTGTTTCATACATACCCAGGGAGGCATGTTATAAGGTATTCGAATGATAGGTCATGTGCTATGGGAAACATTCATATTCTTGAATGGATTAAAACCATCAGCAGTTAATCCCAAACAAACATTACGAGGCTCAACAGCAAACGTGGATGCAAAGAATCAAAGTGTTTCCACGCTAAAGAGTCTACAGGATGCCTTAAGAGGCCGTCCTTAATGGAACCTTCTTCATGTCATCTCATATCTATGACTGTCTTTAAACATGCAAATAATCGTTGCAATCTTGGTTTTAAGGGAAACTACCGCAACACATTAGATGGTTTTCTCTTTTTCTGTACCACAAAAAGATCAGCCAATGAATCCTTACCATCCTTAATGTTCTTCCATCTTGATTCACCACATATTGAGCAAACAACATCATTTTCATTGTCTTTCCAAAAGAGCATACAACTATTTGGGCAAGCATGTATTTTGAGATAACTTAAGCCTAAGCTTGAAATGATGCTCTCTGCTTCATTGTGAGATTTTGGTAACCCATTACCCTCCAGTAGCAAGAAGCTTAAATACTCAAAGAGTTGAGTGAACGAGTTATTACTCCAACCGTTTAGACACTTTAGATGGTATAACTATAAAGTGGCAGCCAACTTGCTCTCATTCGAGTTACCATATAGCGGCTTCTCAGCATCCTTCATCAAATCAGAGATCTTATATCGTTCCTTTTCTACTCTATGAGATCCTCGTTTGCTAGCACCTTCATATACCATATCATCCTCAACAAAATTAACATTGTCATTACTCTCCGTGCATCCTGCATCTGCATTGACTCCAACAAAACAATCCTCCAACAATCCATGAACATTATGCTCAAAGGCCACATCCCCATCCCTCGCATTAGAGATTGAGGTGCGAGAAGTCTCACCATGATAGGTCCAATTCACATAATTCTTAAGAAAATCATTACAAAGCAAATGATCAATTACCTCACCCTTCGTCCTCCACAAAGCATTAACACACTTCCGACAGGGACACAAAATCCAACCATCTATCGAAGACTTATCAAATGCAAAATCCAAAAATCGCACAATGCCCTGCATGTACTCTGTGCTTGTCCTCACTTTCGACTATCCATGATTTATACATCGCTTCCTACAACACAAACATAATCTAACAATCAATCGTAGGTATCATGACGAATCAAACAACTCCTTATTGCATATAAGTAAGCATAACAACAAATCTACAAATAAGCCATGGTAAGAACCATAAATAAGCTATGGTAATCATCCCTTTTGATCTGACAATCAAATGACCCCTTGATGGATAAAAAATATTTTTGATTAATCAAAAGGAATTTTCAACCCCTGATTCAGCTTCATTTTGTGACAAATGGAAGTTGGCAATTTGAGTCTGGATTGGCTCAATGTAATTTGAGATGCGTAGGATTGTGAGCACCTAAGAGACTCAACTTCAAAGGATGGTTGTAGATGAGTTTAATGGAGAAACTTTAAAGGATGGTTGTAGATTGGTTCATTTTCACTCGTGATCCATTTGCCTTTCATTGTTTACTACCTAAAACTCCAAGACTCCAATTAACTTGATAATTATAAATAAAATCCCTAAACCTTCTCTTTTTGGAAAGTAAAGGCTCTAGATGCAAACTAGATTATTACAGTACCCCATCGAATTTGTTAACAATTTCATGTGTGATTATTTAGTTGTTTTTTACGAAATAGATATGATGGCAATGAGATTTTATCTCATGACCCTTTTGAAGGCCGGTGGGGTGCTCTACCAATGAGTCAATCCCTTCTTGTTGTTAACTGTTTGGTAACATTCAACTTCAAAGGGCAAAGTAGAATATATAATAAGCATATAGTAGCAAGAGTGTACCAACAATAAACTGCAATACAATATCCAATACTACCATTATAATTGCCTCTTACCCACATAGCTAAGTAAGGCACAACATATCTAACTTGTGCTATTGTTATTTTAATATATTACAACCATTATAATTACCTCTTACCCACATAGCTAGGTAAGGCACAACATATCTAAGTTGTGCTATTGTTATTTTAATATATTTTATTTGTTACTCTTTATATAACATTGAAGCTTATAAATCATAAATTCAAAAATCAACTTTTACTACATACTAATGAGCACAACACAGACAACATTAATATAACAAAAACAATCTCATTAACAACAAAAACAATGAAAAAAATATCAATTGGAAAAGGATAAAAAGAACACATTTACCTAGAGATCAAAAAATAGAAAGTTGATAGAGAAGGTGTAGAACCTACAAGGAGATAAAAAGAGGTTAGATATGAACAACCAAATGAATCTCATATCACATTCACAACAAAATGAATTTAAAAAAGTTCAATAAGCAAAAATGAAGTAAATAATCAGGCTATAATTTGTTAATCAAGAAATTTACTGCATGCGGTAATATTTTAAAGGATTAAAGAAAAACTAAGGTATGTCTTGTTTGTGATAAAAAAAGTAATAGATTAATCACTTCATATATTCCCTAAGGCTAGTGAGTAGAGAAAAGTTGCCTACCATTTGCCATGAATTTGACAAATTTGATGCATAGCCTTTTAGGGGAGAACAATTCATATTTGAGTTGTTTGACTTTGGTTTAATACTTTCTAAAGCAAAATCAAACATTCCTCGATTAAACATGACTTTCTTTTCGGTGGGGTGGGGGTGGAGGGTAGGGACTAAACTAAGTTGTTTGAATTAATTTAAATTACAACTTAGTTGTAATTGAAATTATTATCTGTTGTAGTCAATTACTTCCGTGTGTTGATATTTAGAATGATAGCACAAGTATTAAAGTAATACCTAGATAAGGTGTACGTACTTCAGAGAAAAACATAGCTTGGGCATAAGTATTAATCCAAATATCATGTCTATACAAATAGAAAACACTAGCTATAAGTAATCTAAATAGTACATGGACATATACATTTAGTAATGCATGCTTCTCGTGGAGGCACTCACTGGGTAGTATGTCTATTTTCATCATCAAAGTTGATCTCTCGAATCTGTTGTAGTTCATTCAATGAAAGTGCCAATCAAGTGTTGTTTTGGCAGTAATCCAGCTTGAGGAGCTTTATTAATTTATTGTCCATTAGAACATACACTTCCAACAGAACTCAATCCCCCATAGCAACTTCCAACTCCCTTAAGTAACAACAATTAATGAGCTCTCCTTGTGGCAAATTATGAAAACTTGGACATTGTAGTCAACCCATGGAGCATCTTTCATGCTTAACTGTAGGGAACTAGTTGGGTGGTTTCATATTTATTAACCATCTCTTTTGCTAATAATATGAAAGGTCGAGCTCCTCCACAAAAATACCAAGTAGAACAAACATGGAATGCACCTCCAACTGGTTTTTCAGCTGCAGAAAATGTAATACATGATGACAATGCTGATTTAATTCAGCTAAGTTTTGGAACTAAAACTCTGTAGTGAAGGTTAATAAGAAAATTCATGAATCGGAAGATTTTCCCTGTCTGAAACCCTGATTTGGAAACTTTACAACACTACTATCAAATTTATCATAATATAACTAGATCATAGGTTACATCGAGCGATGCACATGAATCAATTCAAATTACAATACAGTGAACAAAATAAAAGACCTCAAAATTAGTAGCACAAAATTGATTTCCATCAGTAGGAAAGATAAAACCGTAAGACCATGGGCAAAAATTCCCACAAACTCAACAAAAAAGGATGGGGTTTCATCAGATTGAGTGAGAGAGATCGAGTGGAGTGGGGGAGAAATCTGATCGAGTTGAATCTGCCGATGGAATAGTGTCAGATCGATTTGATGAAGAGAGGGATCGATTTGAGTGTTGATTTCAAAAACCTTAAAATGAAAATTTGAGCGTGAGATACGATCTGAGTGAGAGATAGATCCAAAGCCCTAAAAGAGATCTATCTACCTTTTATCATCTTCGGTGAGATCAAGAGAGATAGCTTTAACTAACCTGAGTCGACGAGAATGCGGAGCTCAATCAGGGGCAGCGATCGATCAGGGGCGGTGACTTGATCTGACAGCACTCGACGGAGATTAGGGCATCAATCGACGTCAATCCGACAACACTCGAGTTGACGAAAGGCGACGAAGATTAGGGCGAAGTGGTCAACGAAGATTTGGAGTTGAGCCACGTCGAAGTTGGAGTTGGGGAGGAGTTGTAACGACCCGGTTCCCGAGTCCCTACGAGACACGAGAACCGGACCGACTCGACTAATCCCAAGACCTAGTCGTCCAACGAGGAAGTAACCAAAAGACAGTAAAATAAACCACATTCAGCATGAATATAACTAACAGTAAGAAAGTACAGCAGTAAGGAAAGAAACTACTACAGTAGGTACCACCACAACAGTAAAACAGCATTTATCATATAACAGGAACTGCAGGTAAAGAAGGTACAGCGGAACAAAAACTACTCACTAGAACAGAAACAAAAGGGGTACAAAAGCTGTGGTAACTCTACTGGACCCTACTCGGCCCAGCGTCCTCTGCAGCCGCCGACCCTGGCTGCTCAACACCTGGTCCTGAAAAAGGTAACGAGTGTAACACGTCAGCAAAACGCTGAGTAGAGTGGCAAACTAACTAAAGGCAACAGTAGAGTGTACAGTAGCTGTTATGTTCTATTACTTCCTTTATTCACATCTTTCAATTTTTCTCACTATTTCATTTATTTCTCAGATCCTTTACTTGATCTCGAATGTCCTCGTGGGAACGATCTTGATTGCAGTCTTTTCCAAAAGTAGAAGTAGCACGTGGTGCTCTCCTGGCCGGGAGAGTCCCCCGTGGTGATCCTACCCTCAGTCAACCACCCCAAGGTCACTGACAGACGTAACGGTGACTACGGCACGCGCGATAAACGTACAGGTAGCTAGCCCGCACTGGCACGCGGTCAGTCGTTTCCGTTAACGGGTGCGCCCAAAGCACAGCACGGAACCAGGGCAGAGCCCTCTCAGTAACAGGGGTCCAACCCCTCCACAGTAACCAAACCGGGGCCTTGCCCCTCCACAGTCCGCGCACCCTCGCCTGACTACCCTGGTTTGCCCTAATGGGCCTAACAAGTCGGTGAAGGAGGCTAGCAGAACCCCGGGGCCCGTGGGGTAGCTAGTACTCTCCTAACACTAGTAGCTCTCCTCGGTACTACGTACACGAGGGCCAACAAGTCGGTACAGAGCGGCCAATCCTAACCCCGGGTCCCTGGGGCGGCTGGCCCCACTCTGCACTAAACAGGTACAGGTACTTCCCTTGGTACTGCGTACCCAAGAGACAGTATAAACTACATCTCAGTTCCATTCCTTTTTCTTTCCAGGAGTTCCACTCCTAATTCCCCGTAGGGTTCCAGCTCTTTATCTCAGAACATCATATGTTTCACTTTCCAGATTCACGTTCTCAAAATCCATGATCTCAAACATGTTTCTTTATTCATAACAGGCAGCTGTTAATTAAATTTACAAGCAGCTTTATATATTCCTTTCCATTTTCCCAAGACTGCAGTAATATACATTCCACTAGTTTTTCCACCCTAGGATTCATGTCATATCCTAGGATCTATCATACAATCTAGTTTTCCGGCCCTAGGATTCATGCAACACCTAGGAGCTATCATTCCATATATTTCTCATTCCTAGGATTCATGCAATGCCCTAGGTTCTAGTTACGGTTCCATACTTTAACAGATTTTATTAATACTTAAAGCCACTCTACCAGGTACAACGGGAGTAATGGGGGCGTGATCGGGAATCCCACGTGCCTCCGCGACTCTCAAGACTGCAACCGAACGAGGTCCTATCACAAGGATCAAACACAAGGAGTGTCTCAGAACAGTGTATAGCTACTGTAGACGGGTAGAGGAATTAATTCTGAAAAGAACGCAACTCGAATCGCGGAAAACGGAGCCCAAACGGGCCCTAAACGGGTCGAAAAAGGCGATACTGTGCAAAATCAGACGTCTGGAACTCCTTCCAGACGTCTTAAACGGTGGATCAGAGAATTACCTGTTCAGCTTGGTTCCCCGGACGTCCAGAAGTCTGCGGGGACGTCTGTCCTATACCCCAGACGTCCGATGGTCCACACGGACGTCTGTAGATCACTCCCGCCGTCTGGTACAACTTCCAGACGTCTGATTCGCAAAGGATGGCGAATCAGCGAACCTGCGCACAGCCAACCCCCCCTCCCTCAGTACGGTCAGTCGAGAAGAAGGAAGAAGAAAGCGGAAACTTACCTTTCAGACGTCTGTATGATCTTACAGACGTCGACCTTGCCGTCTGGCTATCAACCCAGACGTCTGATTCTGGAAATTTTTCCAGAATCAGAACCCTGCTCGGCCTCCGCTCGCGACGCCGCCCGCGTCGCACCTCGCGCGTCTGCTGCTCAGCCCGCAGCAGGTCCCTCTCCGCGTCGCTCCGCGCCCCCTGCGCCCTCCGCCGGCAGGCCAAGCCGCTCCGGCGAGCTCGCCCTCACGGCAGAGCCCCGCCCTCGCACGCCGCACCTCCTCCGCGCTCACTGCGGCTGCCGCTGCCGCCCTCGCGTCCGCTCGCTCTCGCGCACAGGAAGGAGAAGAAGGAGGAGACGGTGGAGACGGGAGGGGAGGCGCGCCCTTTTAAGGCCGCGCGAGGAGGAGAGAGAAGGTGGTCGCAGCGCGCCTGCAGCCGCAGAGAGAGAGAGAGAGGAATCGCAGGTCTGCGCGCACAGGCGCGCAGACGAATCTCCCGTGCGAACATAACTGTTTTCCAGACGTCTGTAAACGATCCCGGACGTCTGGTCAGACGTCTGGATGTGATCCAAGACGTCTGGTCCGACGTCTGGGTCACCTCCCAGACGTCTTAAAAGGCGTCTGGGGCACCCGTTCGTTACAGGAGTGTAGAGGAAAGTGATTGGAGAAGGAAAGAGAGGAGTAGTTGGGTTAGCATAGTGAGAAGTTAAAGACGTATTTACCCTTTATTGTTCATTTTTTTCCTAATAGTATCCGCCAATGTAGTATGTATCATTAGTAACGTATAATAAAACCTATATTGACATATATTTGATGTTAGTGTTGATATATCGTTGGTGTATGGTAATTTTTTTGTAGTGCTCTACTACTTAAGTAGTTAGTGATGAGTATATAATCTTTTATAAATGAAACCAACTAGTTTTAATTTGACTTCTGAATCCTCCTCCTTAAGTTAGTCTCTCCACCTTTACCTTCTCTACTCCACCTTCATCTTAGGTTGGGCTCCTAAATGGATAGGCTAGAGTGGTGGTTTCCTAAAGTGGGTGTGTCTAGGATTGTGAGAGTAAGGTTATTAAGTGCATGGCTAGGTGATGTGGCAATGTCATTTAAAAAATTTCAGTAGAGTTTCCCCTTAAAATATGAAGTTTTTCTATAAACCTGCATAGCACATAAGTGGGTACACCCTAATCTATTTAAATTAACGAAATATAAAGCAAACAAGTTGGTACACCACACATCCATCCAAATAAAACAGCTAAACATGCAATACATTCTTACACCCCACATCTATTCATTGAAATAAAAAATAATATGTGAGCACACCCAACATCTAGCAAAAACATTAATTTCATCCAATAAAATTGAAGACATTAAAATTGTACCTTTAAGTAAAATAACTAAACATGCAACACAAGTGGGTTTCTTCAATTTGAATATAAATTTGATTTAAATAAAATAAAATAAAGCAAAGAAATTGTTGCTAACCTTGGATGTCTACATCTACTGCATTTGAATCTATATGACCTTCTTCCATTAATTCTTGGTATGCTTCAGACTGTGCGTCAAAATGATTGCACGGTATTGTTCTTATTGATATAACCCATCTCCTTTGACAATTATCGAGGACATTAAAAACTTGTGCCTCTTGACATGCTGATGTGAATGGTCCATTAGACTGAAGAATTTGACAGTTACGATTTACACTTAAGAAATTGTGTTTCTTGTCAATTTTGAAACTACTACCCTCTTTAAAAACATTAAACTAATGACATTTAAATAGGATAACTCTACGATCATATCTGAAGCTAATCACCACAATTTCTTTGATTTCACCATAGTATCCTTCTGGATTAGTGGAAAGACTTGAATCAACAATAACTCCGGCCTATTGTGTAACATTTCTATCATCAATTTCTTTTATTCTGAATCTGAATCCATTTATTATATGCCTAGAATGGTAATGTATATAATGTAATGGTGTATCAACAATTACATCAAAATCTGGTATCAATCGTGAGTCCTTATCCTTTTTCAATTGATTAACTCGATCTTTAAATCAATCTAAGAAGCTAAATTTGGATGTCCTTGAATGAGTTAATCATTCGAATTCCTCGTAAAATGGATCAATTTTAGGAATTTATTTTAAAATATATAAATGTGTCAAACGACTATCATTTTCTGAAATTGCCTTATATGAAGAATCAACTTCCCTTTAATATGAAAAATTGATAAAGATTCTTCATCATTATCAATGTATTTCCCCTCATAATTCCTTTGAAGTTTATTAAAGTGGTTGTTTGTTTCATTCATGTACATGAAGGTAAAATTTATATACTCCTCCACGAGATAATCTTCTACTATTGAACATTTTGGCTTTGCCTTGTCCACAACATAATCTTTAAGCTTTTTCAAAAATCGCTCCATAGGATACATCCATCTGAATTGTATAGGTCTACCGATTCTCGCTTCATTTGTAAGATGCAACATGAGATAAACCATTACATTGAAGAAGGCTGGGGGAAGAATATGTTCCATCTTACAGAGAGTAATAACTATTTGTTTATCCCAGTGATCCAGCATATTATTTTTTAGCGTCTTCAAACAAACAGCTTTAAAAATCTACTCATCTCTGTAAATGAATCAACAACTGGCTCAAGCAGTATCCCTCATATCACCAGTGGAAACAATACTTGCATATAAATGTGGGACTCATGACTTTTCAAATCAGATATCTTTCTCTGCTCTTCATTCACACAACGAGAAAGCTGCGACAAAAATCCATCTAGCACCCTAATTTCCTTTAAAAAGGAGAACAATCTATTCTTTTGGTCTTGATTTAAGCTGTAAATAGCAGGTAGGAAGTAGCCATCATCCTCATGAATATGCATCTCCGGACATATCCCCAAACTCTTTTTCTTTTCTTGTTTTCACCGTGTCTTTTGAATCATCTGTCAGATTTAATATGTCTAAGATGCTACCCATCACATTATTTTCGATGTACATAACATCTAAATTATGACGTATCGTAAAATCTTTCTAATATGGCAGTTTCATAAAGAAAATGCTTTGCTTTCGAAAGCCAGAATTCCTTGAGGCCGTCTGGTCTTATTTGAATGGTTGACCCAACCGTATCTCACCCATTTCTTATAATATCAACATTATAACCTGACCCGGCAACCTAATAGAATCTATACTAAGTTTATTCTTTGGATTTTTCTTTGAATACCGACACATCCTACCATCAAATTTACTCTTGAACTGTAATGTTCGCCATCTATGTTCAATAGGTAGAAATCTACGATATTCTAAGTAGCATAATTTCTTACTTTCCAACAGTCATAGGCGATAAGTGTCTTCCATACAGACTAGGCAAGCAAGCTTTCCTTTAGTGCTCTAACCTGACAAATTTGCGTACGTTGGGAAGTCATTTATGATCTACAACAATGCTACATGCATATTGTAAAATTCTTTCTTTTCTGCATCATACGTCTTCACGTCGGTGTACCACAACTGTTTTAGTTCATCGATTAATGGCTAAAGATAACATCTATTGCATTTCCTGGTTGTTTTGGACCGGAGATTAATGGGGTCAGCATCATGAATGACGATCTCATACACAACCAGGGAGGTAAGTTATAAGTGACCATTATCACTAGCCATATAGAGTACAATGGATACATACTCTTACATAGATTTAATTCATTGCTTGCAAGACCCAATCGCATGTTCCTTGCTTCTAAAGCAAACGAATTATTTCTTTCGTCAAATCTCTTCTACTCCTCTAAATCAGTAGGATGACGTATTCTTCCATCTTGAGATTTACAATCCTAGTGCCATGTCATCCACCATGCAGTTTTAGTTGATATAAAAAGGCATTGAAGCCTAGGTGTCAGTGGGAAGTAACGAAGAACCTTCTGAGATTGTTTACTCTTATATTTATTTTTACCTTCCTTATATCTCTCATGTCCACATTCGGGATAGTTACTCAAGTTTGCGAATTCATTTCTGAAAAGAATACAGTCATTTAGACATGCATCGATCTTTTGACAGTTCAAACCAAGCTTGCGAATCTATTTCCTTGCCTCGTACTATGAAGTCAAAAAATCATTAGGGTTATTCAACAGCTCAGCAATAAACTGAAGCGCTTCTGACATGAATTTAGCACTAGCTCGATTCATAACCTTCAGTTGAAACATCTTCAATAAAAACGACAACTTTAACATTTTGTAATACTGGGAGCAATAGGATTCTCAGCTGCCTTAACAACATCATAGAACGGATCACAACTAAATGGATCTTCCTCATCTGTATTTATATCATCTCCTACTCTCATCTCGTTCAACATTTCTTGTATTTCTTCACCTCCACTATCAGCAATTTCCTCGTCGATCTCTTCGTCAACAGTATTCTCATTATTTATGACTTTCTCAGTTAACTCCTCTCCATGAGCTACCTAAGTAGTGTAATGCTACCACCACCCATTACAAATCAAGTGCTCAAGCACAGTATTACAATCATGCAAGGAACCATTCAAACATCTTCTGCATGGGCAGAAGATATTGTAGAGTCGATCTCCTCGCCTAAATATCTTCCCATCGTCATCAAAGGCCTAATCTAGGAATGAAATTACTCTATCCTTATATTTGGTGTAATCTAAACCCCGCAATCTAATCCAAGATTTATCTATTATAACCGAAAATTTAACGTAAACAAATCACTTATTAGGAAGGGAAATGATTTAATAATGTGTATCTTGATTAAGATTTTTACTTTATAACTCATCCTCAAAGATTTGATCACAACTTAAGTTTACTCGTTACATGTAACCTTAGTGCGATGAAATTTCGGCAGCATCTCCCCGTACTTCTCCAGTATACCCCCAATACTAGCCTTAGCTAGATTTCCTTTAACGGCCAATTAAGGGTACCGCAGGAAACTATATAAGATTAGTTGGTATACCGGAGAAGAGTAAGAAGAAGCAACCGAAATTTCACCGCACAAGATTACAGGTAACGAGCAAAACTAAGTTGTGATCAAATCCTTAACACTACAAAAAAAATAGTCTTTAGCGACAAATTAGATAATGGCATATAATGCATTTGCCTCTAATTATTTCGGTTTAGCGACAAATTTTTTGTATATGCCACTATAACATCTTATCAAATGATAATTAGTATTAGTGGTAAAAATATTTTTGCCACTATTCCTTTAAGAGTTAGTGGCAATTGCTACTTATGCTACTATAATATTTTTGTCAAATAACAATTAACATTAGTGACAAATATAATTACCACTATAGCCTTTGATTTAACGATAATTGTTACTTATGCTACGATAATATTTTTATCGAACGATAATTAATATTAATGGCAACTGAAGTTGCCACAATATGTATATTATAAACAAATATCAGTAATTCTTAAAGGATAATTTAGAAAAAAATTATGCCACTAAAGACCTTTTCTAAAGCATTGGTTGGGACCTTTTGGTGGAATTGAAAGGAAGTCATTAGTTCATATTCAACATTTTTTTTAGCAGCATAAAGAGTAAAAAGTTAAATTAAAATTTATCCCTTTAAATGGAAAAAAAAATCGATTTCATTTAAGGTTGAGGTATGTGTGGGTGGAGTTGAAAATTCTCACATTTAGAAAAATGACATTTAATGGTAAATTGTATAGTGATAAGTAATACTTTTGTCGTGATTACCTTTGATTTAGAGGTAATTTATATATATGAAAGTATGAATCTTTTGTCAAAAGATAATTAATATTAGTGACAAATATATATGACACTATATATATAATATATTATTATATTTTTTAAATTATATTATAGGGTAAAAAAATTATATGCTTCTAATTTTTTTATCAAATAACAAATAACATTATTAGCAAATATATATATCACTTATTTGAAAAAAAGTGAATAATGAAAAAAGATCATAAATAAATTAATTTGTTAATAATTTTACTTCACGACAGCCCTAAAATTTTAAACAACATTTTTCAAATGATAATGGAAAAGGTTTGTGTACTTCTCTCTCTCAACCAAACAAAATTTTCTCCACCCTAAATCCCTCTACTTCCTCTCACCGCCGGCCCACTACCTCAATTACCGATATCCTTTCCCTCCAGGGGCTCCCTTCGTCCTCAGTTCTCCCTCTCCTCCTCTTCCTCTTCTTCTTCCAACCATCACCACCTCCTCTTCCCTCTCCTGAAACTCATAACCCTAACCCTCGCCTCCGCCGCCCTCCTCCTCTGCCCACACCACCCCTCCCTCGCCTCCACTCCCCCCACCCCCCTCCCATCACCACCACGTCTTCCCTCTCTGATGAGGAGAAGGCTCAAATCCTCAAGGACCACCTTGACCTCCACCCCGAGGACAGCCCCTCCCTCTGCTCCCTCCATGAGCTCTGCACCCGCTCTAGTCGCTTCTCCGATGTCGTCTCCGCTGCCGACGGCCTCCTCCCCCCTTACGACCTTGACCTCCCCCTCCTCTGCACCCACCTCCTCACCCACTGTAGAGACATTCCCTCCTCCCGCGCGGCCTTCCACGATGTGCTCCTCCGCGACCCCTTCCTCGTTGACGCCTACCACGACCTCGTCATAGCCGCCACCCTCGACGACAACCCCTCCTCCAGGGCTTCAGAGCTCGCCACTATCGTGGAGCGGATCAAGGGCATTGTGGAGAACTGTAGAAAGGAAGGGGAGAAGAATAAGAAGGAGGTGGCGAGGGATTTGAAGCTTCTGGTGGCTCATGTGAGGGTGATAGAGGGGAAGTACGAGGAGGCAATCAGGTTGTACGAGAAATTGGTGAGGTAGGAGCCGTGGGACTTCCGGCCATACCTCTACCAGGGAATTTTCTACTTGATAATGTGGAGGAAGGGCAACACGGAGCAGGTGTTTCAAAAGTACCTCTGCCTCATACCCCGAGGGCACCCATACGCACAGTACTTCAAGGAGAACGTCCTCGCCATGAAGGCATTTGGGCAGCAAGTGGAGGAGGAGAAGACGGACAAGAAAGGAGCAGCCTTGAGGATGTAGAAGAGAGACCCCTTGAGAGGGTTTGATGTGGAGGTGAGGACTCTTCTTGTTTGCACTCTTGATAGAGTTCTTAAGTTTTTTTTTTTCTTCGTCATTGTTATTCTGGAATAACTTTTGTGCAAGTAGGATAACCTTATTTCTTGTTTGGTTGAGAATTGAATTGGAACTTATAGTAGAGAGAGAGAGAGAGAGAGAGAGAGATGCCACTTATTCTAGAATAGCTTTTGCACAAGTTAGATAACCTTGTTTATTGAGAACTAAGTTAGAACCAATAATGAATAGAAAATAGAGAGAGGAGGATGCCACTTATTTTGGAATACCTATTGTGCAAGTGTGATAGCCTTATCTCTTGTTTTATCAGATATTGTGTAAAAGTAGTGAGAGGAGAGTGAGCAAAGAAAGGTAGCTCGTTCCTTACTCTATTCAAAGTTGAAGTTATTATAAGTGGAATGAGTATTTAATCTATAGGACATCCTCCTCTAGAATATTCCATCACAAAAACTAGGAGCAAGTATGTGGAGGGGTGTAGGAGAGTTGGTGCTTTGATAAGGTTGCAAAACTCGGTACTTCATATTTAGTCAGTTGTGAGGTCACTAAGTAAGGATTATATCTTATTCATAAGTATTTTTTAATATTTAAATATTTGAATATATAGATGCATTTATAAAATATATTAAAAAGATGTATGACTTGCACAAATTTACTACTGAGCCACAGATAAAATGGAAATTTCAATAAGTAAGATATACATAAACAATCATTTTGAAGTTCAAAGTAATGCAAATAAACTTTAGACCATGTCTCCAATGGAAGCAAATAATATAAGTTTCAAGGCTTTAAACATGGATAATTAGGTTCAAGGGATGAAGAGCTTATCCAAGTGTGGAACTCATAATAGATGCCCTTTTACTCGACCAACTAAACGAATTGATTATAAGGCCCATTGCTCGACCCAACTATGTAAAGCCCTGAGTATGGTTCCTTGGATTGGCCAAGGGGTCGAGTAGGATTACACAGCTGATTAATTGTCTTACTTGATCAAGTTTTGTAACCCTGGTTTGAGGGGTTGAAGGCTGTAGAGGTGACTACGTTCTCCTAATGCAACTAGTTTTTTTGTGTTTTTCCTCCTTGTCCTTCATGTGAGTTTGATACTTTGGGCCTTAATTTTGTCAAAGGAATAATATATTTTGAAATGTGTTTTCTGCAAAGTGAGATATTCCTTTAAGTCATGTTTGGTAGAGTATTAGTGGGATGATTTATCCTATGTGGTTGGGAAAATGCTACAATCCATGAACAACGTAGAGTATCAGCGGCTATTGATCGCATCTGTTCCCACTACTACTTACAATATACTAACTCACCCATTACATTAACACCACTAACCCACTTCTAATATAAATAAAAATAAATAATACTTACAACATATCAACTCATTCTATTTTTCAAAAAAAAAAAAATCCATCAATCTACCTCCACTAACCCACACCCAATGCAAATAAAAACAACCATTTACAATATATTAACACACCTATTACATCTATCCTTCATTAATCCACCACTTATTCCACCACTCCCAAATCTTAACATTTTCTAAATTTTAACTAGTCTTAAACTGAAAAACTTTTCCAAGAGCAACCTTATGTGTTGTTGGGTATTGGAGTTAGATCTGGGAATAAGTTGTGGGAAGAGAAAGAATCGAGTGGAGGATGTGACTTATTCCTTATTCCTATTGAAAGTTAGGATAGATTACCATTATGGAATTAGTAATTTGCGAGTCATCCTTCCTTGGAATATCCTGCTAACCAAACTAGGATATCCTGCCTTTTTGGGTAACATTGGATATCCTGACAACCAAAGTATGTTGTAGTGACAACCAGTTGTTATGCTGGCTCTTCTTTGTTAGAGTAGGACCTTTTGTAACTTGTGATGTAATTTTGTCACGTCCTCTAATAAAATTTTGCATGAACCTTGTGTAGTCATCCTTTCCTCTTTCAGAAAAAAAAAAATCAAATCCCATATCTCTTTCCAAAAAAGAAAATTCAAGTCCCTAATACAAGGAAGGGATTAAGTTTTTGGTTTCTTCTGTTTGAAATGTTATTGATAGGCAACCATACATGACATGTTTCAATGACAATGAGGTGGTGGCCATGGAGGTGATCGAGTAGATGGACGAGGCCAAGAAAGCTGTTGATTTGAGGAGTTGAAGAAGTTTTCCTCTTTGAAATTCAGTTTAGAGAGGTGGGGATTTGATGGGAGATTAATTTTGTTTTGCCCCTTTCCTTTATCGTGCAAGTTTGTTACTTTTAACCATGTAATATATTTTATATAAGTTGGATGGGTTTTAAGGCTCTTATGCAAGCAAGGATGTGAGTTTTTGGTTTTCTAGTTTGAAATGACATCTATAAGATCTATGCTCTCATTCAAGGACTAGCGAGGATCTTGCGGCGGTTGCGATCTCCGTGGCGCAGTCAGTGGCAGGTGAAGGGGAGGGGATGCGGGTAGCCGGTGCGGTTTCTACGGAGGGGTCGGGAGAGGTGAGTGCGGCGCTAAAGGCAGGCGACCCCGCTGATTGCGGGTGCGTTGTTGGCACTGAGATGGCCCCCAATTTTGTGGGAGGAGCTCGTGGTGGATTCGGGTCGGGTGGGCGTAACCCGGATGCGGGGGTTAGGGGCTCCGACGCTAGTGTCGTTTTGGGTCCTCCAGTGTGCTCGACTCCGTGACCCCAGGTCTCTGTGGATGAAGGGCGAGGAACTGTTGTTGAAGGATCGAGGCGCACCTTGGCCAGACCAGTCCGGGCGACGGGGCAAGGTGCGATTGGCGGGAAGGGGAGCGGGCGGCGACGAGAGCGGAGGCTGTCTAGCTCACAACGGCTCGTCTACAGGCCGCGATGGTTTTACTGTAGGGGGCAGGCTCGGAAGGCCTCGTCTGGGGGTGTTAAAATTGGGGTCAACCGGCGCCGGTCACCGATGGAGCTGGGTTGACTACGGCGGCCCTTGCTGGGGGCGATGACGGGGGGATTTCTGCTCCGGGGTCCCCAGTAGTGGTGGAGCGGCGGGCGGCGGGAGCTGGTGGTGGAGCTGGGAAGATGGTGGATGCGGTGGCAGTGAGGAGGGCAGATGCGGTGACTAGGCTACCTGAGGACGAGGTTATGGTGCTGGGGGACGCGCAGATGTTGGCCGCAGAAGGTGTGGAGGTTGCGGGGCGAGGAGGGGCAGTGGGTGGTTGTAAGGGGAACTCGAATGATCTGCATTTGTTGATGGAAGAGGAGGATGATGTGGCCGCAATGATGGGGTTTAGGCGGTTGACGCCAGGACGTGGTTCCCGGAGGTCCTCATGACTAAGGTCATGTCGTGGAATGTGAGGGGTCTGAACGACCCATCGAGGCGGGTAGCTCTGCGGGGGTATATTCAAAGATGGGGGCCTGATGTGGTCTTTCTCCAGGAGATGAAGTGGGGGAGCTGTGATGGAAGGTTGTGGAGGGAGGTGGGGGGAGGTGTTTTTTGGGGGTTTGTTGGCCTTGGATGCGGATGGAAGTGCGGGGGGAATTGTTGTGGGATGGAAGGAGGAAGAGTTCTCCTTGCTGGACTCTCTGATTGGGTCCCATGTTGTCACTGTTAGACTTCAGAGACGTCGGGATGACATATGTATGCTCCTTTCCTTGGTTTATGGCCCGACTGAGGGTCGGAGAAGACAAGCCTTGTGGGAAGATCTGAGCCAGGTCGCAGCAGCTTTTCAGGGGATTCCTTGGCTTGTTGGTGGCGATTTTAATGTTACTCTGTGGGCAGAAGATAGACCAGGTGATCGAGGGGGATTAGACCAGGGCTTTGAGGCGTTTGCAGGCTTTGTGGCAGATCAGGGGCTGGTTGATATGCCACCGTTGTCCTGTCTCTACACGTGGAGGAGCTCTGGAGGACAGCAATCTCGGATTGACAGATTCCTTGTCTCAACGGCGATGGCGGAGTTGTTCCCGATGGCGAAGGTTAGATCCCTGGAGCGTCCGTTCTCGGGTCACACCCCCTTACTGTGGGTGTTTAATAAGGGATGGAGACATGGTACTTATTTCAAGTTCGACAAGGCATGGCTCATGGAGGAGGGCTTCAGTGAGTTGATAGAGGAACGGTGGAGGTCATCTCAGGCGGATGATTTAGCGGTTGCCAGATTAGAAGCGAAACTGAGAGATTTGAGATCCTTCTTGAAGACCCGTATCAAGCAGATTAGGGAGGAACGTGGGAGGAAGAAAGAGGAGGCTCTTGGTGAGATTGCACGTCTGGACATGGCAGAGGATGTTGGTCTCCTTTCAAACGCTGACAGGGTTCACAGAGCAAGACAGATTCAGGTGATACAAGAGGAGGACCGGAAGGTGGAGATGGAGTGAAGGGTGAGGTCTAGGCAGAAGTGGCTGAAAGAAGGTGACTCCAACACCTGATTTTTTCATATGGCTGCATCAGGTAGGAGGAGGAGGAACTGGATTGACAGATTGGTGATGGATGGGGAGGAGTTTGTGGGAAGGGAGGTGGTGGGAGGGGCAGCTGCGAGTTATTTCAGAGACTTTACTGGGTGGAGACGGGAGGGAAGGTGGAGATGGTTAGGGTCTGAGATACCGCAGATCCGGGAGGCAGATGCCAGCTTCTTGACGGGCTCTTTTGGGGAGGATGAAGTTTGTGAGGCAATTTGGGGGTTGAACGCGGATGGTTGTCCAGGGCCAGATGGCTTTCCGGTTGCCTTCTACAAAGAGTTATGGCCGATGGTGAAAGAAGACGTGATGCAAGTGGTGCAAGAATTTAGAGCTGGTAACTCGGGATTCAATAGGCTGAACAAGTTCTACATGTTCCTGCTGCCGAAGAAGGAGGGCACTGAGGAGATCCAGGAGTATAGACCGATAGCTCTCTCGAATGCTATCTACTTGGTGGTGGCGAAGCTTCTGGTAAATAGATTGAGGACTCTGGGTGGGATTGTAGATTCGGTGCAGACGGCCCTTGTTCCTGGCAGGAATATTTTGGAGGGCTATGTGATGGCCTCGGAAATCCTTTTGTCCTGGAAGAGAGATAAAAAGAAGGCTTTCCTATGGAAGGTCGATTTCAGCAAAGCTTATGACTCGATCCAGTGGTCGTTTCTGTGGGCATCCTTGGTGAAGAGGGGGTTCCCGCCGTTGTGGATTGACTGGATGAAGAGATGCGTCACCACGATGTCGTTCTCGATTTTTATAAACGGAAACTCAGCTGGGGGTTGGATCCAACCAAGGAGGGGGGTGAGACAAGGTTGTCCGTTGGCCCCGATGCTCTTTGTGATTGCTGTGGATGCTCTTGCTAGGGCAGCTAAGAGGTCTTGTGAGAGAAACTTGATGAGAGGTTTCTCCTTGAGAGATGGGACGAGTATCCCGTTGCTTCAGTATGCGGATGATACGATCTTCTTCATTGAAGGTGGAGAAAGGGAGGCCAGAAGAATGTGGTTCCTTGTCTTCTTACTAGGTGAGGCGTCAGGATTGCAGATTAACCTGGCTAAATCGGATTTCGTCCCTTTCAATCTGATTGAGACAGAGGCGAGGGGGTGTAGTTTGGGACTTGGCACAGAATAGGTTAAGCTCCCGATTAGATATCTGGGCTTACCGTTGTCAGATGGGAGGATTCTGGCGAGAGATTGGGCCCCCCTGGTGGAGAGGTTGGAGGGGTGGGCATCCGGGCTACTGTCAAGAGGTGGGAGGTTGGTCCTACTCAAGGCGGTTCTGTCAGCAATGCCATCGTACTTCACTTCCGTGCTAAAGATGCCTCGACAGGTGATTGCAAAGATAGAGAGAGCTATGAGGAATTTCTTTTGGTCCAACCAGGGGACGAGTGGACAGGGTGCC
The DNA here is from genome assembly GCA_037157565.1 of Thalassia testudinum. NCBI lineage: Eukaryota > Viridiplantae > Streptophyta > Magnoliopsida > Alismatales > Hydrocharitaceae > Thalassia > Thalassia testudinum. The sequence continues at coordinate 61,624,667 of JAZHRO010000025.1, forward strand.
AGGTTGGTTGCTTGGAAGGAGGTCTGCAGACCATTGGAAGACGGGGGGCTCGGGGTGAGAGATTTGGGGAGATCTAATGATAGTCTGTTGGCGAAGTGGGTGGGGTGCCTGTTGGAAGGTAGGGGGATGTGATGGGCAAGGTGTTCGAGATGGCGTATGGTGGTCCAGTGCGTTGGGATCTCCTGGTGTCACCTCCTAGGGATGCCTCTCACTTTTTGAAGGCTTGTCGACGGTGGCTCCTAAGGTGAGGAACTGCTTTGTTCCTATGTTGGGAACGGGGGAGATTTTCAGATTTTGGCAGGATGATTGGACGGGTGATGGAGCGCTTGGCAAAAGATTTCAGAGACTGTTTGCCTTATCCCAGAACAAAATGGCGTCCGTGGCTGAGATATGGGAAGATGGGTGGTGCCCGCGCTTCGTAGGCAGTCTATCAGATGCGAGAGTGCACGATTTTCAGGTCTTACTTGAAGAGGGAGGGACTGCATCCGGCGTATGGTACGGACATGTTTGGTTGGGATGAAGGTGAGTTTTCGGTAGCGGCTGCATACAGGAGATTGTCCACTATTGATCCTGGGGCGGAGCTGGATCTGGTAAGGGACTGCAGGCAGATTTGGTAAGCCGCGTGTCCACTGAAGGTCAAGATTTTTGCCTGGCTCCTTAGGAGGAGAAGGCTGGTGACTAAGGTATGGAGGGCGATGTGGGCTCCTGGAGAATGTAGGGTCTGCCCTTTGTGTGGTGGTGATGAGGAGGACGTTGACCACCTTTTTTTCACTTGCCCTTTTGTAGTGCAAATTTGGGACAAGATGGGCGGGAGGTGGTGGGAGTGTTGTCTGTTCGAGGAATTCTGGCATAGCTTCAGAAGCGGAGGTGGTGTTGGTGGACATTTCGTCTTCCGTACGAAGAATGAGAAGGCCAGGCCGTTGGCAGTTCTTTGGGGTATTTGGTTGGGTAGGAATGCGGTGGTCTTCAGGGGCCAAAGACCTTACATGGAGAATTTTGTTGAGTCTATTAACTCTCTGTTTACTCTTTGGGTTGATTCCTTGTGAGTGAGGGACCTTGGGGTCTGCATGTTGTATTGGTGGTTATTGTTGATTCTATTACATATATTCTTGGGTAGTTATCACTCTAGATAACTACCCTTTCCTTTTTCAAAAAAATTCTGATAAACCGAAGCAGCCTGATTCAAATTATGCCGTGTACCTTGTATTGGTGTTCGATTATGTGAGGGGGGTGTGTGTGGGGAGGCACTGTGCAGTTTCAGTGGAGGAGATTGAAGCATGGCTATGATGCAAATTAACTAGGAATGGAGAAATTATGGATGCATTTGGCAAGAGTTGAACCCATATAGATCGCTAGGGAGGCAGTGGGATTACAAATGCCTGACTTGGATTAGGACTAACTTGGATGAGAACAAAGTAGAGATTAACTACCCTTGATGCCAGATTTAACCATGAGATTGGCATCCATGTCTATTATCTTGTTGCCTGCACAAAGAAGGGAATCGCCTTAGAGAAAAAGGGTAGTGTATTTTTGCACCAGACTGCTGTTAAAATTAAAATATCCAACCTTTTCCAGGTAAAATGGATGTGCTACTCAAGATCAGTAATTATCTCTGCATGTTATTGATTAACTTGATTTGGACACTAAATTAAAGTAGAAAGGGAAACTGCATACAGGTATTTAAAAAATCTAAAAAAAATAGGGTGCATTCTAAATCACACACCATCTCACCTCTTCAAAGAAACACCACCATTCTGTTGCAATTAAAGTGCCATCTTGTATGCTGAGAGTTGGGTTTACGTTTCACATTCATCTTGAAATAACAAAGGTACTCTACATAATTGCATAGAAGTGTGGTTTTTTTTTTTGAAAGGGATAATTGCATAGAAGATGATGGGTTATCCATCATGGAAACTTGCCTATTGGATCGGCAACTAAGTAAATAGAATTTGGTGGGGGAAAATGAGATCATTGAGGATGAAAAACATCATAGGCATATGAGGAACGGTTGGAAGGAAGTTTAATTGGTAATACATATTATGACATGATGTAGGAAATCAAATCTTGATTTATTGCTTTAAATGCGATTGGCCTCAATTTCGATGCATACATGTTTACATGCTAAGTATTTGCATTGACTTAACGGCCACAAGTTGGAGGACAATGTCTTTCAAAAGCAAGGCAGGAATGAAAGTTGCCATATATATCTGTTCAGATTCACCACCATATCAGGATTATTATTTAGTGGCCTATAGCGCACTAGAAAACTTCTTAAAGCAAGATGGCCATAGTTACGTGCTTTTGACCATTGCCTTTGTGGTTGGAACCAAGCATTTTTTGCAAGATATGGATGATATATTTGGAATGTAAGTCTTAAAATTCTGCATACGACTAGGTAAATTAGATTGCTAGCAAGAGGATTCCTCCAACCCGATAAATTGATATGGTTGCATGGGGTTCGAACACCATTCTGCATACCATTTCAGTATAGAACCAGCTACATTTGGACTTCGCCGACCAAAATTGTTAATTGACATTTGAGAGTATTTCTGAGCTATTCCTACTATTGGCATCGAGGAGTGCTGACATTCTACAGAGTCATTTCTTGAAACCAGCCATTGCATTTTCTTATAAAGACAATAACTTTATCTATGTTTCTAGAAGTTTTGGCTTAAGTTTGGTTCTTCTATCAATTAGTCTCAAGCAATATAGATCCTTAGGAGAATCTCAAGCAAACTATGGTCGAGATGTCCCTTTGAACTTCTGCCAGCGTCCTGATGGGTTGGTGGAAGGAAAATAAAGAACATAATTTTAATCATTGCCCTCTTCTCTCGACTTTTTTAATCGTAAGCAGCAAGGAGGCCTTTTTTCCTTTTTGAAGGGCAGCAATAGGGAGTTGTATTTGGATCAACTCACATTTTTTAGGATGATTCTTTAGTTATCAAGTGAGTGCCTTATATTGTTTCCTAGATGGAAAATGACAACCCTCAATATCCTCATGCAAGTTATGTGTCACATTTTGCTCAGTTGTAGCATTTAGAGCTATCTCCAATTGATATGTATGCATTTATCTTAGCAGTTAAACTTGGAAATGAAGAGGATAAAAGTATTGTATTTTTGGCAACTGCAAGTCATTGGTATTAGTTGAAAAATCTAAAGAACTCTTTTATTATTTTCTTTAATTAGCTATCATGTTTACCGGTAATTTACCTTTTCCTATTATAGATCAATTTTCTACAGTGATATTGTTGTTACGTTAAGTTTACCTTATGTTGAAGCATAAATGTTCCTTTGGATAGTCTTTGCTGAGAATTTTAAGTTCATTTGCATGAGAGAAGAAGGATCTTTGTTTGGATCATAAGAGAACTTTGCTCATAAGTATGATCATAATATTTTTCTTGTCCTCTACCCTCATAAGACAAAATTTATGAAGTCACACAAGATTCCTTTTGAAATAAGTGAACCGTTTCATTGAGCTCTAAAATTCTAATATCTATTTATTTTGCTCAATAGAGATTCTTTAATTTAAGCTCATTTTAGGTATCAAAAGAAACTTTTAACATAGCAGAATGTGAAACCTGTGACATCCTTATTTAAGAATGAGATGAGTTATTTATTTTTGCCTATATGGTTGTAAATTCCTTATTTTAGATAATCGCCTATTATCCTCTGGCTTTTGTACATTTTTACATCTTTCCACTTTTAACTTATATCTCTTCTTTTTGGGACAAATGCTAACCTTAGTGGAATATTTTCTCCTTTACGAGCATTGTTGCCAACACCTGTTTGGCATCGATTTTTCTTTAAAAAGAATATGGAAGCCTCTTTTCATCACCGGCTACTGGCTTGTACTTGACCTTCAAGTTGACTTCAGTTGTTGAGAAGGTATGCTTCAAGTCCAAGTATGATAGCCCATCTTTGCCTTGGCAATCCCAAGGGGAAAGATATGGTTGCTTGTTTTAGCTTATTGGTTGATTTCTTTTGACTAACCACTCATGTTTTCTAAAGAGAGGCTAAGTAATGATTCATTTATTTATTTGTAATGTCCATACACAAACCCAGTTGTTTGTTACATCATTGAAGGCATTATCACGTAAAGAAGTCTATTATGGATCCTATGCAACTTCAGGTAATCATAGAATAATGATGTTATTGATTTAAATTAGATCTCTGTGTTGAAAAAATATCTCAACACTAAGCACGAAAATCCCATATTTCAATAATTTCAAAATATTGGCTGCTGCTACTATCTGCACTTCTATTTCTTTATTTAGTTGCTACACTTTTGTGGATCGTATATGAGGAAGTCAATTTTGTTGATGCATTAAAACTGAACATGAAAAAGAATAAGAACGTATTATTTCAAAAAAGAGAAAAAAAGAAAGTGAAGTCCAGCTTTAGTTTCTAGAGCTCAGTACTCAGAAGGGTCTTATTTCAAATAACTACAATATTTATGTCCTTGTTATGCCCTTTCATCATTGTCATTCTCATTATCCATGTGTTTTAGTGACAGTTCTTTTTTTGGTGTTCTAGTTTGCAAGTTTAGAGGAATTTCAGAAATTCAAGGATATCAACCATGCAGAGCACATTGCTAGGCTTCATAAAATGTCAACCCCACACCTTCTTACAAGTATGTTTCCTTTTCTTTTTCGTTTCTTTTCAAGATAACATCAATTGTTTCTATCATTTTAGATGTCATTTTAGAAAAGGGCAGGGGAATAGTGCTAAACAAAATTCTCATCAAATATGAGTATATTTATAATATGAAATGGATGATAGATGTAAACATGCATGGGTATGAAAGAATGACCATATTTTTATATAGATATGAAATTTATGTGTATCCTTCTAAAAATGGATAGAGCACCAGATTGGGTGTGGATCGGTTACTCCCTATTATCATTAGTATCCCATAAAGTCTACTATTAAAAATTTGGTAAATTTTCATCATTATGGAATTGTATCACTGCATCTAGAAGTTCACAACTACCATTGTCCTACATAGGACTTTTGTTATCTGGTGTTCCCTCATAGCTCATATTAACTTTAGGAAGAAGCAACATTAGCTCATGTGTTGAAATGAATTTCCATATTTATTATTAATTTATAAAGAAGAACATCATTAAGCAGTATCTTTTTATTTAATCTTGTGATAAATATCATTATTTGTAGTTTTTGTAGTTGTATTCTTCTGATGTCTCCCGAAAAGCATTTGTTGATCCATCTCTTATTGATGTTCTCAAGGTAAGCTTTTACAATTGCTTTGGATATTTTGCTACTTCTTGTCATAGCATGCGTAGATTAGGTGATCTTCTGTTGTTGACTATTTTTGTTTGTTCTTTTAATAGTTATCCTTCACAATCTTAAAAGATGCTACTGCTCTGCTATCAATCTCATTGTTGCTGTTGCTAACAAGAAGATTTGTATGATACTTGAAAATTTTTTGCAGTTGCTAAAGTTGAAGGCTATACCATTTGGAGTTGTTGAAGATGTTCATTAGATAAATATGATTTTGCATATGATTTCAGTTGGGTTAGTGAAGTGCTTCATATCTTAGTTAGATTTGCTGAAATTGATCATCATTCTATTTCTATTTTTTTCTATATCTTTCTTTTCTTTTCTCTTGTATTACCTTTAAGAGGGAAATATGTACTTTGATAATTGTGAAGTTAATAAAAAAGACTTTGTGCCCCTATCCATATGTTTTATGCTTGTTAAAAAATTTATTTCTTAGTAAAGAATAAAATTAAGTTGTATAGGTATCATTAAAGTGAATCAATAGTGATAATTAAATGGCAAATGAAAGTATCATTAAAGTAAATAATTAGTGACAATTTAGTGACATAAGAAAGAGTCATTAAAGCAAATTAATAGTAGCAATTTATAGACAAATAATTACTGTTAAATAATATTAATAGTGATAATTAAATGGCAAAATAAAGTGTCACTAAAGTAAATTAATAGTGGTAATTTAGTGACATTAAAAAAGTTATTAAATGAAGTATATAGTGATACTAAAAGCATAAATTAAATTGCTATAAATATAAATAATAGTGGCAAATTAGTGGTAAATAAATTATCATTAAAGAAGATTCTCAGCGGCATTATTTACGGTAATTAAAGTGATGCTAATATGATTGATTTAGCGATGATCGTATAATTATCGTTAATCTTTTAGTGACACCAATGAAGGCGGTAATTAAGTAGTAATTATTTTAAGTGTCGTTAATTATATATAGTGGTAAATTGAAGGCCTATAATAGCAAATATTAAATGTCGCTAAAGGCATTTTTTTTGTAGTATAAGGATCTTTTTTAATTCGATACTTTACCGAACTAAAGTCAATCGAATCTTATGGTATGTTACAATAATAGCACATCATGCATATAAGTAAGGTATACATGCACTTCCTACGTTGTCCATATAACATGATCATAAATCTTGACGAACAAGTAATTTGGACATAATTTGATTCGGATGACTTTTACCTTAAGGGTTAAAATATCTAATGTTTGATCTCGTGTGCATATATTTTCTTTAATAAGTGTGTATCTAAACAATAAGTAATTTGAACATTAAAAAATTCTAAAATATTCGACAAAATTTTCCCTTAAAATTTGATGTTCTTCTATAAACCTACATAGTAAAATAACAAAACTAATAAAAGTGGGCACATTCCACATAAAAAATGAATCACTTACAATTAAAAATAACATTAAAAGTGGCCACACCCCATCACATTAAAAATAATATTCATTATCTATTCCTAAAATTGGGTACCCCCACATGCATTTAATGACAAAAATAATATGTGGGTATAACTTACATCTAACAAAAACCTATATTATCATTTAAATAAATAAAAATCATTAAAATTATACATCCAAGTAGTATAGCATCTGATAATGCCTGTTAGCAATAACCTGTAATTTCATAAATAGAGTCGATTAAATACCACATTATTATCTAAAACTTAGTTTAAAAAATAAATATTCAAGCTCCAAAAAATAACTAACTAGAATCTAGTTGAATTGGCTAAGCGACTATACTGTAGTAGACTCATTTAGTGAAGTTGGTCTCTTTTTTTCACAATGCTTTTCAAGGTTACTGCCCCAACTCCCATGCAAAATGTGGTAATGAAAGTAAGAAGATTTACAAGGTCACATGCGAAGATTTTATTCTAAGATCAATTCTCTAATTTTAATGGTTTTAACAAAGACCCTAAATCGTTTATGCTCTTCAACAAGTAGAAGACGATTGACAAGGGGATTTAGTTCATGACATTATAGTTATAATTATATCACACTTTTAGAGTAAAAGTTTAATGACCTAGACCTTATGAGATCTAGGGCATCGGGAATTCGAATCTTTGGCTAGAAATAAAACATGCATCCACCATAACTAGATAACAAGTATAAAACCATTCAATTAACAAGTATAAACAAGTACAAACATGCATCTACCATAACTAGATAACAACAAGTATAAAACCATTCAATTAACAAGTATAAACAAGTACATACATGCATCCACCATAACTAGAATAAAGCCCTTCCTCCTAATATTCATAAGCAAAACTTGTCAAAACAAGAATGTATTAACATTCTTTTCTTCAACAACCCCCAGGTCCCACACCACGTCCTTGATTGCATCCCTCCTAACATATCCCAAGAGGATTCCCATCACCTTACTCACATTCCATCTGAATTTGAGGCCTTTCCTAAATGCCTGTCAAGAAATCCCCCAGGCTCGATGGTTTCAACTCTTACTTTTTTCTTGAGTGTTGGGATATCGTTAAGTTCAACCTCTATGAGGCTAAACCCTCCTCTTTGAGCATCGCAAGGCCTCATGTACTCTTAACACCATCTTTCTATCCTTGATCCCCAAGAAACCTCAAATCTCCACTATCTTTAATTTTTGACTTATAAGTTTGTGTAATGTCACCTATAAGATTGCATCTAGGATCCTTGCCAATTAACTCTTTATGTTGCTTCACAAAATTATCTTCCCTAATGAGCTAGTTTTATTACGGGTAGAGCCATTTTTAACCATATTTCCACCAACTTTGAGCTCCTAATGTCTTGACCATAAGGTTTTCGACTCTAACCTCATTCTCCATATTGACCTAGAAAAGTCCTATGATTGAGTTGAGAGCCCTATTTTGTACGAGATTCTTCACAAGTTTGGTTTGACCTTAGACTTTACCCAACTTTTTTTCAAAATTTTTTTTGCCTCCTAAAAAATTGAATGGCAAGATGGGGAGGAGGAGGGGGGCGGTAGGACAGGGAGGAGGAGGGGGGCAGCAGGATGGGGGGGAGGAGGAGGCCGTCAGGGAGGAGAAGGAGGAGGAGGAGGGGGGCGGCAGGAGGAGGAGGAGGAGAAGGAGGGTGGCAAGAGGGGGAAGAGGCCATCGAAGGGGGAGGAGGTGGGCAACAGGAGGGGAAGGAGGAGAAGGAGGAGGGCGGCAGGAAGGGGAGGAGGCCACCGGAGGGGGAGGAGGGGGCGGCAGGAGGGGGAGGAGGAGGAGGAGGGAGATAGGAGGGGGACGAGGTCGTCGGAGGGGGAGGAGGGGGCGGCAGGAGAGGGAGGAGGAGGAGGGTATCGGGGAGGAGGAGGAGGAGGGTCGTTAGGCAACATGAGGAATGAAGGAGGGGATCATCGAGGAGGACATGGAGGATGAACAGCCGGAGGAGTGGAGGAGGGGGGCGGCGACCACCATGGGGAAGAGGAGGACGAGGGGATTCAGCTGAGGAGGAGGGGGTGACGCGACAAGGAGGACGACGTGACGTGGAGAGCCAACATGGAGGGGGCGCTGTGGGAGGGTTTGGGTTAATTTTAAGGAAGATGAACAGTAATGGGAGGTCGAGGCTGTGCGTGATAGATGGAGAAAGCTACATCGTCGGTTTAATCAATAAGTGACAGCGAATGTGTCTTCACAAATGCCCCGCCTCTTTGAGGAATGCCGCCCAATTTTATGTCGCTACTATGCCGTCACTTGAATCAATAAGCGACGACAAATATCACTTCGAAAATTAGTTCGTCACGCACCCAAATGTCTTGCCTGTTTAACAAAATACATTCGTCATCTTTTATATCAACAAATGACGGCAAAACACACATTTTCAACTCCGTCACTCTTCTTTGTTAGTGACAATGGGGGGCAATCTTACACCACTCCTTCGTCATTGTATGATAAAATAAGCGATGGCAAATGTTTATTTGCCATCGCTTTTTCAACCGATGGCAAGGAATCGACGATAAAGCCCATCTTTCTAGTAGTGAGTGATGTACTGACTATCACTAACATTCTCTAGTCTAATGCATGTTCAAATGAAAGATTGACAGTAATGTATTTACTTTTATTTTTTATCAAATAGATTCTTATTTAATGAAAGGAAATCTATTCCAACAAAATGGGAATGGCCTAAGGTTTTGAAGTTATTATGGTAGTGCTAGATGAGTTTTTATTACAAGTTTATATATTAACAATGTATTCTTTATTTTTTTTTGGAAGATGTTAACAACTAAATTCGGCATCAAGATGTTAACAACTATTTTCTACATTTAACTAATTTGCATTATTTGATTTTGTTAAATTTTATTTTTTTTAGATGGATGATAAAGCTAAGGGAAGTAATGAACCTCCTATGCAAAATCTTAATGACTCAACCAAGCTTAGCATGTCTAAACGTAGGAGCATTTTACTGTAGGAGCATTTTACTAAACGTAAAAATAAAAAAGGAAGAATTAGTATAATTTGCAAGTATTGTGGTATGCCATATGTTTATGTTAATAAAAATGGAACCCACACACTATATATTCATGTTCAACAGAAGTGCAAAAAGAATCCATTACATTCTGATCTATCATCAAGTGGACAAAGAGCATTAACATTCAACCAATTGGGAAACAAGGAGAGGATGGTCTTGCATTATGGAAATATGATGAAGTTGTAAGAGAAGCTTTTGATAGGATGATCATTGTTGATGAATTGCCTTTTAATTTTGGAGATCATGAGGGCTTCAAATATTTTATGTCAGTGGCTTAACCTAAGTTTAAGCCAATTTCTAGAAACACCGTGGCTAGAGATCACTACAACAATCTGGACCTTTTCCATCGGTTGAAAATCGATGGCAAAGGTGTTTAAACCAACACTAAAAAGCGACGGTATCATTTTGCCATCAGTTGTAAAGAAAATCCGACATCAAATTATTGTTGCCCTAATGCACGAATTGGAGCTTTTGCCGTTATTTTATAACCGACGACATTTTTATTTCCTGTCATTTAGAAAATAAGCAACGAGGATTGTATATCACATTTTCCCGCTTTAACACACCAATTTTAGATTCTTGCCGTCATTTAAATGTAAACATCATCGCTTCAAAAAACAATGGCATAAATATTTCTACTGTCGCTTTGTAGATAAGCGACAGCAAATAGCAATTTTTTAAAAAAATAAAACTTAAATGCCATTGTTTATTAGTATTTGTCGTTGCTTATGAAGCGACGTCGTTAATATTCTACCATCACTTCTGTAATAAGCAACAACAAATAGCCACCTTTGTTAAAAAAAATTACCTTTTAATGCCGTCGATTATTGGAAAAATCGACAACAAATATAGGGGATTTTTTTCTAAATTGTGAAAATTATGAGAAAGACCTACTATATTTTCTACGTATGGGATTACACATATTTTCTACATGAAGATGTCCAATCCAAGCAACAACCAATCATCAATTCTTGGAGTGGAAAAGGCCTACAACGGAAATCTTCACCTTCCTAGGCAGCCTGCTGGAAGAATCGAATGGAGGATGAAAGTGAAAGTAACAGTAAGTTGTTTGCCACATTTATTAGGTTATTAGCAAGAAGCTAGAAATGGATCATCTGCCAATATATGGAAGATAGGGATCAGAGATTGAAATCATTATTCCTCCAATATCACTAGAATCATCCGCCAAAGAAGAAACCAGCAAAGCCTCCAATGGAAGGCATCTTTGTCTCATTGTCTTGTACATGCACCTTAAAGCCACTTGGGTTAATGCTCTACTCTCCAAAACCATGTTCCCCATTAAAGCAAGTGCCATCCTTACCTCTCAAGCCCCACCACTACCAACTTCACCTGTAATTTTGAGTACCACCCTTGGCAACACCAATCTCACCACCTTTTCAATCACGAACCACCTCTCTAAGCACCATCAACTTTTATCAAAGCAACCAACACCTCCACTAAAACCACAACCATTCTAACTCTATCCACTTCAAGTAGATGCATTGCTTGAAGTATTGCTTGTGACTCACAAAGCCATGACCACCATTGTCATAGAAGCCTAATAGATTGCAAGTGAAGAGAGGCATCATGCCCTCTTAATCAAGAAAGATTGAAATGATGTAACATATTTTTTTTCTTTTAAAAGGTGATGTAAATCAATTATGCAAAATGTGATGGCACAATTTTTTTTCTAAAATGGCATCATTATGCACGTTTTATTGTTACAAACAACTTTTGACCATAATTCAAATGCTTTGGGGATCACAAATTGAGTTGAAAATTGATAAGTGAGCTTAAGTAATGAAGAAAGTAAATTCTATACTAGAGGGAAAAAATAAACAAAGCATACCGCTGCCTTCACATTGTCCCATGAAAAATATGTGGTAAAGAAACTCGATTCATTTCCTTCCGTGAAAGTAGAGTGAAAAGTAGAAACACCTAGGGTAGAAAATAAAAGCAATGGAAAAAGTAACATCATTTTGCTCTGAAATTGAGAAGGGTTAGAGGAGAGAGAATGAATGATTTACACCAATACTATGATACGTGACTCAATTATCATAAACATTTCACATGTTCAGTAATGTGTGAAAGAGATTGCAACCAAGGAATCCATAAGAATATCAATTATAGTCGTCTAGTCACTACTTTGAATGGGCCAAAGGGTTGCAAGGGAAAATCCCATGTAATTTATTTGGAAATTACCATGTTCAAAATTTAGTAATTGAGTGGCTTCCTAAATCTCACTAGAACAAAGATTCAAAGAATAGAAGTGGGCTTTGGTATTTATATATATAAATAATTACTCTCCTTAGACCCGAGAGTATAGAGATGATGCTTGGAATCGGGCTTTGCAGTTTATTAAGTTGTTCTACTCAAAAGTAAGGAAAATGATCAAGATATCTGTAAATTGCACAATGGTGACATGATCCCCCATTTCAAACCTCATGCTTTTCCTAGTATTCTAACATAGGATAAAATGTTAGTGCAAGGTGATTTTGCTTCCCTAAGATATGGCAATTGTTTCTCTAATACTATCCTAACCAATTTGAACTTTGAAAATTTTCGAAAAAAAATCGACAGAATTTTCTCTTAAGTTTTGAAGTTTTTCTATAAACTTGCATATAATTTTAATTAAACAAGTAGGCACACCTCACATTCAAAATAAAGCACAAAGTGGGCACACCTCACATCATTCATTTAAATAAAAACCAATATGTGGGCACACCCCACATCTAGCAAAATCCTATAATATCATTCAATTAAATTAAAAACATTGAAATTATACCTCTAACTACAACAGCCTCTGAGTTTACCCATTAGCAATAACCTGTAATTTCAAAAACAAAAGGAATTAAATAACACATTATTATCTTATTAAAATATTGTAAATAAATAAGTAAAAATTGTAGTGAGTGAGAATAACATATTTTGAAAATGTGTGTGTGATTAGTTTAGGTTTTAGTATTTCTAGTATATAGAAAATGCTAGTAAAGTTTAGGTTTCTTATTTAGTTACTATGATGAAGCATTTTCTTCTCTTTCAACAAGAAGTAAAACGTAGTTGACTTGATCGCTTTCTCTTCCTGTCAGTTTATTCAGCTGCAGTCTTAGATAAGAAATGCTTGACCACCTCTTTTCAAGGGGGGGGGAACACTAGAACACCTAAAATCATACTTATGATCGTAAAAATATCCATTATTTATTGCATTTAAGTATTGGTTTATTAGCAAAACTGTGTTAACCGAAACTACTAGAATGTAGAAGAAAAAATTCTTACAACTCAATGAATCATCATCTTTGAATTGTTGGTATTTGATATACAACTAAAGAGGGGAAAAGTCATTCCATCATGATGTACGAAGGGGAGCTCTTATCTATGCATGGATGGTGAATTAATTTCAGTGTTAGTGCACAAACTTGAGGGCAAGAAAAGAATGATAGATATAGAACTTCAAAGCTTCGAATACTTCCCTTTTTATCAAGCTAGAGCATTCAAATCCAATTTCACCTTGCTACAAAGAGAATGGCATAGTGAAACTCTTACGAGCATTAGCCAAGATATCTACAAGTTTACTTATGGATATGATTAACAATCAATTATTAAAATGAAACAGCATCCAACAACAATGATTCTCAATGTTCTCTCAAAACAAAAATAGTGATTCTCAATGAACTGCATGTCACTTGCTAGATGAATCATGGTTGACATGGAAAACTGTGGTTGAAATTACCACTTTAAGTAGCTCAACTTGCACTTTGCCTCAACACCATTTTTTTTTGGAAAAGGAAAAAGGTATATCACTTGAGAATAGTGATCATCCTATTCTTTGCCTCAGCACTTAACCTAAAAACAATTTTTTGTTTCTTGCTTCTCCACATGAAAATATCTTCTAATAAAAAAAAAGCATCCTATTGTAGATTACTTTTTTAAACCAGTCTGACCTAGAAATCCAAGGTTAAATAACTACATAACCTTATCCAAATATTCTGCAGTAGAGTCCCAAGTAAGCTGAGAACTTGGTGTTATTTGGTGGCATGGAAAAAATAACTTTGATTTATCATTAATAAGAATTTCTTCATGTCTTCAAAGAAGGATGTCCATGGCATAGCTTCTTCCAAAAAAGGTTGTCCATAACAGACTGTCTCATCATGAGGTTTAAGAAATAGGACAACCTTTCTCACTCGCCAAACTATTATCTTCTTAGTCCTGACAACCCTTGAAATAAGAAGGCAAAAGATTGCCTTATAGTGAATATTTCTAGTTAATTTTCCAACAAAACATAAAATCTTAAGATATAAGCTTAACATAGGGCCAGCTTTTGGAACTGAATATCAAAAAGCCATGTGCCTTGTCTGGGCCAATTAGATTGTAGAGGGGTGCCACTTGTTGAATGGGATGAGTTGTGTAGATCTATTCATATTGGTGGTTTGAGAGTTCTCCATATAAGGACCATGAATTATGCTCTTCTTTCAAAGTGGGTCATCCAATAGATGGGGGAAAAAAGAGCCCAGTTCTCTCTCTCTTTTTGAGCTGTTATGGGGAGAAAGTGGCCTAAGAGGGAAGAGTGAACCTAGGTCACGGGGTTTCAGCCTTTCAAAAGGTCATGATACATGTCATTCTAGATACATATACATGCCACATAGCTATTATCTTCTACATCCACTGCTAGTCATAATTAGTTTCATATAGCTTAAGTTTACATATTGTTAATAGATCAAAATACTCCATTCTTTTTTGCATCAATTTAAAGTTAATACAAGTTTTCAAATGGTTAATAGTTAATACTTCTTGATTCTTTTGCTATTACAATAAATATGTTTCTCATAGTTAATGTTACGATATAATTTTGTGACATTTTTTTGGGTGCAGCCTGGAAAAGTGGGAATTACAGGGGTGTAAATGCCAAAGCTATACTTTTTTTTGCCCCTGTAATTCCCACTTTTCCAGGCTGCACCCCTAACCTAAGCAATAAGCAAAAGATATCTACCTGCTTACTATGTAGAGCATTTCAAATTGTAGTAACCAACATAAAGATCATGTACTTGTAAGATATTGACTCAACATAATATTAATGATGTAAACACGAAGAAAAAGGCTACCAACATTAGAAGTTCATGCATCATAATTTTCAAGTGGATGAAATCATGGAATTCTCTAAAATCATGGAAAAATAAGAGAAGAGACCTCTAGAAGAGAGGAGGGAAAATACAGAGAGAGATCAAGATTCAAACATGGTGCCATTCATACCATGTTGGTGTTAGTATAAAGTTTGGTGTTAGGACTTGTTTTGTAGTTACGTTATGGATTATAGATTGTTTAATGTTTACATTTAATTCTAAATGTATTATGTTTATGAAGGATTTTTTAAAATTTGTAATTGCTTGTAAAAATTGATAGGTCCATTTACTTATTTACTTTTTTAAATTTAATATTCTAAAATTTATATTAAAAAATCTATATTTATCTTGCAGGTTATTTTTTTGTCGATGATTGGTTTGGACCTAAGTTTTTATATACATCTATCAAGTTTAATATTATCAGATATTCCTTTATTTTTTTCTTTTTCTTTTTCTTTTTTTTTTGTATGACGAGGAACCCTCCTTTGGAGGTAAACCCCGAAAACCCACATGCACCCCAACATGAGCCCTCTGGTAAAGTACTCGCGTCTGGCGACTCGAACCGGCGCCGTTCCCCCAATAGGGGTATATGCCTTTTTTTTTCTTTTTACCGTTGTACAACTATCAAGTTTTTTTTTATTTTTACTTATTTTATTTGTTTTTTTAGAAGATAGAAGTTATTTTTGAGTTAAAAATATTTTGTTATCAAGTATGAAAGACATAGAAATATGTAGGAAATAAATATAAGTTTTGAATTTTTTGACTAGTGGTAGTGTAATGGGTTAAGTTGGGTTGGAAAAATCCCAACCCGAAAACCATGGGTTGGGTTTGGGTTGAGTCCCAACCCGACTTGTGTACACACCTACTTTAAACCTTTCATTTGATTTCCCTGTGTTTACCCCTTAACACCACACATTTAGAACTCCATTCTAGGTATTTACAAGCATGGAAAGAACAGAAGCACCTAGAGATAATCAAGGGAAATACTCATCCATTGTTTATCCACATTCACCACCAAATTTCACAAATAACCAAGAAGTGGGTACACCCCACGTATTTACAACATAACTGCATAAGTTTAAAGGTAATGAGCTATATAAAACTCATAATGACAACCCCATTTCTTAACCTGACCCTCTTCCCCAATCAATACCTACACAAGGTACAAATGTGCATCCCACGGCAATAGGCTTAAGACCCATACCATACCCTTACAATCACTAGAGTTCCTGATAGGACCTTCACGCTACCATTCCAAAGTCTTGCTTAACCAATTAGGATCCCAATACATTTGCTGGGACTTTTAAAACTTAGTTTAAACCATACATTAGGCCATGCAGGTATCCTTGCGACTTAGCCTTATGCATTGATGATAATGTCATCATCAGCCATAACTAGCTTTAATTAGTCATAATCAACAGACAAATGCTCCTACATAACCGCCGAAGAGCCATAATTCATTGCATATCCTTTCTGAGAGACATCATTAAATCAGGGGGAAATATGCAGTTTTAACATCATATCCTAAATGCAGAACAATCATGGGACTTTCCAGGGTTTAATTAAAGGTTAAATGATCATAAATGTCTAATAAGAGGGTCCATGCAGATAGAAACGGGTTTTCACGCATTCCAAGAATTAATGGACATCCAAAATCCTAATTTCATACCCGCTTAATTAACTGAGGTTCCGGTCAGGATAAAATTCATCTAAAACCTTCTAAAAATCATATAAAAATATTAGATAAGGTTTGGTACCATTGATTTGACCATCAGAACCCATTTTGACCTAAAATAGAGTCTCAAACAGAAAGTTGCCCTAATTTGGATTTCTACACAAATTACCTAGGCCAACTTGGTCAAAACTAAAATCCGACTTCACTATCAGATTTCTTGGGTCAAAATTAGGTTTGTAAAGAAAAATTTGGGCCCAATCAGAGATCATCTTGACCTAATTTGCATTCCAGTTCAGTCTGACTCTTTTTCTTACACACACACCCCTAGCTTTTTGAATTATTTATGAACAGGTCCCTAAGTTTGTCGTCTTCTTTACTGATTGGTCCCTCCGCCATTATCGTGGAGGAACTCCTACTCCAGCAACCTTCAATCAGAGATTTCTCTCTGATTTCTTGACGTATCTCTTCCAAAATAGAAAGGGAGATCCCTGATGAAATCTTCTTCCATTTAAGCTACGCATTGGGCTCTGAATCCTACACAAAACCTATTGCAAACCTTTCAAAGGTTTGGGTCTCGTTGTCGCGCAAGAACCACATGCTTCCAAGCTTGGTTTCCAAGCTTGGAAAGCTCCAATGAAGCCTATTACAGGTTCCCTGAGGTTAAGCCGAGCTCCTTAACTTGTTTTGGAGGCCGGATACCCCCTCTTCTCCTCTCACTAACCTCTTTCGCGAACTCTGGCGAGCCCCTCTAATTACCTTCCTCGTCCACCATCACAGACAATAGCTAGTGGATTTTCCTTCCTCGTCTTCTTCCACATCACGCAGTACCAACGGACGCCTCTTTCCTATCTTCCTAGCCACTCCTTCACCACCGAAGACTTCATCTCCTCTAAGTCTGACGTACCATCGGCAAGGACTTCCTCCCTTTCGTCCATTTAGACTAGGTTAATTAGGTTCCTCTCCTCTTCTACTTCCTATTTCTCTCTTTTATCCCTAGATTTAGTCCCCGACGCTACCACTCACCATCATCTTCCTCCTCTCCGGCCGCACCTCCGATGAGGTCTCCCCATCGCTCCATCACACCACACACCTCGCCAACACCCTCACAACCTCCGCCACACCACCACGACCAAAAGCCCTCTCCTAATTCCATCAATCGCCCATCAAAACCACCCACCGGACAACCCACCTTCACGCGACCTACTCCGACCTCGCTTGACCACCACATGCCATCTCACACCTTTTAAACACCTCCACTGCACTCCACGTCCTCCGGCAATACTTGTGAACTTGTTTAATTGGGCCAAGAGGCCGTGTTCCTCCTTTCAGGTGTTCGCCGTCCTCCACCCGCTCTGCCATCGTCTCCACCTCTGCTTGCAGTTCTCCGGTGAGCTCAAGGCTTGGTTGCACTTCCAGGAGACGTGGACTACGTTTGCATCCCTAACTACAGCATCAATTGAACTCACAAGGTCCTCAGCAGTCCCAATCAAGTAGCATCTCCTCCTGCAGGCTTTGCATGAAGAAGCCTAGCACTGATAGTGCCACATCGTGGATTGAGGGACGCTTGCAAGCACATAAATGGAATTTGTGTTAAAGCCTTACTGCCTCAAGATCACAGGGTGAGGTCCCCTTACCCGCCTAAGCCTTCACTCCTCAACTACTACCCACGCCGCTAGCCCACGACCCGATACTGCTTAACCCAAATACCCGATTGGTTACTCGGTTATTTAAGAGAGAGGAGGAGGAATTTGTGAGCAGGGGAGGGGAGGTTTTGCTCTTTCGGGCCAACTCCCAACACTTAGTCGCTAAGAAGCTTGTGAAGACCCTTGTGTGTGAGAAGAGAAGGAAGAAAAGAGAAGAAGAAGAGAGAAGAAGAAGAGAAAGGCTTTGAAAGCCTTGTGTTGTGCTGTGAAGGCGACATTTAAGTCATCTGATCCAAGGAAGGCGACGTCTGATTTGCTTTGAGAACAGTACTGTAGAAACATTGGCTAGCATGGAAATTGGCTTAAGTGGTTGGAGATACTGTGCATTTATTTCATCTATTGAGTAGTTAATATATGTGTATCTAAACTAATAATTGGTGATTTAAATCACCATTATTTTGTCTTAGATATCTTTTTGTCCTCTTCAACTCTTGTAATATTCATGTTCTCCATTGAAGATCAGTTTTGGGTAGATATTATTCATTGAATATCATTACTGGTTTGATTTCTTGTGCTCATTTATATATTCATTTCGATTAGCGCGTGAATTGCAATACTTGCTCCCTGTGTTCGACCTTGGACTTTATTTTAAATATTTGAGTTATAAATTTTATTTGTTTAAGAGCTATTTGTCAACTGTACTACAATGCCTTTCCTAAACTCGACGAAAAGCTCGATAACATTTTGGCACCGTTGCTAGGGAGCAACGCGCAATTCACCACTATTCTTTGTTCTATTTGATTATATCTTAGTACTAACTTGCCATGTTTGTTTCTTGTGATTTTTGCGAGGTATCTTACAAGGTGATCTTCCACGCAATTCAACCACTCCCAAGGCAGGTAAATTCTCTTTTCTTCCCTAATCAACCTTCTAACCTTGAGAAGATAAAAAAAGGAAACAAATCAATTAGGAACTACCTACCTTTCTTTCATAGTAATTATCATTAAAAAGGCAAGTTTCCTAATTTGCGAAAAATTTTCATATCTGATTAAGCTTGAGGCGATTCTGTTTAGAAATCCCTACCTTGATTTCCTGTACCTACTAGGGATTACGCTTAATTTCTAATCTTCTTAGACTATGCCTTCTTGTTTGAAGTCCAAGAAGAATAGCTTGAGATTTAATTGGACTTGAAATAGAGCCAATTAGGGTTTCTACATTAGGATTTTGAAGTGTTAGCTCACATTTTGCCTGCATAAAAGGAAATTTACCCTCCCACATTTATGTGCTACCCAAACCCGTGCTTGAAAAGAACTAATCACTTAAACCCTAAAATCAGGCTCTAATTTCACTTGAACCTTAAAAATTGTGAACCTAATAACCTAAGAGTCAATTCAAGGTGATTTCTAGGTCTTGACCTAGATTTCATTCTCCATCTTTTAGGGCAGGTCAGGTGAAGTTGACCTACATTGTGGGTCAATCAACCTCCAAATTAGGTCACAAGTCAAATCAACTTCTAAATCAAGTGAAATCCAAGGCACAAATTAGACTAAAATTCGTAGACTTAAGGTCTCAATTCGTACATTCCGGTCTACTTGGAACCACAGTGACAAGGAAGGTCGTGTGGGGGAAACCCTGTAACCCGTGGGGACGCTGTACCGTGTAGGGGTCTTTGCGGGGCTCTCCCTTCCTGGCTGCCCAAGTAATTCTCGAGAACGTGGATTTCTGATTTAGAGGTATCATCAGCCTCGAAACAGCCTTAGTCATCCAAAAATCTTTGGGTGCCTTGATTAGGTCCAATTCATATCTAGTCCCTCATCCCTTCTATAGAGCACATACACAGGAAGGTCCTTAGGTTTTTAACCTAAGAGGCCTCATTAGATCTCCTACAGGGATTTCTAATCTGATTTGATCAACTCCAATCTAAACCTGAATTCGATTCTACATCTTAATTCCACCACTTGAATTGAAAATGCAACATGGCAATTTAGGGAGACCAATTGGGAAACTTGAACCCCGAATAAAAGATAAGGTGATTGAGGCTGCCCTCAAATATTTTGAAGATTATCCAGCCAACATGATTCAGGTTAATGTCCCAGAAACAACAAAATTCCTTATGAACCATGTTAGTCTACTACTTACTCAACTAAGAAATGGTTCAACCCAGGAGACCCTCATACCAAAATTCAATGAAGTTTGCGAATTACATAAAACAGAGGGTTTACATTTCTTTGCAAATCCATTACTTTGGGAGATACACCAAGATACCATTGAGCAACATGCAGATATTCTAAATCTTTTACGGGAAGCCATTTATGAGACATATTGGAGTGATTCTAAAGATTCTCCAGAGCCTGGGTTAGACACTCAGAATTGTTGTGGACCTCCAATCCAAATGAATTCAGATTCAAACATCATAACAATTGACATACCTGATCTTGATGAGGGTTGGGAGGATTCAATTACAAGTGTTCTTGATTCTAAACCAGCCTTAGAAAGCCTTGAAGCTAGCCCATCAAGCCTAGATTTCCCTGACACCTATGATGATTAGATTAAGTCAAAACCTCTCGAGAATGTAAATTCTGCTCCTTATTCTGATAAGGTGATTCTCGAGAATGATTCTGATAGCCCAATAAAGCTCAGCCTAGATTCTAGTAATCAAATCCTTACCCTTAACCTAGAATCTGGATTCAAGCTTATTTGGGATAATCATGAGGCTTAAAGTGATGAGAGTCAGATTTTGAATTTGAATTACGATTCTGGGCCTGTATTTGATGAATACACCTCTCCAACCTCCTCAGAGACACTAATTGATTTTTTGAAAGTCACTCTAATCTATGATATAGAAATCGAGGGGTTGCAAGAGCTGGGACTCGATTGGGTCTATCCTAAGAACCAAGAACCTAAGCACATGCTTAATAAGGACACCTTTTTGAGCTCAGAAATTGAAATTAGGATTGATCCAAGTCAGGTTGCTAATTCTACACATCTTGATTCATTCTGTGGTGGAACTTCCGATATGGAATCAGGTTTAGAACATGATCTTCACAAATTCTCCGATGATTTCGAATCCTACTTTAATTTCGGAGAACCTTTGTTTCCTGACATCTATGAACCAATTTATGACCTCAGCATCCATAATTCGTTCTTCGAGTCTAACTCTGTAACGACCCAATTACCGAGTCCCTACGAGACACGAGAACCGGACCGACTCGACTAATCCCAAGACCTAGTCGTCCAACGAGGAAGTAACCAAAAGAGCAGTAAAATAAACCACATTCAGCATGAATATAACTAACAGTAAGAAAATACAGCAGTAAGAAAAGAAATCACTACAGTATATACCACCACAACAGTAGAACAACATTCGTAACATAATATGAACTACAGGTAAAGAAAGGTACAGCGGAAACAAGAACTACTCACTACAGTGGAACAAAAAGAGGTACAAGAGAACAATGGTAACCCTACTGGACCCTACGCGGCCCAGCGTCCTCTGCAGCCGCTGACCCTGGCTGCTCCACACCTGGTCCTGAAAGGTAACGAGTGTAACACGTCAGCAAAACGCTGAGTAGAGTGGCAACTAAAACTAAAGAAAACAGTAGGGTGTACACTAGTTGTTATGTTCTGTTACTTTCTTTATTTACGTCTTTCAATTTTCTCACGATTTCATTTATTTCTCAGATCCTTTACTTGATCTCGAATGTTCCTCGTGGGAACGATCTTGATTGCAATCTTTTCCAAGAAGCAGAAGTAGCACGTGGTGCTCTCCTAGCCGGGAGAGTCCCCCACGGTGATCCTACTCTCAGTCAACCACCCCAAGGTCACGGATAAACGTAACGGTGACTACGGCACGCGCGATAAATGCACAGGTAGCTAACCCGCACTGGCACGCGATCAGTCGTTTCCGTTAACGGGTGCGCCTAAAGCACAACACGGAACCAGTCCAGGGCAGAGCCCTCTCAGTAACAGGGGTCCGACCCCTCCACAGTAACTAAACAGGGGCCTTGCCCCTCCACAGTCCGCACACCCTCGCCTGACTACCCTGGTTTGCCCCAGTGGGCCTAACAAGTCGGTGTAGGAGGCTAGCAGAACCTCGAGGCCCGTGGGGTAGCTAGTGCCCTCCCTACACTAGTAGCTCTCCTCGGTACTACGTACACGAGGGCCAGCAAGTCGGTACAAAGCGGCCAGTCCTAACCCCGGGTCCCTGGGGTGGCTGGCCCCACTCTGCACTAAACACGTACAGGTACTTCCTTTGGTACTACGTACCCAAGAGACAACACACAACTACATCTTTCCTTCTCAGTTCCATTCCTTTCTCTTTCCAAGAGTTCCACTCCTAATTCCCCGTAGGGTTCCAGCTCAGAACATTTAGGTTTCACTTTCCAGTTTCACGTTCTTACAATCCATGTTCTCAATCACGTTTATTTATTCATAACAGGCAGCTTTTTGTCCTTTTCCATTTTTTTCAAGAGTGCAGTATTCATATATTCCACTAGTTTTCCCTTCCTAGGATTCATGCCGTATCCAAGGATCTATCATACAATCTAGTTTTCCAGCCCTAGGATTCATGCAACACCTAGGATCTATCATTCAATCTATTTCTCATTCCTAGGATTCATGCAATGTCCAAGGTTCTATTTATGGCTCCATAATTTAACAGATTATACTTAAAAGCCACTCTACCGGTTACAACAGGCGAACTGGGGGCGTGGTCGGGAATCCCGCGTGCCTCCGCAACCCCCGGGACTGCAACGGAACGGGGTCCTATCACAAGAATCAAACACAAGGAGTGTCTCAAAACAGTGTATAGCTACTGTAGACGGGTAGAGGATTTAATTCCGAAAAGGACGCAACTTGAAACACGGAAAACGGAACCCGAACGGGCCCTAAACGGGTCGAAAATGACGAAACAGTGCAAAATCAGACGTCTGGAACTTCTTCCAGACGTCTTAAAAAGTGGATCAGGAATTACCTTGCTCTACGTGGGCTCTCAGACGTCCAGAAGCCTTCGGGGGCGTCTGGCCTAGTTCCCAGACGTCCAATGGTCACCCCGGACGTCTGGATGTCGCTCCCATCGTCTGGTACTACAACCAGACGTCTGATTCGCGTTGGATGGTGAATCACCGAACCTGCGCGTACCCATCTCTCTCTCTCTCAGTACGGTCAGTCGAAAGGAAGGAAGAAAGACGGAAAAACTCACCTTTCAGACGTCTGGACAGTCTTCCAGACGTCTCCCCCATCGTCTGGCTATAAGCCCAGACGTCTGATTCTGGAAATGTTTCCAGAACCAGGGCGCGACTTGCCCGGCCGCGCCGCATCTCGTGCGCCTGCTGCTCGAGCCGCAGCAGTCCCCCCCCCTCGCGTCGCTCCGCGCCCGCTGCGCCCCCCGCCGGCCGGCCCTAGCAGCCCCGACGAGCTCGCCCTCACGGCCGAGCGCCTCTCCCACGCGTAGCACCTCCTCCCACGCTCACCGCGACTATCGCTGCCGCTGCACCCTCGCGCTCGCTCTCGCGCACTGGCTGGAAGGAGAAGAGGAAGGAGACGGAGGTGACGGGAGTGAGGGAGAGGGCGTGGCCTTTTAAGGCCGTGGGAGGAGGAGAGAGAGAGCGCGACAGAGGGCGCAGGAGGGAGAGGGAAAAGGAGAGAGAGGGAATTTCCGCGCAGACGAAACAATCGTGCCAAAATAACCGATTTCCAGACGTCTGGAAATGATCCCAGACGTCTGGTTCGACGTCTGGAGGTGATTCCAGATGTCTGGTCCGACGTCTGGGCCACCTCCCAGACGTCTTAAAAGACGTTTGGAGAGCGCATTCATAACAATATAACAAACTCAAAGGAAGTTTCGTCCCCGAAACTTGCGCTAACTAGGGTGCGGAAAAGACGTCAAAATAACCATAACAAACTCAAAGAGGACCGAAGCCGATCCGAAAAGATGTACCCGCGAAAAGCTCCGGGTACCGCTCCCGCATTGCCGCTTCAGGCTCCCAGGTGGCCTCCTCGTACCGCTGGCTCCTCCACAAAACCTTTACCAGGGGTACTTGCTTTCGTCTCAAACTGCGGATGGCTCGGTCTAGAATCTGCACTGGCCGCTCGGGGTAGGTCAGGTCGTCGCCCACCTTGACGCTCTCGTGACTCAGTACGTGACTGGAATCGGCTACGTACTTCCTGAGGTTGGACACGTGGAACACGTCGTGCACACCAGAAAGCTGCGGGGGAAGGGCAAGTCTGTAAGCAACGGGTCCAACCCTCTCCAGGACCTCAAAGGGCCCCACGAACCTCGGCGCGAGCTTCCCTCTCACCCCAAACCGCTGTAGGCCCTTCATGGGCGAAACACAAAGGAAGACGTGGTCCCCAACCTCAAACTGCACCTCTCTGCGTCTCCGATCAACGTAGCTCTTCTGTCGGCTCCTAACAGTGCGAAGTCGCCTGTGGATCTGCTCGACTACCTCCTGACTCTGCCGGATCAACCTGGGGCCAACCTCCCACTTGGTCCCCACCTCAACCCAACTCAAGGGTGCCGTACACCTCCGTCCGTACAGAGCCTCGTAGGGAGCCATGCCGATGCTCGAGTGATAACTGTTGTTGTATGCAAACTCTGCCAGGGGCAGGTGCTCCTCCCAAGAGCCCCTCCAGTCCAGTACACAGGCACGCAAAAGGTCCTCAAGTGTCTGTATCGTGCGCTCAGACTGTCCGTCCGTCTGGGGGTGGTAAGCCGTACTAAACCTCAACCGCGTCCCCAGGGCCTGCTGAAACTCAGCCCAAAACTGGGACGTAAAGCGGGTATCCCGATCGGATACGATCTCCCGCGGAACTCCGTGTAGTCATACCACATCACGGATATACCTCTCTGCCAACTGTGCTGGTCCCAAAGTGACTCGGATCAGCAAGAATCGTGCCGTCTACGTCAGTCTATCCACTATTACCCAGACTGCGTCGTGTCCTCGCTGGGTAACAGGTAAGCCCACCACTAAGTCCATGGTGATGCTCTCCCACTTCCACTCTGGCATTGGAAGCGGCTGTAGCGGCCCTGCAGGCCTCTGATGCTCGGCTTTCACCTGCTGGCACACTAAGCACTGCTGCATGAACTCACCCACATCCCACTTCATCCCCCTCCACCAAAACTCGCGTCTCAAGTCGTGGTACATCTTCGTGTTTCCGGGATGTATGGTGAATCTGGAACCGTGTGCCTCAGTCAGGAGCTCTCTCAACAGCTCCTCGTCTCTGGGAATGCACAACCGTCCCCTCAGGCGCAGCACCTAGTCTGTGAAGGAGAAGTCCCCTGGGTCTCCCGACAGTACTCTGTCGCGCAAGGACTGCAAGTACGGATCGGCCATCTATCCTGTGATGATGCGGTCTATCAGCTCTGGCCTAGTCTGTTGTGTCACAGTCACTGCCCCACAGTACCCCCATAACTCTAGCGGTCGCCAACTGCCCACCTCCTCCAAAAGGCTCCAACTCTATAACCGTAGACTGGCCAAGTGTGCGGGCGCCTTACGGCTCAAGGCATCAGCCACCACATTGGCCTTCCCCGGGTGATAGGAGATGCTGTAGTCGTAGTCCTTCAGGAGCTCCAACCAACGTCTCTGTCTCATGTTGAGCTCCTTCTGATCAAAAAGGTATCTGAGGCTCTTGTGATCTGTGAAAATCTTGAAGGTCTCACCGTACAAGTAGTGCCTCCAGGTCTTCAGCGCGAAGACAACAGCTGCCAACTCTAGGTCGTGGGTAGGGTAGGTATGCTCATGGGGCTTCAGTTGCCGCGAAGTGCAAGCGACAACGTGACCCCTCTGCATGAGCACACCTCCTAACCCCTGCAAGGAGGCGTCCGTGTACACAACGAACCCGCCACTACTGTCAGGGATGGTGAGCACAGGAGCCGAGGTCAACCTCTCCTTCAGCTCCAGAAAACACGCCTCACAGGCGTCTGTCCAAGCGAAGGGCACGTCCTTCCGGGTCAACTGTGTCATAGGACGCGCAATCTGTGAAAATCCTCTGATGAATCGTCTGTAGTAGCCTGCCAGTCCTAGGAAACTGTGAATCTCAGTGACTGAACGCGGTCTCTCCCACTTGAGTACTGCCTCGACCTTGGCTGGGTCCACCGCCAAGCCGTCTCCAGAGATCACATGACCTAAGAAGGTCACCTCCCTCAACCAAAACTCGCACTTGCTGTATTTGTCGTACAGCCTACGTCGTCTCAGAGTGTCCAGAACCATCCGCAAGTGTTGTCCGTGCTGCGTCTGATCTCTAGAATAGATGAGTACATCATCTATGAAAACCACCACGAACTGGTCCAAGTACGGTCTAAACACCCGGTTCATCAGGTCCATGAAAGCAGCGGGGGCATTGGTCAGCCCAAACGGCATGACCAAAAACTCGTAGTGTCCGTACCGGGTGCGGAAAGCTGTCTTGGAGACGTCGGTCTCCCTGATCCTCAACTGGTGGTATCCAGACCTCAAGTCGATCTTGGAAAACACCGTGGCACCCCGCAACTGGTCAAATAAGTCGTCGATCCTCAGCAGCGGATATCTATTCTTGATGGTGACCCTATTCAGCTGTCGGTAGTCCACACAAAGGCGTAAGGTCCCATCCTTCTTCTTCACAAACAGTATCGGGGCTCCCCAGGGAGACGCACTGGGCCTCACGAAACCTTTCTCCAAAAGGTCCTGCAACTGGGACTTGAGCTCTCGCAGCTCAAGCGGTGCCATCCTGTATGGCGCGGTGGAGATGGGGCTGGTCCCTGGTACTAGTGAGATCTCAAACTCGATCTCACGCTCGGGCGGTAGTCCTGGTAACTCGTCTGGAAACACGTCGGGGTACTCTCTGACCACCGAGATGATCTGGAAGTCTGCCACAGGGCTGGGCTCTGCCACCACACAAGCTAGGAAGCCCTCACACCCCTGGCTCAAAAGCCTCGCTGCCCGAAGTGCCGAAATGCACCTGAAACCTCCGTCCACTGGCTGTCCGTGAAACTCGAAAGAAGGCAACTCCGGAATGGAGAAGACGATCTTCCTCTCAAAACAGTCCACCAAGGCGTGGTAAGCGGATAGCCAATCCATCCCAAGAATCACTCCAAAGTCCTCCATCTGTATCATAATCAGGTCAGCTGGCAGGCTATGTCCCCTGACGCTGACCTCGCAATCCGTGTACACCTCCTCAGCTACAAACAGCTGACCACTCGGACCTCTGATTACGAACGGATTCTCTAACAGTGTATAATCCTAGTCCAAACTAACTGCGAAACTGGCTGCGACAAACGAGTGCGTAGCGTCGGAATCGAAAAGCGTGTAAACGAGTCTGCCGGAAACTGAAACCATACCTGCTACCACCGATCCCGAAGCTCTGGCGTCCCTGTGTGTCAGGGCGTTGATATGCCCCTCAGCTCTAGGTGCGGACGAAGTAGCCACACTCTGCATCGGATGGGTAGGTGCTGGCCGGTACCCTCCTCGCGACGGCTGTCCTCCTCCTTGCGAATGGGAACCGCATCCTCCTGCGCGCCCTCCAGTGCTCTGCGCGGGAAGTATCTGCTGACCCCCTGCCCTAGACGGGCAGTCCCTCCTTATGTGGCCCGGCTGGCCACACTGGTAACAGAGGGGAACGCGACTCCCGCCCTCAGTGGGTCCCGTCTGTCGGCTAGGCGGGGGTCTGGTGCTGGCAATTGGCCCCTGTTGAGGGCCCCCAAAGGCCACTGATGCCCTGCAAAACGTGACGGCTCTCCTGCGGACGCCACGTGTCTCCTCTCTCGTCGGCCCTGAGAAAAGTCTGGCTGGAAGGGCCTCTTCCGCCTGCCATCAGTGTCTCGCGCGGACGGGTTGGTCTCCTCGTAAGTCATAGCTGCCTCTACCACCCTCGAAAACGTAGCCAGCTTCAGGGGTTTGACATACCCCCGGATCGCAGGCTGGAGCCCCTCGGGGAACCTCCAAAGGCGCTCCTCCTCAGTGGCTACCGCTGTCGCTGCAAAGCGGGACAACTCCAAGAAACACGTGCGGTACGCGCTCACAGTCATCGTCCCTTGACGGAGAGTGTGGAACTCCCGCCTCCTCTGGTCCCGCCATGTCTGGGGAAAGTACTGCTCGCAAAAGAGGGTGACGAACTGGTCCCACGTCGGCTCGTCCCTCTCCTGTCCCCGGACCGCCCTCCACCGCCTGTGTGCCGCACTCTCCAGCTGGTACGTGGCAAAGGCCACGCGGCACTCCACCGGGGGGCGAAGGGTGTCGAAGATCTTCTCCAACTGCTCAAGCCAGTCCTCTGCCTCGGTCGGGTCCTCATCCCCCTTGAAGGAAGGGGGCTTCAACTTCCGAAACTGCCCGAAAAGCTCGAAGTGGCGCTGTAGGGGAGGTGCTGGTGCACCTCTAGGCGAAGGTGCCTCGTGCACGGAAGTGTCTGAGGAAGGTGGGGGCGGCAGCGGCCCATGCCCTCCCCCGTGTCCAGCGCCGCGTCCGTCGTGTGGTCCCACGGAGGACTCCCCCTCTGCAGCCCAAAGAGGAGGTGCTCGGGGCGGTGGGTGGAGCTCCTCTCGTACAATGTCCCGTATCAGCCGGGCAAGGTTCTGGGCCTGGATGCCCAGGAGTGGTGGCTGGTCCACCGAGACGACAACAACGGCACGTCCACCTCGCCGACCTCGTCCTCGGCCGCGCCCGCGGCCAGTCTCGCCAGTCCCGCGATGAGGCATCTCCTGCAAGGAGACGCGAAACAAAACAAAAAACGTCAAAACAGACGGTACCTAACGAAACGTCTAAGAGCTCATGTCAAGAGATATGTTGTGGTGGCTACTCTAGTTATAGACATGTGAATTGGTTATTTTCCAGTCAGTTGATTCACTTCTCAGGACGACCTTGCTCTGATACCATCTTGTAATGACCCGATTCCCGAGTCCCTACGAGACACGAGAACCAGACCGACTCAACTAATCCCAAGACCTAGTCGTCCAACGAGGAAGTAACCAAAAGAGCAGTAAAATAAACCACATTCAGCATGAATATAACTAACAGTAAGAAAATACAGCAGTAAGAAAAGAAATCACTACAGTATATACCACCACAACAGTAGAACAACATTCGTAACATAATATGAACTGCAGGTAAAGAAAGGTACAGCGGAAACAAGAACTACTCACTACAGTGGAACAAAAAGAGGTACAAGAGAACAATGGTAACTCTACTGGACCCTACTCGGCCCAGCGTCCTCTGCAGCCGCTGACCCTGGCTGCTCCACACCTGGTCCTGAAAGGTAACGAGTGTAACACGTCAGCAAAACGCTGAGTAGAGTGGCAACTAAAACTAAAGAAAATAGTAGGGTGTACACTAGCTGTTATGTTCTGTTACTTTCTTTATTTACGTCTTTCAATTTTCTCACGATTTCATTTATTTCTCAGATCCTTTACTTGATCTCGAATGTTCCTCGTGGGAACAATCTTGATTGCAGTCTTTTCCAAGAAGCAGAAGTAGCACGTGGTGCTCTCCTAGCCGGGAGAGTCCCCCGCGGTGATCCTACTCTCAGTCAACCACCCCAAGGTCACGGACAGACGTAACGGTGACTACAGCACGCACGATAAATGCACAGGTAGCTAACCCGCACTGGAACGCGGTCAGTCGTTTCCGTTAACGGGTGCGCCTAAAGCACAACATGGAACCATTCCAGGGCAGAGCCCTCTCAGTAACAGGGGTCCGACCCCTCCACAGTAACCAAACAGGGGCCTTGCCCCTCCACAGTTCGCGCACCCTCGCCTGACTACCCTGGTTTGCTCCAGTGGGCCTAACAAGTCGGTGTAGGAGGCTAGCAGAACCCCTGGGCCCGTGGGGTAGCTAGTGCCCTCCCTACACTAGTAGCTCTCCTCGGTACTACGTACATGAGGGCCAGCAAGTCGGTACAAAGCGGCCAGTCCTAACCCCGGGTCCCTGGGGTGGCTGGCCCCACTCTGCACTAAACAGGTACAGGTACTTCCCTTGGTACTACGTACCCAAGAGACAGCACACAACTACATCTTTCCTTCTCAGTTCCATTCCTTTCTCTTTCCAGGAGTTCCACTCCTAATTCCCCGTAGGGTTCCAGCTCAAAACATTTAGGTTTCACTTTCCAGTTTCACGTTCTTACAATCCATGTTCTCAATCACGTTTATTTATTCATAACAGGCAGCTGTTAATTCAAATTGCAGGCAGCTTTTTGTCCTTTTCCATTTTTTTCAAGAGTGCAGTATTCATATATTCCACTAGTTTTCCCTTCCTAGGATTCATGCCGTATCCAAGGATCTATCATACAATCTAGTTTTCCAGCCCTAGGATTCATGCAACACCTAGGATCTATCATTCAATCTATTTCTCATTCCTAGGATTCATGCAATGTCCTAGGTTCTATTTATGGCTCCATAATTTAACAGATTATACTTAAAAGCCACTCTACCGGTTACAACAGGCGAACTGGGGGCGTGGTCGGGAATCCCGCGTGCCTCCGCAACCCCCGGGACTGCAACGGAACGGGGTCCTATCACAAGAATCAAACACAAGAAGTGTCTCAAAACAGTGTATAGCTACTGTAGATGGGTAGAGGATTTAATTCCAAAAAGGACGCAACTTGAAACGCGGAAAATGGAACCCGAACGGGCCCTAAACGGGTCGAAAACGACGAAACAATGTAAAATCAGACGTCTGGAACTTCTTCCAGACGTCTTAAAAAGTGGATCAGGAATTACCTTGCTCTATGTGGGCTCTCAGACGTCCAGAAGCCTGCGGGGGCGTCTGGCCTAGTTCCCAGACGTCCGATGGTCACCCCGGACGTCTGGATGTCGCTCCCATCGTCTGGTACTACAGCCAGACGTCTGATTCGCGTTGGATGGAGAATCACCGAACCTGCGCGTACCCATCTCTCTCTCTCAGTACGGTCAGTCGAAAGGAAGGAAGAAAGACGGAAAAACTCACCTTTCAGACGTCTGGACAGTCTTCCAGACGTCTCCCCCGCCGTCTGGCTATAAGCCCAGACGTCTGATTCTGGAAAAGTTTCCAGAACCAGGGCGCGACTCGCCCTCCGCTCGCGATGCCCGGCCGCGCCGCGCCTCGTGCGCCTGCTGCTCGAGCCGCAGCAGTCCCCCCCGCGTCACTCCGTGCCCGCTGCGCCCCCCGCCGGCCGGCCCTAGCAGCCCCGGCGAGCTCGCCCTCATGGCCGAGCGCCTCTCCCACGCGCAGCACCTCCTCCCACGCTCACCGCGGCTGTCGCTGCCGCTGCACCCTCGTGCTCGCTCTCGCGCACTAGCTGGAAGGAGAAGAGGAAGGAGACG
Source organism: Thalassia testudinum (assembly GCA_037157565.1). Lineage (NCBI taxonomy): Eukaryota > Viridiplantae > Streptophyta > Magnoliopsida > Alismatales > Hydrocharitaceae > Thalassia > Thalassia testudinum. The sequence goes on from JAZHRO010000025.1 coordinate 61,656,136, forward strand.
GAGGTGACGGGAGTGAGGGAGAGGGCGTGGCCTTTTAAGGCCGCGCGAGGAGGAGAGAGAGAGCGCGACAGAGGGCGCAGGAGGGAGAGGGAAAAAGAGAGAGAGGGAATTTCCGCAGGTCTACGCGCTCAGGCACGCAGATGAAACAATCGTGCCAAAATAACGGATTTCCAGACGTCTGGAAATGATCCCAGACGTCTGGTCCGACGTTTGGAGGTGATTCCAGACGTCTGGTCCGACGTCTGGGCCACCTCCCAGACGTCTTAAAAGACGTCTGGAGCGCGCGTTCATAACAAACTCTGAGGTTCCTGATCCCGAGATCATTGATTCAAAATCAAGTTCCATTGAGATGGAATCATTCCTTTTAAATCTTCAGGAATTAGAAATAGTAAGTGTCGAGACTGTCTGCAATCCAGAATTCGAATCTTTTATTGACCCAGATTTTCATGACCTTATAAGCACTCTCCAGGCATTTACATTTGATTTTGATGAGCTTTATGAGGACTCTCTAGATGAACCTACTTTTGAATCCCTTCTAGAGGATCCCTCAACACACATAGTTCTCAAAGACACCACCTCTTCTGATCCGCATACAAAGCCTTCCAAAACCCATTCCCAACCCCGACCCACCACCGAAATTAACTTCTGCTCTGATTCACCTCTCGCTAATCCAGTTGCATACAATTCACATACATCTTTCAATCGAGTTTTAGACATCGATCAGATTACTAATCACGTCCCATCCTTTTCTGATCACTCTTGTAGGCTTCCTACATCCTCCACTGATCCGTTCTCTTTTGAGGATCCCTACTTTGATCAGGCTAAATCAACTCAGCCAAACCCGTGATTCGCACTACCATATCTTTCTAAGCTTCAAAGCATCTAGTGGGCACCACATCTATTGATTCACATCCATCAACCCACCAGATTGATTGGGTTTGGGCTGCATCATCAGCCTGTAGATCTGAACAAGCACCTGGTTGGACTAACCAAATTATTGATCAAGGTGCTTGTTCTACAAAATTCCTCTGATTTGACCAGCCCTTTTCCTTGATCACCTTCTGCTCAGCTGAAGGAATTGAATTTAGCACTTAACAGGGGGCAACCCGTCATTCCAAAAAATCGAGCCCCTTCTGATCATCCTTTTGAACTTCACTCCTATTACACTTCTAAGTTCAGTTTTAGAACAGCCGACTGCACCTTTGGTATTCGTATCAAAGTTTAAAATCATCTGCAATAGTTATCTTGACCCGTTCACCCACCCTTTGAACCTGTTCTAACCCAAGCTGATTTCTTACCCTCCGATTTACAATGAGGACATTGCAAAACTTTGGCACGGGGGGGTGTTAAAGTGCAAACACATAAAAATTCAATTCTCCGAAGGGTTCTCACAAAAATATACATATCCAAAAAACCAAAAAAATAAAAAATTAAAAAAAATTAAAAATGGAGAAAGGGGAGGAAATTTTGAGAGATCATTGCATATCATTCTTGAGGAGGAAATGAGGATGTGATTCAAAATGTCAAAAAGGAGCAACATTCAAGAACAAAAATGATAGTCATTAGCACTTGATTATGAAAATTACTTAAGATCTAGACCTAATCAAAAGAAAAAAAATTAAGTCCTAAAAAAATAAAGAGACAAAGAGATTAGTATGAGTGCTGATCTTAAGCCTCTTGGGCTTGTTTTAGGGCGTAAACATTCACATATCCGTTAAGATTCGGATAATCCTCAAGAGGTTGAGGAAAACGCGAAGCTTATGTATTAGGTCTAAGGTTTAGGGATTATTCAGCCCATTAACTGACCTCTGGTTTGCGGGACTCAGTAACCTAAGCACCCTAATCCACACACCACTGTTCAGTGCGCTTAACAATAAAAATCATGCAAAAGCATTTATTCTGTTCTAAAAAAAAAAGGCTACCTAGATTAGGAGCGACTTAAAAATACAAGTTGATTTGGATGAGTTTCCGACGCGGAGAGGTTTCCCCTCAAAGATGGGCAATAACATATCGTCTCCTCGATGCTTGTCTCCTAGGATACCTAAATATCCTACCAAGGGCATGTAAGCACCTTGTGCTAGTTCAGGTGCCATGGGCAGGATTATCCCAAAATCTCGATCGTTAGGGCCTGAATTTAGCTACAGAACGCCATGGGTGGCACCATCTCGAAGTGTCGAAAGCCAAAATTCTGGGGGTTGCCATGGATGATGCTATCTCGAAGCATCGATTGCCAGGGACCCTGTGAGGATTGATGGTGGGAACAAGGAATTCGATACAGACCGTGTTTAGGGCCAATCCGAGGCTAGAAAAATAATTAAGAAAAAGAGAGAGAAAGCTCTCCAAAAAAATGCAAAGAAATTTTTCTATCCCTCTCTCTTACAAAAACGTACTGCAAACTGAACCTGGACTAACCATGTCAAAAGCACGGGTGCTTTAACTGCTGGGTCCAACGAACCTTAGTATAGTTCTTGCAGGCCTTAAAAACCTTCGTGGCAAACTAAAGCTAAAGATGGTCAGGTCTGGATCTTAATTGGTACTTGAGTACCTCTAGTCCTACTATTAGCATTCTGACCTAATTTCTAAAAAGAAGAATAAATCAGGACTCTGAACTTTAAAGCATGGTCTAGAACTCTAGTTATTTTCATAAGTTTCTGCTAAGGGACTAGCAAAAGTTAGGCATTAGGGTATGATGATAATGTCATTATCAGCCATAATTAGCTTTAATTAGTTATAATCAACAGACAAATGCTCCTACATAACCGCCGAAGAGCCATAATTCATTGCATATCCTTTCTGAGAGACATACATTAAATTAGGGGTAAATCTGGAGTTTTAACATCATATCCTAAATGTAGAACAATCATGGGGTTTTCCAAGGTTTAATTAAAGGTCAAATGGTCATAAATGTTTAATAAAAGGGTTCATGCAGACAGAAATGGGTTTTCGCGCATTCCAAGAATTAATGGACATCCGAAACCCTAATTTCAGACCTGCTTGATTAACTGAGGTTCCGATCAGGATAAAATTCACCTAAAACTATCTAAAAATCATATAAAATTATTAGATAAAGTTTGGTACCTTTGATTTGACCATCAGAACCCATTTTGACCTAAAATAGAGTCTCAGACAGAAAGTTGCCCTAATTTGGGTTTCTACACAAATTACCCAGTCAAACTTGGTCAAAACTAAAATCCGACTTCACCATCAGATTTCTTGAATCAAAATTAGGTTTGTAAAAAAAAATTTGGGCCCAATCAGAGATTATCTTGACCTAGTTTACATTCCAGTTCATTCTGACTCTTTTTCTTACACACACCCCTAGCTTTTTGAATTATTTGCGAATAGGTCCCTAAGCTTGTCGTCTTCTTTACAGATTGGTCCCTCCGCCATTATTGTGGAGGAACTCTTACTCCGGTGACCTTCAATCAAAGATTTCTCTCTGATTTCTTGACGTATCTCTTCCAAAATAGAAAGGGAGATCCCTGATGAAATCTTCTTCCATTTGAGCTACACATTGGGCTCTGAATCCTACTCAAAACCTATTGCGAACCTTTTAAAGGTTTGGGTCTCCTTGTCGCGCAAGAACCTCGTGCTTCCAAGCTTGGTTTCCAAGATAGGAAAGGTCCAACGAAGCCTATAAAAGGTTCCCTGAGGTCAAGTCAACCTCCTTAACTTAGGTTGGAGGCCAGATACCCCCTCTTCTCCTCTCCTCGACCTCCTTCTCCGCCAACTCCGGCGAGCCCCTATAATCACCTTCCTCGTCCTCTTCCTCGTCGCGCAATACCAGCGAACGCCTCTTTCCCTGTCTTCATCGCTGCTCCTTCACCACCGGAGACTTCATCTCCTCTAAGTCTGGCATACCACCGGCAAGGAATTCCTCCCCTTTCGTCCATTTAGACTAGGTTAATTAGGTTTCTCTCCTCTCCTACTTCCTATTTATCTCTTTTATCCCTAGATTTAGCCTCCGACGTCACCATTCACCGTCATCTTCCTCCGCTCCGGTCGCACCTCTGTTGAGGTCTCCCCGTCTCTCCACCGCACCATACACCTCGCCAACACCCTCACAACCTCCACCACACCACCATGACCAAAAGCCCTCTCCTAATTACATCAATCGCCCATCCAAACTGCCCACCGAACAACCCACCTTCACATGACCTACTTCGACCTCGCTTGACCACCACACGCCATCTCATGCCTTTTAAACACCTCCACCGCACTCCACGTCCTCTGGCGATACTTGTGAACTTGTTTAATTGGGTCAAGAGGCCGTGTTCCTCGTTTCAGGTGTTTGTTGTCCTCCGCCCGCTCTGCCATCGTCTCCGCCCTTGCTTGCAATTCTCCAACGAGCTCAAGGCCGAGTTGCACGTCCAAGAGATGCGAACTAGTTTACGTCCCCAGCTGCTGCATCAATTGGACTTGCGAGGTCCTCAGCAGCCCCAATCAAGCAGCATCTCCTCCTGCGGGCTTTGTGCGAAGAAGCCTGGCACTGATAGTGCCACATCGTGAATTGAGGGACGCCCGCAAGCACATAAATGGAATTTGTGTTAAAACCTTACTGCCCCAAGATCACGGGGTGAGGTCCTGAAACGTCGTCGGTAACGTTATAACGTTGTAGTAAAGCCGGTTATTACCAACATTTCAAATATAAATTTTTTTACTCGGAAAAATAAAAGAGTTCCCGAGGTCGAACTCAGGGAGCAAGTTGTATTCTAGAGATATACAAGTTCTATTACAAAAATAAAGAGAGAGAGAGAGAGAGAGATGAAAATTTGGCTTCTTCTTCTTCTCTTCTTTCTTCCTCTTTGTCTTATCTCCTCTTTGGCTTTTGTTCTTCCTGTTCTTCTTCTTCTTCTTCTTCTGCTTTCTTCTGTCTTCTGTTCTTCCTTGTTTTCTTTCTTTCTTTTTCTTCAGATCTTCTTCTTCTTTGTCTTCACCTGCCTTGACCTCTCTTCTTCTTCTTTCGCGATGGCCGTTGCTCTTCCTTCTTCTTCAGCCTGTCTTCTTTCCTGCTCTGGCTGCTGACCTTCCGCCGTCTGCCCCGGTGCTGAGACGACTTAACGATGCCTTCGCTACAGTGCAGCAGCTCCTTCTTCTTCAGCGGGTCTGCTTCTTCTTCTTTGGCCTGCACACTTCAGAGTTTTTTCGTCAAGAGGCAAAAACCTACTCTACCCCCCCTCCCCGCGTATCTCTCTCTCTGAAATCACTCTTCGGAAGCTCTCCCAGAGCGCTACCGGGTAATCGGGTTCGGGTCAGGCCCGGGTCCAGGCCCACCGGCGTGCGTGGTGGGCGAGGAGTGCAGGTCAGTCTAATCGGGTCGGGCCAGGTCCGCGGAGCGTGGTCACGGACGAGGCCGAGTCGGGTCGGGTCGGGTGAGAGGGACCTCACCCCGTGGTAACTGAGGCAAACAGATGGTGGCACTTTTGCAACTTATGTGGGTGTGTGGCTTCAGAAATTCCCGAGGTGGGACTATCCGCGCACCCCATTTCTCTCACGCCTGCTGTAGGGATGGTGCTTCCAATTGCAACAGCTGTTGAGGCTCGCAACTCCAATTGAGGGCCAGGGTGTGTGCGCAAGACTCTTTCGCGCAGGCCGTTGCTCTTCAACCTGGGATATCTAGGCTTGGAGCAACCTCAAGCAAGCTTCGAGCTTCCTCGCCAATGGCGGTCCAGGCCTGGAACCTGAAATCAATAGAACGGCCTCTCGACCAAATCAGACAGGCGGGGGACCTTCGCCGTGGCACGGCGAAGGTGGTCAGGGGTCTGCAGGGGGCGAGATGGAGCTAACAGGTCGTCCTAGGTCAAACTGTGAGCGAAGAAGTGGGTGTGTTCGGTGGATCTGCAGAGGGTGTTTGGTGGGAAGTGGAGGGGCGGAAAGGATCAGGGTGAGGAGGCGGAGGTTCTGCGGTGGTCGGCGAGCCGTGTGGGTCGCTGAGGTGATGGGCGCGGCTCGCCGGAGGGTGGTCGGAGGCGGAGAGGATGAGGGTGAACAGGAGCGGTCGAGGGTTTAATTGACTAAATTGAAAGCGGGGAAAGAAAGAGGAGAAGAAGGGGAGTAGGTCTAACTTACTTGCAGGGACGAAGGGGGAGGAACAGGGCGACAGTCGTATCGACTGTCGCCGGAGAAGACGATGCTCAGGGAGAGGGGCGGCGGCGAGCAGAGGGCTGGAGAGGCGCCAGCTGGGTGCGGCGTGGCGCGGGAAGAGCAGGGGAGGAAGTCTCTGCTGCTGGTAGTGCGGCAGAGCGAAGAGGTGGAGGGGGAGGAAGTCGCCGGAGCTGGTGAGCGTCTGCCGGAGAAAGAAGAGACGAAAGCTGGGGGTTTTCTCCGTCAGATCCAGGCTGCCCTCGTCGGTGGAGCGGCGGGGGGTATTTATAGGGATGAAGCAGGGAGGAAGGCGGAGGGAGACGACGTGTCTCCCTCGCCGGAGAGTGGTCGGAACATGAACCCATACCGTCCGTGCGTTCGCACGGCCGGTATGGTGGCCTACAATGTCCAGGGGGGTGCTCCTGCGACGGCTGACGACGCAGGGCACCCCCGGTACACTTGCCAGGTCCCCCACCTCACCCTGCCCGGCGCCATGCTCCGCGCAAGGTCGCCGGAGCATGGTGCTGGCAGGGTTTTGCAGGAGGGACCTGATTGCAAAGAACGAAGGAGAGTTAGGGGCCAAAATGCGAGGGTTCAAAAGTTGAGGGCCAAAGAGTAAATATATGAGGACCAAAGTGTGAAGTCGGTCAAGGAGGTTTCTTCTTAGGCTCAAGTTTTTATACATGACTAATTAGGACCTAAGGAATCTGATGGTGAATTTTATTTTCATATTAAACCTTGTTTGACCGGTCAATTTGCGCAAAAACCCAAATTAAGTTATTAATTGGGCATGGTTCTCAATGTAGGTCAAAATGGGTTCTAAAGGCCAAATTGAAGGTTCTAAACCCTAGAGATTATTTTTCTATGAATTTTAGAGGGTTTATTCTATTTTTACTTTGCCTCGAACCTTGTGAATTGAAGTGGGTTGTTTTAGGGTTACAGATTATCATTTGGTTCCTTGGAAGTGCTGTAGCCCTTGCTAGATCATCTCATCCCACTTTTATTCTTATTAAGCTGTTTTGACCTATGTTTGGGCCCTGAATTACCCTGTATGCAGATTATACTGGTAAAATTGCACTTTTACCCCTTATGACTTGTTTTCTTCTCAAACTCAGAATTCTCTGAGTTAAGCTTTTCCTTGAGATATGCAGGAGCTTTTATCCTTTGTATTGGGTCAAAATGAGCTAGTTATGGCTCATGATGAGGTTCTCATCATACCCCCATGCCTAGCTTTTGCTAGTCCCTTAGCAAAAACTTAAGGTTTCAACCCTTGTTCTAGACCATGAAGTTTTCAATAGTTTTAGATAAGTGCCTTCATAGATTAGGTTAGAATGCTGATCATAGGCCTAAAAGGTACTCCAGTACCAGTCAAGATCCAAATCTGTCTAGCCTTAGCCTCAGTCTTTTAGCAAAGGTTTTTAAGGCCCACAAGAACTAACCTAAGGTTTATTGGACTTCGTGGTTAAGGCACCCGTGCTTGAAATGATTTTAGCCCTGGCTCAGTTCGCAGTGCGTTTTGTAAGAGAGAGATAGAAAGTTTTTCTGTTTGGAGAGTTTTCTCTCTCTTTTTCTTTTTAGTTCTAGCCTAGGATTGGCTTTTCAACACGGTCTGTATCAGATTCCTTGCTCCCATCATCAATCCTCAAGGGTTCCTGGCGATCGATGCTTCGAGATAGCACCGCCCATGGCAACCCCCGGAACCCTGGCTATTGAGATTTCGAGATAATCCCATCCATGGTATTCCGTGGCCGAATCCAGACCCTGGCAATTGACATTTCGAGATAATGCCATCCATGGAATCTGAACCAGCAGAGTGCTTATATGCCCCCCGTAGGATATGTAAATATCCTAAGAGACAAGCACCGAGGAGATGATATTTTGTTACGCATCTTCGAGGGGATTTCCCGCCTCTCCGCGCTGGGAACTCGTCCAAATCAACTTGTGTTGATCGGCCGCTCCTATTCTAGATGTTCTTTTCAGATTTTTTTTTTTTTTTTTTTGCGACGCTTCTGCGTGATTCTGATTTTTACGCTTACTGAACCAGGCTGTGTGTGAGATTAGGGTGCTTAGGTTACTGAGTCCCGTAAACCAAAAATTAGTTAACGAGGCCGAATACTCCCTAAGCCTTAGACCTAATACTTCAGCTTTTCATTTTCCTCAACCTCTTGAGGAGTGTCCAGATCTTAATGGGTACTAAGAGTCTATTCAAGAATGCCTAAGGTTTGCATTCTTACTAATCTCATTGTGCACTTTTCAGTTATTTTCTCGAATGAGGTCTAGAACTTAGGTTAATTCCTTAGTTCCTTACTAATGACTATCACTTTTTTCTCATAATTTTGTGCTCCTTTTTCATTTTGTTTCTTTTCTCCTTCACAAAATTTTCCTTCTCCTCTTTTCCTCTTATTCTTTTTCGAAAAAATTTTTTTTTTTTTTTTTTAATTTTTATGGTATTTTTGGCATATGTGAATTTTTTTGTTTGAAACATTTTCTTACAAGTTTTTGCACTTTCCTACCCCCCCATGCCTAAGATTTGCAATGTCCTCATTGTAACCTAGGGGGTCTTAGTTCATTCCTTAAGACAGAAATTTGGGTGAGTGGATGGGTCGGGTTGAATTTTTGCGGACGATTTCAAATTTCAGATGCGAACATCTGAGTTGGGGTCGGCTGTCTATAAGGGTGAACTTCGAGTGCTGAAAGGTGTCAGAACAAGTTTCAGGTTTTCAAAGAGAATGACGGGCTGCCTCCCGTTAAGCGCTGAGTTTTACGCCATCGGCTGGGCGCAATAAGCTCAAGGGGAACGGAGGATATAAGATGCCTCAGCCAAATCAGTAGAAGTTACATCAATGAACGGCTTGAGTCTTTGACCATTCACGATGAAAGGTTCAGAATCGTGGCTGAGTGGACTGATTTCGATTGCTCCATTTCCAAAAACCTGTCGGACCAAATATGGTCCGACCCACTTAGATCTCAGTTTTCCTGGGAAGAGTTTGAGTCTGGCATCAAAGAGTAGGACCTTTTGACCAGGATGAAAGATCTTTCTCGAGATGTGCTTGTCGTGGAAGGCTTTAACCCGCTCCTTGTAGATTTGCGAGTTCTCGTACGCGTCTGTGCGTAATTCATCGATCTCGCTGATTTGGAGTTTTCTGTGGGTCCCAGCCTTGGAAAGATCTAGATTACAGTTCCGTACTGCCCAATAGGCTTTATGCTCCAGTTCGACGGGAAGGTGGCATGCCTTTCCGTACACCAATCTAAAGGGAGACATGCCCAATTGGGTCTTGTGGGCGGTCCTATAGGCCCACAATGCTTCCGGAAGTCGGGACGACCAGTCCTTCCTGTCAGGTCGAACAGTGACCTGCAGGATTTTCTTGATTTCCCGATTCGACAGCTCAGCTAGACCATTAGTTTGGGGGTGGTAAGGAGTAGAGATTCGGTGAGACACCCCGTATTTGGTCATCAGTGACCTAAACTGAGCATTTGTGAAATGGGTCCCCCCATCAGAGATTATTGCACGAGGAATCCCGAACCTTGAGAAAATGTGTTGATGAATGAATTTGAGAACGATTTTGTGATCACAGGTTCGGGTCGGTATGGCTTCGATCCATTTGGACACGTAGTCCACAGCCAACAGAATGTATTCGAAACCATCCGAAATAGGAAAGGGGCCCATAAAATCAATCCCCCAAACATCAAAGATTTCGCATACTAGAATCGGTTGCATAGGCATCATGTCACGACGGCTCATGTTGCCCAAAGTCTGGCAACGACTGCATGCCTTGCAATGACTGTGTGCGTCTTTGAACAGTGTGGGCCAGTAAAAGCCGCACTGGAGGACTTTTGATGCGGTTTTATGCCCGGCAAAATGGCCACCGCATGCCTGGTCATGGCAGAAAGAGAGGATATTGTTGACTTCCCCTTCCGGGACACATCTCCGGATGATCTGATCGGCACCTGATAAGCGTGTGGTTTGACCGGGTTGAGTTATATCGTTGTAGTAAAGCCGGTTGTTACCAACGTTTTCATATAAAATTTTTTACTCGGAAAAATAAAAGAGTTCCCGAGGTCGAACTCAGGGAGCAAGTTGTATTCTAGAGATATACAAGTTCTATTACAAAAATAAAGAGAGAGAGAGAGATGAAAATTTGGCTTCTTCTTTTCTTCCTCTTTGTCTTTGGTTCTTCCTGTTCTTTGTTCTTCTTCTTCTTCTTCTTCTTCTGCTTTCTTCTTCTGCTTTCTTCAGATCTTCCTCTTTGTCTTTGGTTCTTCCTGTTCTTCTTCTTCTTCTTCTTCTTCTTTTTCCTCTGCTTTCTTCAGATTTTCCCCTCGTGCTCTTCTTCTGTTCTTCCTTGTTTCCTTTCTTTCTTTTTCGTCAGATCGTCTTCTTCTTTTCTTGCTTCTTGCTTCTCTTCATTCCTTCTTCTTCTTTGTCTGCTGACCTTCCGTCGTCTGCGCCAGTGCTGAGACGACTTAACAATGCCTTCGCTACAGTGCAGCAGCTCCTTCTTCTTCAGCGGGTCTGCTTCTTCTTCTTTGGCCTGCACACTTCAGAGTTTATTCGTCAAGGCAAAAACCTACTCTACCCCCCTCCCCCGCGTATCTCTCTCTCTGAAATCACTCTTCGGAAGCTCTCCCAGAGCGCTACCGGGTAATCGGGTTCGGGTCAGGCCCGGGTCCAGGCCCACCGGCGTGCGTGGTGGGCGAGGAGTGCAGGTCAGTCTAATCGGGTCGGGCCAGGTCCGCGGAGCGTGGTCACGGACGAGGCCGAGTCGGGTCGGGTCGGGTGAGAGGGACCTCACCCCGTGGTAACTGAGGCAAACAGCATAAGGCAGTTTTTGCCTTTATGCATCCGCGCGCCTTTGAGAGATTCCGAGGTGGGACTAAATGTCCCACCCCAATTCTCTCACGCCTGCAGCAGGGATGGTGCTCCCAATTGCATCGGCTGTTGAGGCGCACAGCTCCAATTGAGGGCCAGGGTGTGTGCGCGAGACTCTTCCGCGCTGGCCGTGGCTATTCAACCTGGGATATCTCGGCTTGGAGCAACCTCGAGCAGGCTTCGAGCTTCCTCGCCAATGGCGGTCAAGGCCTGGAACCTGAAACCAATGGCACGGCCTCTCGGCCAGATCAGACAGGCGGGGGACCTTCGCCGTGGCACGGCGAAGGTGGTCAGGGGGTCTGCAGGGGGCGAGATGGAGCTGTCAGGTCGTCCTAGGTCAAACTGTGAGCGAGGGAGTGGGTGTGTTCGGTGGGTCTGCAGAGGGTGTTTGGTGGGAAGTGGAGGGGCGGAAGAGGATCAGGGTGAGGAGGCGGAGGTTCTGCGGTAGTCGGCGAGCCGTGTGGGTCGCTGAGGTGATGGGAGCGGCTCGCCGGAGGGTGGTCGGAGGCGGAGAGGATGAGGGTGAACAGGGTCGGTAGAGGGCTTAATTGACTAAATCGAAAGCGGGGAAAGAAAGAGGAGGAGAAGGGGAGTAAGTCTAACTTAACTGCAGGGACGAAGGGGGAGGAACAGGGCGACAGTCGTATCGACTGTCGCCGGAGAAGACGATGCTCAGGGAGAGGGGCGGCGGCGAGCAGAAGGCTGGAGAGGCGCCAGCTGGGTGCGGCGTGGCGCGGGAAGAGCAGGGGAGGAGGTCTCTGCTGCTGGTATTGCGGCAGAGCGAAGAGGTGGAGGGGGAGGAAGTCGCCGGAGCTGGTGAGCGTCTGCCGGAGAAAGAAGAGAAGAAAGCTGGGGGTTTTCTCCGTCAGATCCAGGCTGCCTTCGTCGGTGGAGCGGCGGGGGGTATTTATAGGGTTGAAGCAGGGAGGAAGGCGGAGGGAGACGACGTGTCTCCCTCGCCGGAGAATGGTCGGAATACGACCCATACCGTCCGTGCGTTCGCACGGCCGGTATGGGGGGCTACAGTGACCATGGGGGTGCTCCTGCGACGGCTGACGACGCAGGGCACCCCCGGTACACTTGCCAGGTCCTCCACCTCACCCTGCGCGGCGCCATGCTCCGCGCAAGGTCGCCGGAGCATGGTGCTGGCAGGGTTTTGCAGGAGGGACCTGTTTGCAAAGAACGAAGGAGAGTTAGGGGCCAAAATGCGAGGGTTCAAAAGTTGAGGGCCAAAGAGTAAATATATGAGGACCAAAGTGTGAAGTCGGTCAAGGAGGTTTCTTCTTAGGCTCAAGTTTTTATACATGACTAATTAGGACCTAAGGAATCTGATGGTGAATTTTATTTTCATATTAAACCTTGTTTGACCGGTCAATTTGCGCAAAAACCCAAATTAAGTTATTAATTGGGCATGGTTCTCAATGTAGGTCAAAATGGGTTCTAAAGGCCAAATTGATGGTTCTAAACCCCAGAGATTATTTTTCTATGAATTTTAGAGGGTTTATTCTATTTTTTCTTTGCCTCGAACCTTGTGAATTGAAGTGGGTTGTTTTAGGGTTACAGATTATCATTTGGTTCCTTGGAAGTGCTGTAGCCCTTGCTAGATCATCTCATCCCACTTTTATTCTTATTAAGCTGTTTTGACCTATGTTTGGGCCCTGAATTACCCTGTATGCAGATTATACTGGTAAAATTGCACTTTTACCCCTTATGACTTGTTTTCTTCTCAAACTCAGAATTCTCTGAGTTAAGCTTTTCCTTGAGATATGTAGGAGCTTTTATCCTTTGTATTGGGTCAAAATGAGCTAGTTATGGCTCATGATGAGGTTCTCATCAGCACCTATGCGGAAGAGGTACGGGTCTTCCCAAATGTAATACTTGGCATCGGAGCGTAATTTGTCTTTCTTGGCCTTCGGCCAATCGGACGGGGTCTGATGAGATGCCAAGTAATTTACAATATTAGCAAACCATGGAAGGCTAGTACCAATAGTCAGCAGGTGCTCATCGGGAAAATGCTCAGTGATGGGTCCGGAAGGGTCTATCATTTCAGAAGGAAGACGGGACAAGTGATCAGCTACCACGTTTTGTTTTCCCGCTTTATCGCGAATCTCGAGGTCAAATTCTTGCAACAGCAAGATCCATCGGATCAATCGAGGTTTCGCGTCCTTCCTTGCAAGGAGATGCCTCACAGCCGTGTGGTCCGAGTATATGATGACATGGGAACCCAGAAGGTATGATCTGAACTTCTCAAGGGCAAATACTACAGCTAGCAGCTCTTTCTCAGTAACTGTATAGTTACGCTGAGCCTCATCGAGTGTTTTGCTGGCGTAGTAAATGACCACAGGTTTCTTGTCATTTTTCTGCCCCAAAACCGCTCCTACAGCGAAGTCAGATGCATCACACATGATCTCAAAGGGTTGAGACCAATCAGGGGATTGTAGGATCGGGGCTTGGGTGACTCGGTCACGCAGGATTTCAAATGCTTGAGTGCATTCCTTGGAGATTTCGAAGGGAACATCCTTGGAGAGAAGAGTGGTCAGGGGGCGTGCGATTTTTGAAAAATCAGGGATAAATCGTCGATAAAAACCGACATGCCCTAAAAAGGATCGGATGTCCCTGATCGAGCTAGGCATAGGAAGGTGAGAAATCAGATTAACCTTAGCTCGATCCACTTGGATACCTTTCTCCGAAATTGAGTGTCCCAGGACAATTCCCTCAGGCACCATGAAATGGCTCTTTTCCCAGGAAAGAACCAAATTCACGTCGATGCACCGCCTGAGTATCTGGACCAAGTGTTGGAGGCAATCGTCGAATGATGCTCCGAAAACTGAAAAGTCATCCATGAAGACTTCCAGATAATCACCTACCATATCTGAGAATATGGCAAGCATGCATCGCTGAAAAGTAGCGGGTGCATTGCAAAGACCGAAAGGCATCCTTCGGAAAGCGTATGTTCCGAAGGGGCAGGTGAACGTGGTCTTTTCTTGGTCCTCAGGATGGATTGCCACCTGGTTGTAACCGGAGTACCCGTCAAGGAAGCAGAAGAACCTATTTCCCGCTAATTTTTTGAGAATTTGATCAATGAAGGGTAGTGGGAAATGATCCTTCTTCGTGGAGGAATTGAGTCGACGGTAATCTATACAGACTCTCCACGAGTTGGCTAATCGGGTAGGAATGATTTCTCCGGTCTCAGTTGTTATAGTGGTGAGTCCTGCCTTCTTAGGCACGACCTGAATTGGGCTCACCCAACGACTATCGGAGATCGGGTAGATGATCCCGGCATCTAACCACTTGATGATCTCCTTTTTCACGACCTCCTGCAGATTGGGGTTTAAGCGTCTCTGCATTTCACGAGAAGGTCGTGTGCCCTCTTCTGAATAGATATGATGAGTACAATAAGAGGGACTTATTCCAGTCAAATCATCGAGGGTCCATCCGATGGCTCTGCGATGTTGCTGGAGGACAACAATCAGACGGGATTCCTGTTCAGGACTAAGGTTGGAATTGATGATCACAGGAAGGGTCTGATTAGAACCCAAAAAGATGTATTTCAAATGAGCAGGAAGGGGTTTCAGTTCGAGGATGGGGTTTTCAGCAGCAGCGGGTGGTTCAGTGTAGATGTGAGGTTCAAGGGTGGGAGTTACTGGGTTGTTCACATCTGGATTTGACTCCTCTATTTGCGGGTCAAGATCCTTCTGTGGTTGATGAGGAATACTCAAGTCATTCTGGAGGTGTGATTCATCAACCAAAGTCTTGATGTCACAAATTTGCTCGATGACGCCGCAATTAATTCCTTGTTGGGCCTTAAATATATCAATTTTCAGTGTTTGATCTCCAAACTTAAGCTCTATTTGGCCCTCCTCACAGCTGATGTTGGCTCTAGCAGTAGCCAAGAAAGGTCTCCCTAGAATGATTGGTGTATCCCTAGGGTTCTCAGGTGCATCCATGTCTAAGACTATAAAGTCCACTGGAAAATAGAAATCCCGCACTCTCACGATAACATCCTCGAGAATCCCTTTTGGTGACTTTATAGATCGATCTGCTAATTGTAATGTCACCTCGGTTGGTTTCAGCTCAGATTCTTCCAGATGGTCAAGTAAGGATGTGGGTATCAGATTTATAGATGCACCTAAGTCTAACAATGCTCTATCAAGTTGGGTACCACCTATCTTACAGGAGATCAGGGGAGTTCCAGGATCTTTTGCCTTGGGTGGGAGTCTACTAAGGATTACAGAGCTGGCTTGCTCTGACAGAACAATTGGGCTCTCCCCCTTGGTTCGCGGCTTACGCTGGGGTGTACATATATTCTTTAGAAATCGTGCGTAAGCTGGTACGTGGCGGATTGCATCCATCAAGGGGATGTTTATGTGGACCTGCTCAAAGAGCTTGACCAGGTCCCCCTCAGGGGCCACGGGTTTGGTGGTCTTCTTTCCCTTGGTCAGGGCCTCGGGAAACGGGATCTTGGTTGGTTCCTCTAGGATAGGTCCAGGTTGTGGGTCTGGAACAGCGGTACCTTGGATAACTATCCTAGGGTCATGGTTATCAGGCTGGGATTGGTTTGGATAATGCGGGTCCTGAGTTGTCTTACCACTACGTGTTGTTACAGAATTTAATCCAGCCTGATTTTGGTTTGGATTTGGTAGGAGGGGTGGCTGCTGCTGAAATCCCGTACGAGAAGTAGAGGCTTCCATCTCGTCTGGAGATGGAGCAGTGGGGGCCTGATAAATCCATTGAGCGTGGCCTAAATTTGGATTCATAACGCGCTTCTGGGTTGGCACGTTATTTGGGTTAGGAAGAGGTTGGGAAGGGAGTGTGCCTGGCTGGCGAGAATTTGTCAACTGGGCCAGCTGAGTTTTAACTTCAGTAAGCTCGTCCTTGTGCTGTTTTTGAATGGCCGCATTCGATTTCTGAATGTCAGCCAGAGTCTGAAGGATTAAGGACATTTGATCTTGATTTGGCCCTGATGGATAAGTAGGGTTGGGCCGAGGCTGAGGCGGCTGGTAGTGATGAGAGGGCTGTGGGCGGGACTGAAAAGGTGGTCTTTGGGTTTGGGAATTTCCCGCCCACTGAAAATTGGGATGGTTTCGCCATCCAGGGTTGTAAGTGTTGGAGAATGGGTCGTTCTGGATGGCGTTGAGGTCCTCGCAGGTCTGAGGAACCTCCTGAGAATCAGGGAAAGGAGGAATGGAGTTCCCCCGGCTGGTGAAGAAAGGATCGGATGATCTTCCAGTCCAAGAATCAGATGGGGGTGGATATGGATCCATCCCAAGGGAGGATCGGTGGAGGATATTTTGCACAGTCTCCTGTGTGGAAGGAGGTTGTGCAAAGGAGTTACGCGCAGAGGTGGCTCGCTGCAAGTGCTGAGTCAGCTCATCCACCTTCTTTTCAATGATTGAGACCTTGTCCAATCGACTGGCCATTAATTCCAGGTCGACTGATGCGGACAGGCCCTGCGTCTCATGTGCTCCCTTAAGATTCGTCGCTGCGCGGGTATTCGTCCTGTCGAATAATCCCATGGAGTCATTGTTGATGGAGTTCTCGCACATGTTTTCGAGAATCTCCCATACGGTGTCTTCATGTTGACCCATGATGTTTCCTCCGCAAGTTGCATTGACGAAAAGGCGGATGTCCTCACGGAGTCCCTGGTAAAAAGATTGGACTTGTTCCCATTTAGGAACTCCGTGATGGGGGCACTTCCTCATGAGATCCTGAAAACGATCCCATGCCTCATGGAGAGGTTCTCCTGATTGTTGAGTGAAGTGTGTAATCTGATGGCGCAAGGCGTTGGTTCGACCAACGGGAAAGAACTTTTTCAAAAACTCGGATTGAAGTTCTCCCCAAGTGTTGATCGGCCGGGTCTGAGTTTGATACCAATGGGCGGCCTTGTCCATAAGAGAAAAGGAGAACATCTTCATGAGAAGAATATCCCGATTTTGCGCATCTGATCCAAAAGTGTGGGCCAGATGCTTAAGCTGTTTGATGTGCTGGAAGGGATCTTCAGAATTAAGCCCATGGAATTTAGGTATAGCATGAATCATGTTGGGCTTTAGTTCGGAATCAGGTCCTCCAATCGGGATTCTGACTCGAGGCTCAATGGCCACCGCAGCAGGATTGTAGTGGTCCCGCATCATAGGACGCTGCGGTGGGTGCACGAAGTTTTGGAAGAGGTCATTGAGTCGCTGGAGCTGGTGTTCCAGATTATTTTCTTCCTCAACTGGCTGAGCCATGATGGGGGAAGAAGAAGAACTTGGTTCTGAATCAGAAGAGAGAATAATGTGAGGGTGTTGCTGCACAAACACGGGCGTCGAGGCTTGGCCTTGACGAGAGTGAATTTCTAAAGGAGGTCTTAAGGGTGGTCTTAGAGACCTCCTTCCGTACATGCACAGTTGGGAGAGGTAAGTTTAGAAGGTGCTGGACCCAATCAAGACACCCAAAAATGTGTTGGGTGACTATAGAGGTGCGGGGCAGATGGACCCCTTGATCAGAAAGATCGTCCACCTGAGAATTACCTGGGCAGCCAGAGAGGGAGAGTCCCGCGAAGACCCCTACACGGTAGAGCGTCCCCACGGGTTACAGGGTTTCCCCCACCCGACCTCTCTTGTCACTGCGGTTCCAGGTAGACCAGAATGGGGATCTTGACCTCTTAAGTCTACCAATTTTAAGATCAGGGTGCTTAAGGTTTTACTTGAACTTTAGTCTTTTTAAGTGCAAAGAGTGACCTAATTTAAGGTTGGTTAACCCAAGGGGTCAACTTTACCTATTGTTTTCTTTAAGAGCTTTTAGGTCCTGTCTTTTAGGGTTCAAGTGTTTAGAGAGAGCCAATTGTTTAGGATTTTTCTTGTTAATTATTTTCAATCAATGGCTTGGGCACACCTCTTTAGGATTTCCTCAATTCTTGATTAAGGGGTGTGTCTCTACTGAAATCCTAATGTTTGACCTTATGTTGGCTCTACTTGGTCCATTTAACTCTTTGTTGGGCAATTAGGGCTCAAGCAAGAATGTGTTAGCCCTTAAATACCCTTAATAGTGTGCAGGAGTGATGAGTTGAAGACATGCAACTTTTTATGGTTACTAAGTATGGAAGACAGGTTAGCCCTATATTGCTTGTTCTTTTCTTTTCTTCCTCTTTAGAGTGTAGGGGTTAATAGTGAGAGAAAAGATTTACCTGTCTTCGGAGTGGTTGTGTGGTTGCTTGTCTTCTTGAGTTCCTGTAGCTGCACAAAAGAGAGGAGATTATCAGAACTTAAAAGAAACAGGAATGTTTACCTCTAGAATAGCCGTTGCTCCCCGGCAGCGGCGCCAAAAATGAAACGTCGTCGGTAACGTTATAACGTTGTAGTAAAGCCGGTTATTACCAACATTTCAAATATAAATATTTTTACTCGGAAAAATAAAAGAGTTCCCGAGGTCGAACTCAGGGAGCAAGTTGTATTCTAGAGATATACAAGTTCTATTACAAAAATAAAGAGAGAGAGAGAGAGAGAGATGAAAATTTGGCTTCTTCTTCTTCTCTTCTTTCTTCCTCTTTGTCTTATCTCCTCTTTGGCTTTTGTTCTTCCTGTTCTTCTTCTTCTTCTTCTTCTGCTTTCTTCTGTCTTCTGTTCTTCCTTGTTTTCTTTCTTTCTTTTTCTTCAGATCTTCTTCTTCTTTGTCTTCACCTGCCTTGACCTCTCTTCTTCTTCTTTCGCGATGGCCGTTGCTCTTCCTTCTTCTTCAGCCTGTCTTCTTTCCTGCTCTGGCTGCTGACCTTCCGCCGTCTGCCCCGGTGCTGAGACGACTTAACGATGCCTTCGCTACAGTGCAGCAGCTCCTTCTTCTTCAGCGGGTCTGCTTCTTCTTCTTTGGCCTGCACACTTCAGAGTTTTTTCGTCAAGAGGCAAAAACCTACTCTACCCCCCTCCCCCGCGTATCTCTCTCTCTGAAATCACTCTTCGGAAGCTCTCCCAGAGCGCTACCGGGTAATCGGGTTCGGGTCAGGCCCGGGTCCAGGCCCACCGGCGTGCGTGGTGGGCGAGGAGTGCAGGTCAGTCTAATCGGGTCGGGCCAGGTCCGCGGAGCGTGGTCACGGACGAGGCCGAGTCGGGTCGGGTCGGGTGAGAGGGACCTCACCCCGTGGTAACTGAGGCAAACAGATGGTGGCACTTTTGCAACTTATGTGGGTGTGTGGCTTCAGAAATTCCCGAGGTGGGACTATCCGCGCACCCCATTTCTCTCACGCCTGCTGTAGGGATGGTGCTTCCAATTGCAACAGCTGTTGAGGCTCGCAACTCCAATTGAGGGCCAGGGTGTGTGCGCAAGACTCTTTCGCGCAGGCCGTTGCTCTTCAACCTGGGATATCTAGGCTTGGAGCAACCTCAAGCAAGCTTCGAGCTTCCTCGCCAATGGCGGTCCAGGCCTGGAACCTGAAATCAATAGAACGGCCTCTCGACCAAATCAGACAGGCGGGGGACCTTCGCCGTGGCACGGCGAAGGTGGTCAGGGGGTCTGCAGGGGGCGAGATGGAGCTAACAGGTCGTCCTAGGTCAAACTGTGAGCGAAGAAGTGGGTGTGTTCGGTGGATCTGCAGAGGGTGTTTGGTGGGAAGTGGAGGGGCGGAAGAGGATCAGGGTGAGGAGGCGGAGGTTCTGCGGTGGTCGGCGAGCCGTGTGGGTCGCTGAGGTGATGGGCGCGGCTCGCCGGAGGGTGGTCGGAGGCGGAGAGGATGAGGGTGAACAGGAGCGGTCGAGGGTTTAATTGACTAAATTGAAAGCGGGGAAAGAAAGAGGAGAAGAAGGGGAGTAGGTCTAACTTACTTGCAGGGACGAAGGGGGAGGAACAGGGCGACAGTCGTATCGACTGTCGCCGGAGAAGACGATGCTCAGGGAGAGGGGCGGCGGCGAGCAGAGGGCTGGAGAGGCGCCAGCTGGGTGCGGCGTGGCGCGGGAAGAGCAGGGGAGGAAGTCTCTGCTGCTGGTAGTGCGGCAGAGCGAAGAGGTGGAGGGGGAGGAAGTCGCCGGAGCTGGTGAGCGTCTGCCGGAGAAAGAAGAGACGAAAGCTGGGGGTTTTCTCCGTCAGATCCAGGCTGCCCTCGTCGGTGGAGCGGCGGGGGGTATTTATAGGGATGAAGCAGGGAGGAAGGCGGAGGGAGACGACGTGTCTCCCTCGCCGGAGAGTGGTCGGAACATGAACCCATACCGTCCGTGCGTTCGCACGGCCGGTATGGTGGC
This sequence comes from Thalassia testudinum, assembly GCA_037157565.1. NCBI lineage: Eukaryota > Viridiplantae > Streptophyta > Magnoliopsida > Alismatales > Hydrocharitaceae > Thalassia > Thalassia testudinum. Next base: position 61,676,296 of record JAZHRO010000025.1, read on the forward strand.
CTACAATGTCCAGGGGGGTGCTCCTGCGACGGCTGACGACGCAGGGCACCCCCGGTACACTTGCCAGGTCCCCCACCTCACCCTGCCCGGCGCCATGCTCCGCGCAAGGTCGCCGGAGCATGGTGCTGGCAGGGTTTTGCAGGAGGGACCTGATTGCAAAGAACGAAGGAGAGTTAGGGGCCAAAATGCGAGGGTTCAAAAGTTGAGGGCCAAAGAGTAAATATATGAGGACCAAAGTGTGAAGTCGGTCAAGGAGGTTTCTTCTTAGGCTCAAGTTTTTATACATGACTAATTAGGACCTAAGGAATCTGATGGTGAATTTTATTTTCATATTAAACCTTGTTTGACCGGTCAATTTGCGCAAAAACCCAAATTAAGTTATTAATTGGGCATGGTTCTCAATGTAGGTCAAAATGGGTTCTAAAGGCCAAATTGAAGGTTCTAAACCCTAGAGATTATTTTTCTATGAATTTTAGAGGGTTTATTCTATTTTTACTTTGCCTCGAACCTTGTGAATTGAAGTGGGTTGTTTTAGGGTTACAGATTATCATTTGGTTCCTTGGAAGTGCTGTAGCCCTTGCTAGATCATCTCATCCCACTTTTATTCTTATTAAGCTGTTTTGACCTATGTTTGGGCCCTGAATTACCCTGTATGCAGATTATACTGGTAAAATTGCACTTTTACCCCTTATGACTTGTTTTCTTCTCAAACTCAGAATTCTCTGAGTTAAGCTTTTCCTTGAGATATGCAGGAGCTTTTATCCTTTGTATTGGGTCAAAATGAGCTAGTTATGGCTCATGATGAGGTTCTCATCAGGTCCCCTTACCCGCTCACCCATACCTGCCTAAGCCTTCACTCCTCGACTACTACCCATGCCGGTAGCCCTGGGCCCGATACTGCTTAACCCGATTACCCAATTGGTCACCCGATTATCTGAGAGATAAGACGCAGGAAAGAGAGAGGGGGGGTTTTCTCTTCAGGGCAAACTCCCAACACTTAGTCACTGCGAAACTTGCGAAGACCCTTGTGCGTAAGAAGAGAAGGAAGAAAAGAGATGCATCAAAAAGAGAAGAGAAGAAGGAGAAGGATCATGAAAGAAGAAAAGAAGAAGAAGAGAAGAAGAAGAAGAAGGAAAAAACTCTGAAGACACACTATAGCAAGGCGACATTTAAGTCATCTAATTTGAGAAACCGACGTCTGATGAGGCCAATTTAGCTTGACATTTGCCTGCGTGGAATTAAAGCTTAAGTGGTTCAGGCCACTATTCATTTATTTGATATATTTGAGTAATTTGTGATGCATGCTTAGAGGGTTGATTTGGTGATCTAAATCATAATTTTTTGGGCTTCCCTTTACTTTTTATCTCTAGATACATTGATCCTCAATGAATAAATAATGTGATAGATTATTATTCATTGAATATCTCTTGTGCTCATTTATATATTCATTTCGATTAGCGCATGAATTGCAATACTTGCTCCCTGTGTTCGACCTTTGACTTTATTTTAGATATTCGAGTTATAAATTGTATCTGTTATCGACCTATTTAGGAGATTTTACTACAACGACGAAACACTAAAAACTCTTGAAAACTCGATCAACATGCATCCACATTTAAGTCTTCCCTTTTTCTTAAATTAGGGTATGTGGCCTCAGAGGGCTTACTCTATTTCGTAATTAGAGCTAACCATTATAAGACCTACTTAGGACAATGGCAAGCTCAAATCAAAAGAATTAAACCTACGTTCAGATATATATATAGGGGGCCTATCTGGAGAGCATTGTCCTCATAAAAGCAAATATGAGCACTAAATAATAAACGTGCAATTGTGATTTCATGAGTGAGATAGAAACCGCTAATTGAATGAAGAATGGCTTTGAGTGGAGGCAGAAGATAAGGAAATTACCCAATAGAAATAATTATGTTGTTAAAGGGATCGAATATTTTCCAAAGAAGGTGGGACAGAACAAATCTATTATTATATACTATAATTAGAATGTTGATTAAAGATAACGTATCGTATGCATAAAAAAGGAAAGAGCATTGTAACAACTTAGAAGACAATTTGTAACATGACGTGAAGATAACAAACTCCATGTGTGATAGAGGTTCATGTCAAAAAAGGTTCTTGTGTGGATATATCATTCCTAAATAGGAACCATTTTACTCCAACACTGAAAACTAGTAGAGTTAGAATAATGGGCCAACGTATCTATAATGTAATATGTAATAGGAGTATCACCAAGAAAGAAATTGTGTAGTTGTAGCAGATGGTCTACAAACAACATAATTCATTTCGTCCTTTCTTGATTTCTATCACTTATCTTTATAAGAGAGATGCAACCATCTCCACCAGTTATACATCGAATCAAGAAACCAATTTCCTTCTTTGCTTCTTAAAAAGGAAATGTCCTTTTCTGGCTAAAGTTGAATATAGATATCATGGAAAATCAAATTGTTGTTTGCATTTATAACATTCTAAATGCAATGGGAAATATCCTCAAGACAAATAAAAACACTAGCCCAATTACCATAGGCAAAATTATCAACACTACAACATACTTGACAATTGCCATCGATTTTTCAACCGATGGCAAAACCATTTTAATCGACACCACAAAGCGACAACGTAAGTAGCGACATTTCATTTTCCCGTCGGTTGGAAAGAAAATCTGATGTCAAATTATCATTGGCCAAGCAGACAAATTGGATCTTTTATCGTCATTTTATAATCGACGACAATTGTATTTCCCATCATTTATAAAATAAGTAACAAGGCTTGTATGTCACTTTTTCTCGCGTTAATGCGTCATTTCTTGCATTTTACCGGCGTTTAAATGACAACGTCGTCGCTTATATAAGTGATGGTAAAAATATTTTGGGGCTTTTACATATATATACCCCTGTAAACTTTTGATAAGATGTATATACCCCCATATTCTTGATAATTATGTATATACCCTTATAAACTTACTCCGTTAAGGCTGTATGCCCCAACTCCATTAAACTTAACCGAAAACATCAAAAAAATCAAAAAAATAGGAAAATTTATATATATCTCCCTAAACTAGTTTTCAACTATCTGGTTTGGCCCTGTGCAGTTTACTCAGATTCCTTCATCAACCCTTAGCTACCTCAACCTCTCTACCACCACCACCTACAATATAAGAAGCTCCCCATTCCCCTACAGACAGCAACACCCACCACCACCATGGCCCCTCCGCAACTCCTCAATGTCCTCCACCCCGCCACAACGACCATGAACATCGCCATACTCTCCAGCTGCCTCGGCATAAACTACAGCCAATTGGGCAATGACCTCCCTCCCCCTTTCGCCTCCCTCAAGCTCCTCCTCTTCCTCAACTGGCCCCACGTGAAGCTCTACAATGCCAACCTGTTCATCCTCTCCTCCCTCTCCAACACAAAGATCATCGTCTCTCCCATGTTCCCAAACTCCCTCCTCCCCAACACCTCCCTCGACCCCTCCTCCTCTGGTTGGCTCTGCCAGAACCTCCTCCCCTTCCGCAACCCCACTGCCTCCACTACATCCTCACCAACAACGAAATCCTCTCCAACGAGCCCTCCCTCTAGCTCCACCTCATCCCCGCCATGCGCAGCCTCCACTGCACCCTCTCCTCCCTCGGCATGCACCACATCAAGGTCAGCACCACCATCAACATAAATGCCCTCTCCTCCTCCTTTCGCCCTGACCTCTCCGCCTCTATCCTCCCCAACCTTCGCCAGCAACGAGGTCCTCTCCAACCACCCCTCCCTCTGGCCCCACCTCACCCCTGCCATGCATAGCCACCGCCGCACCCTCTCCTCCATCAAATGTGCGCAATCGAAGGCCCTTGTAGGTGCAACTCCCTCTAGCTTGCCAAAGACCGCCTAAAAGATGAGCTCTCCCACATCCTCACCTCCCACGCAAACGACATCAAGGAGGAGCTCCTCTCCTACGACTTCTCCTCCCCCACCTTCTCCCTCTCCTCATCCTTCTCCTTTGGCTCCTTATCCAACTACGACAACAACGTCAAGGATGACAAGGAGCTGGCAGACTCTGCCACTACGATCGGTGGGACTGACACGCTTGGCTCCTCCTCCTCTATAGGGCTGGTCATGAGTCAGATCTGGGAGTTCGACTTGCTGCCATTGGACACTGACCTCATGGTGGTGGTGCTGAAAGGAGGAGATAGGGAAGGGTCCTTCACCTCTGCCATCTACTCTGATCCTCCCTCCACCACAGGGAGGCCACCTTCGATCGAGTTGCCGCTGAGGTCGAGCTTCAGGAGGGACGGGGGGATGGGGTTGGTGAGGGAGGTATCGGACAAGACAAGTGAGCAAAGGTTTGAAGAGGTAGATGAGGGAGGGTTACCGAGTGGAGGGGCGTCTGTCGAGGAGGAAGGGAGGGAGAGGAGCATCGAGACCTCCAAAGGAAGAGGAGGAGGAGGAGGAGGGAGGGCAGGGGAGGGATTTGGGGATTATAAATATAGGGGTGTATATGTAAATTTTCCTATTTTTTAAAGTTTTTTATGACATTTTTCGTTGGGTTTAACGAAGTAGGGCCATACGGCCTTAACGGAGCAACTTTACAGGGGTACATATGTAAATATCAAAAATATGGGGGTATATACGTCTTATCGAAAGTTTACAGGGATATATAGGTAAAAACCCCAAATATTTTTGTCGTCGCTTTCACAAAGAAGCGACAGTGTATATCGTTTATGTAAGGACAAAGCTATGTATTTTTTGCGTCGCTTTTGCAAAAGAAGCAACAGCAAATATCTTTCATTCATAAACACTCTTACCTTTTCAGCGCTGTCGGATTGTAGTAAAACTGATGGGAAAGGTAGGGTTTTTTTTATTATGAAAATTATGGAAAGTACCTGCTAAATCTACTTGAAACACTTGCTTTTATACGAAAAAAGATAATGAAAATGAAAAGAAGTATATATTTCACAAGTATAGAGTCTGATACAAAAACAGCTTGAAAATGAAATATTTACATAAAAAAAAGGGAATAAGGAAACAAAATAAATGAAAACTGGTGAGAATAAAAAATACAGCTACCCCGATGTCACCAGCTCCACCTGCCTCGCCCATGTCGTCGTCGTCTCATCTATTGTTATGACCCAGTTCCCGAATCCCTACAGGACCCGAGACCGACTCGACTCGACTAATCCCAAGACCCAGTCGTCCAACGAGAAATAATTGAAAAGCAAGAAAATAAACCACATTCACTATGCAAGGTAACTAACAGTAAAAGAGTACAAGCAGTAAAGAAGTAAAAGCTGCTAAACAGTACCTACCACCACAACAATAAGAAAGTAGAAACAAAAGTACAGTAACAGAAACGGTAACAACAGCCTAAAACTCACTAGTAGAACAGAGAGTACAACTAAAATAGGAAACTACTGCTGGGCTCGACTAGGCCCAACACCCTCTGCAGCTGGTGACTCGGGCTGCTCAACTCCTGGACCTGTAAAGGGTTATGAGAAAACGAAGTCAGCAAACACTGAGTAGAGTGGTAACCAACTAATTAAAGCAGTAAAAGCTAATAGGTAAATTTATCTTTTCCATTTATTTTAAGGATTTCCTTTCCACCCATTGGTTTACTTTCAGATTTCTTTCTTGATCTCGTATGTCCCTCGTGGGAACGATCTTGATTGCAGTCTTTTCCGAAGAGTAGAAGGCACACGTGGTGCTCTTCTGGCCGGGAGAGCCCCCGTGATAATCCTACACCCAGTCAACCACCCCGAGGTCACAGACAGACGTAGCGGTGACTACGGCATGCGTGATAAGCGCACGGGTAGCTACCCCACACTAGCACGCGGTCAGTCGTTTCCGCTAGCAGGTACGCCCAAAGTATAGCACGGAACAGTATAAGGCCTAGCCCTCTCAGCAACAGGGGTCTAGCCCCTCAGAACCAAATAGGGGTCTCGCCCCTCCACAGTCCACGCACCCTCATCTGACTACCCTGGTTTGCCCAGTGGGCCTAATAAGTTGGTGTAGGGTGGCTAGCTGAACCCCGGGCCCCGTGGGGTGGTTAGCTCTCTCCCTACACTAGTAGCTCTCCCTGGTACCGTGTACGCGAGGGCTAATAGAAGTCGGTGTAGAGTGGCCAATCCTAACCTCGGGTCCCAACCCAAGGGCAGCTAGCTCCGCTCTACACTAAACAGGGGACAGTCGCTCTCCTTGGTACCACATACTCAAGGGCCAGCACACTTCCCACACACATTTCCAGACCCTTTCCATTCATCCACAGGAGCTCTACTCCTAATTCCCCGTAGGGTTCATGCTCATATTCACCATATTGTTCCATACCAGGTTTCATCATTCACAATTCCATTCTCGTATTATACAGATGCAGCTCATATTTCCACAATTAACATATGCAATAAGTGATATCACAGGTAATTGTTTAACTAGCACAGGCATTTCATATTCCAACAGGCAGCTCGTATTTATTAATAGGCAATTGTTTACAATTCTACTTATTCATTTATGACTGCAATCTCAAACACGCATACAAACAGTGTAACTAATTCTCGTCCTAGGATTCATGCCACATCCTAGGGCTCTAGTTATCTAATTTCATATATGCATTCATGTTTTATAATTAAAACAGGGAGAAACCACTATACCAGACAATCCGTTGAGAATAGTATATAAAGATTTTTAACATGTAGAGGAACTCACAAGGAAACCACAGATATCTTGTTAGCGTAAAACAAACCCTAAACGGGTCAAAAACAGAACTGCAGAACCAAATCAAACGTCTTAAAAGTCACCAGGGTCTCACCTCAAGTTCCTGCGTCGGCCTCAGACGTCCAAGACCCCTACTTGACCGTTTGGACTCAGCTCCAAACGTCCAACCTATCCTCCAGTCGTCTGGGAGTGCCTCCGGTCATCTGGAAAGCTGTCCAGATGTCCAAAACGCATGGGAGGGCGTGTCGCGCACCTTCCCAAAGCTGCTCCTGCGCGTGACAGAGCAGCACATCCCCCTTTTAGCCAAACAGATTGGCTCTACGGTGCGGCCTGCATGGCCATAACAACAAGAAGAACGTACCTTCACGAAACCTTACTTTCAGACGTCCGGTGTCGTCACCAGACGTCCAACCCATCCGCTGGAAGGCACTCCAGACGTCTGATACTGGAAAGATCCTAGTACCAGAATGAGCTCCCGCTCCTCTCGCCGTGCACAGCCGTGGCTCCTCCCTCTCGTCTGCAGCTCCGACTGTAGTAGGAAGTCAAGGACGGCTCCCCCGATGCACTCCTCCTCCCGCACGCGCCGCTCCGGCCGTGCGTCCTCTTGCGAGCTCACCCACTTCCTCCTCTCTTCGCCCCGCTCCTCCTCCTCGCTCCTCTCTCTCACTCCCTCTCTCTTGCTCGTCTCTCTCACGGCAGTGGAGAGGAAGAAGGTGGTGTTGGAGTGGAGAGGGGAGGAAAGGGTGAGGGCTCTTATATAGGGAGTGGGGTTAGGGTTCGGTGAGGAAGGAGAAAAGAAGAAGAGAGAGAAGGAAGGTTGTCTACGCGTAGCCAGTGTAGACCCGACCCTACGTACAAATTTTCCAATTTTCAAACGTCTGGGAAGGCGTCCAGACATCTAACTAAAAGTCCAGACGTCGTAAGAGACTCAAAACAGAATGGGTCTTTACATCATAACAAACTTAAAGGAAGTTTCATCCCCGAAACTTGAGCTATCTGTGGTGAAGAAAAGGAAATATAAACACATAACAAACTTAAAGAGGATCGAAGCTGGTCTGAAAAGACGTACCCTCGAAAAGCTCCGGGTACTGCTCTCGCATAGCCGCCTCAGGCTCCTAGGTAGCCTCCTCGTACTACTGGCTCCTCCACAGACCTTCACTAAGGGTACCTGCTGACGTGCCTTCGTGCGTGTGTGTTAAGAGGTGTCGTTATAGTTGCACTTGATACGTCGGTTTTAAAAGAAGTAAACGGAGGTGAGTCCGAGTGTCGATCTCAGGGAGGCGTGGAAATCGGATTTTGTTTACCACTTGTTGTCACGAAAAAGGCGGAGTTTTGCTTGCGAAAGAAACGGTTTTGAAAAGCGAGAGATAGAGAGAGTTTAGGGTTAGAAAGCTCTTGGTTTTGATCATGCACTTTTAAACAGAAATTAAAAAGGCAACTAAATGAAAAACAATTTCATTAAACATGCATTCATAGTTCATGGTTTACAATATTAAATACATGCTTCAACAAAAGTAAATGAAAGCTTAAAAGAGAGAGAGAGAGGTAGAGAGAGAGTGGAGAGCGACGAGGCAGCCACGGCGGTGGAGGAGGCTCCGTCGGCGGCTCGTCGTCTCCGGCGATTACAAGAGTGCCTAAGACTAGCTAGGAGAGGAGTGGAGTAGTTGCAAGTGGGAGAGGATCCTTGAATGGTGGTAGAAGGGGGTTTAAATAGAGTTAAGGGCTTCCTAAAAGAAGAATGTGCTTTAGCGACATCCAGAACGTCGCTAAAACCGCTTCCATATACGTCGGTGAAGGTCTGCTGCCGCCGGTCAGCCGCCCGCCCCTTTCTCTTTTCAGACGCGATCCGTGGACGTCGAACGAGAGCCGTCCGATTGATGATCGGACGGCTGAGATCCTCCCGCGCCTGCGCTAGGATCGCGCTTCGGGCGTGCGTGCGCGCGCGCGTTTCCGCCCGGCGTGCGCGCGCGCGTGGGAGGTGGGGCGCTGTCGTCGCGCCGTGTGGCGCGATCCTAGCCGCTCGCTTCTGATCGCGCGGCTCAATTTTGCCGCGCCCTTCGCCCGCAGACGATTTTTGCTCCGCGCGAATCGAACGCGCGTCGCCGCAACGCGGGCGTGCGCGCTAACCGTTGCGCCACGCCCGCGCTTTGTCGCGGCGACCGCGGGCGAGCGCGCGGATCTCGGCCGTTCGATCGAAGATCAACGGCCGAGATGCGTCCTTGGCTGGCTTGGGGGCGTGCGGGCGGCGGGGGCGGGGCGACGTGGCGCGTTCTAGGCCGTTGATCTCCAGATCAACGGTCAGGATTTCTTGGGCCCATTTGTGGGAGCTCCGGATGTCGGATTTGGCCGATTTTGAGTCCGTTAGACTCCGTTCGTCGTCCTGAATCCATCCGTGCGGTCCGATTGCTCATCTGAGGCCTGCTTTGACAAATGCTTTACACAAATGGCCATTAATACAGTTTATAAGCAATCTTGGTACATGATGCATGCAATGCTCCTATTCTACTTTATGTTGTGCCTTTTATTCTAAAGATGGGCCATATTCAACCTAATTACTACCCCCTTGCGTGGCGTTATCGTACCCCCATGCTTACTCCTTGCTAGTCCCTAGCAAGGTTTATTCTAGCCTTTATTTCTTTGGCGAATTCAAGAAGTAATTGCTTAGGCACTTCGTTACTTGTTAATAAGAGGAACTATACGAAGATCTTAATCTACAAAGACTAAGCAGCGCCCGGGTGTCTGCCAAAATACGAATCGCCCGAATCCTTGCTTTGTATATATAACTATACTTATGTATACGTATATATCTATATATGTCTTTTTAGAATTTTTAGAATTCAGTGTGGGTTGGTAACTTTTTACGGCTACCCAACCCACCCAAAACTCGGTCAAAACCCTAAGTGCTAAGCATCTTGGTGTGAATGTTGTGATAGACTTACTTAACGGTAATTGAGACAGACTTCGAGTTTCTACGCCTCTAGGTGACCGGAAAAGAAAATAAATTTTTGCCTGAAGGTGTATTTGTTCGATTGGTAGCTTTCTCCCTGCGTTCATTTTACTTGGGGTCAACACAAGGATTTTCCAGTGTATATCTCCCCGGCTTGTACTACTTCCCCGCTTCTTCCTTAGGTGTTTTTGGTCTTCTTTTTTTGTGCAATTATTGAGCTGGGCTCTGGACAACCGACCAATGGGCTGTTACCCACGATCACTTGCCAGCCATACTTGTGCGGTGAAGTGTGGTTTATTTTCTTTTCTTCTTCTCTTTTTTTTTTTTTTTTTTTTACGTAGGTGGCTTCCCTAATCTCAAATGTACCTAGAGGCAGTGAAAAAGAAATGGCTTGTGGCTGGGTTCTGGACAACCTGCCAATGGGCTGTTACCCACGACAACTTGCCAGCCATACCACCCTAGAGAGTTCATTAGCTACCCAATTTCTGTCAAAATCTCCGAGAAGTGAGTATGTGCAGAAATGTGTGCAGATGCTTAGACTCAAAGTTTTCCTGAGTTAGAGGATGAGTTGATAAGTCGTATACTTATCACCTTATTTATTAGGTGGATTAGAATAGCTTAAAGTTGCAAGGATTCGCCGCTAAATCCATATTTTAATGGACACTAGGGCTGATTAAGCCTGAAGGCCTGAAAAGTCTAAGCGTTTAAGTTCTTTTTGTATTATTTCCCACTATTGGCAAGTTTCTAATGCCTAAGTTTTTCTTCCTAAATTCAAATTTTTTTTTTTTTCTTTAATCAATTAATTTATTCATTCAGACTGATTAATTAAACTCAGGATTATGCAATTTACCATCCCCCCCATGCTTAAGTTGGACAATGTCCTCATTGGCAGATGCATGGATGCAGAAGGGTTCAAAAAGATAGTACCTGAGTGACGTAAACTACCAGATCAGTCTGAATCCGCTGGGTTGCCTCCCAGGAAGCGCTGAGTTTAACGCCTCCAGCTGGGCGGTGCCTAGTGTCAGCCCTCAACAAGGGTGACACTCTCCTTGGGGGGTACCTGGGCCAGGAAATGCTTCAATCTTTGACCATTGACTGTAAAGGTGTGCCCGGTATTAAGATCGGCGATTTCGACTGCCCCATTGGAATAGGGCTTGACCACCCGAAATGGTCCTGTCCATTTGGACCTAAGTTTCCCTGGAAAGAGTATCAGGCGTGCATCAAATAGCCAGACTTGTTGGTTTGGCTCAAAGGTTTTCCTATGAATGAGTCGGTCGTGGACGGCTTTCATTTTCTCCTTATATAGCCGACTATTGTCAAAGGCGTCCCGACGAATTTCTTCAAGCTCAGATAATTGAAGAGTCCTTTGCGCACCAGCTAACTGGGGATCCATGTTACATTGCTTAACAGCCCAGTAAGCCCGGTGTTCCAATTCGACAGGGAGATGGCAAGCTTTGCCAAAGACCAAGCGGTAAGGTGACATGCCTATCGGGGTCTTAAAAGCGGTCCTGTATGCCCACAGGGCATCATCAAGTCGTGTGGACCAGTCTTTCCTGTCAGGTCTCACAGTCTTCTGTAAAATGTTCTTGATTTGTCTGTTTGAGACCTCAGTCTGCCCATTTGTTTGTGGATGATACGGGGTGGCAATGCGGTGGTTTACCCCGTATTTTCTAAGTAGGGCACGGAACTGGGAATGGATAAAATGACTTCCACCATCACTGATCATGGCCTTGGGTATTCCAAAATGGGAAAAGATGTTCTTCTTTACAAAGTCCATGACCGTCTTGTGATCGCATCGTCGGGTGGCAACGGCTTCAATCCATTTGGAAACATAGTCTACCGAGACCAAGATATACTCGAAGCCGTTGGATGGTGGAAAGGGGCCCATAAAATCGATACCCCAAACGTCAAAAATTTCGACAATCAAAATGGGCTGAAGGGGCATCATATCTTTTTTGGTCATTGTCCCTAGTGTTTGGCATCGTGAGCAAGTCTTGGCAAAGATGTGTGCATCCTTGAATAGAGACGGCCAATAAAATCCAGACTGCAAAACTTTTGCAGCTGTTTTCTTGCCAGAGAAATGGCCGCCACATGCTTGGTCATGACAAAAGGAAAGCACACTCTGAACCTCGTCTTCGGGGAGGCACCTCCTGATGATCTGATCAGCACAGAGGCGAAACAGCATGGGATCATCCCAGAAATAGTGCTTGGCCTCAGCCAAGAACCTGTCCCGTTGCTGTTTGGACCAGCTGTGCGGGGTTTGTCCTATAACCAGGTAGTTGACATAGTCAGCATACCATGGCATTTTCTTGTCTTGCACGGCTAGGATGTGTTCATCAGGGAAGGTATCAGATAGAGGTAGGGAGGGTCCAATGTGGTCTGGATGAAGTCTTGACAGGTGGTCAGCCACCACATTTTTCGATCCGGCCTTGTCTTGGATTTCCAGGTCAAATTCCTGCAAAAGCAGGATCCATCTGATGAGCCTGGGTTTTGCATCCTTTTTGGCCAACAGGTGCCGGATGGCTGAATGGTCGGTGTAGATAGTCACGTGGGATCCCAGCAAGTATGATCGGAATTTTTCCAGTCCAAAGACTACAGCAAGCAACTCTTTTTCTGTGACCGTATAATTACGCTGGGCCTCGTCCAACGTTTTGCTCGCGTAGTAGATCACCACGGGCTTCTTGTCTTGCCTTTGTCCCAGGACAGCGCCTATGGCAAAATCTGATGCGTCACACATAATCTCAAAACCCTGGGACCAGTCTGGGGGTTGAAGTACCGGTGCGGTGGAGACTAAGTCCCGGAGGGTATGATAAGCCTTGGTGCAATCAGGAGACATGTGGAAAGTTGCGTCGTTGGCTAGAAGGTCGGTCAAGGGTTTGGAAAGTTTGGAAAAGTCTTTGATGAACCTTCGGTAGAAGCCAACATGTCCTAGAAAAGAGCGAATCTGTCGGACCGAACTAGGTGGAGGAAGTTTGGAAATTAAATCAACCTTAGCTCGATCTACCTCGATGCCCTTATGCGAAACGATGTGTCCGAGGACAATTCCTTCCTGAACCATAAAATGGCTCTTTTCCCAACTTAACACCAAGTTAACCTCGATACATCGTTTCAGGATTTTCTCCAAGTTGCTCAAACAATGGTCGAATGAATTCCCGAATACAGAGAAATCATCCATAAAGACCTCCAAGTATTCACCCACCATTTCTGAAAAAATGGCTAGCATGCAACGCTGGAAGGTTGCGGGTGCGTTGCATAACCCGAACGGCATTCGACGGAATGCAAATGTGCCATACGGGCAAGTGAATGTGGTCTTTTCCTGATCTTCCGGAGCAATTGCGACTTGGTTATATCCTGAATATCCATCCAGGAAGCAAAAATACTTCTGCCCTGCCAATCTTTCAAGGATTTGGTCAATGAATGGCAAGGGGAAGTGGTCCTTCTTAGTGGCTTCGTTAAGCTTCCTATAATCAATACACACCCGCCATGCGGTGGTGGTGCGGGTGGGAATGGATTCGCCATGATCATTAGTGACAACGGTGAGCCCAGCCTTCTTTGGAACCACTTGAGTGGGGCTCACCCAGGGGCTATCAGAGATAGGGTAGATGATGTCGGCGTCGAGCCACTTGATAATTTCTTTTTTAACGACCTCCCGCATGTTAGGGTTTAACCGTCTCTGCATCTGGCGGGAAGGTCGGGCCCCGTCTTCCAGGTAAATCTTGTGGGTGCAATAGGTGGGGCTAATTCCTCTTAGATCTGAGATGGTCCAACCAATGGCGGCCCGATGTTCTGAAAGAGTTGCAGTCAACCTTAGTTCCTGATCCTTGGTTAGATGGGAATTAATAATCACTGGGAAGGTCTGGCCAGGTCCCAAGAAGACGTACTTGAGATTCTCGGGCAATGGTTTAAGTTCAGGTGCGGGTGGGACCACAGTCGATGGGAATGGAAAGGGCGGTAGTTGATCAACATTGATTTCTTCAAATGGTGTCATGTGATGATACTCAGCCTTACAGAGGTCCACAGGTAATGATGGTGGCGAGTCAGAACTACGGGTTTGGTGGTCTGAGACAGAATTGAGGGTAAGGCATTCCTCGATTAAAGTTTCCACGGGATCATGTTCCTCAATGTAATCACAATCAAAAGACTTTGTTGCCCGGAAGATATCTAATTGCATTTTCCTGTCTCCGAAGGCGATTTCCATACATCCCGTGTCGCAATCGATGTTTGCTTTAGCCGTGGCTAAGAAAGGTCTGCCTAAGATTATGGGTGCGTTCTGTAATTTTTCAGGGACTTCCATGTCGAGCACCAAAAAGTCGACTGGGAAATAGAAGTCCTTGACCCGTACAATCACGTCCTCGACAACCCCCTTCGGGGTTTTCACTGATCTATCCGCCAGCTGGATGGTGACAGGGGTTGGTGCCAGCTCCCCAAAACCAAATTGGTGGTACAAGGTTGTGGGAATTAGGTTGATAGAAGCACCTAGGTCCAGGAGCGCTCTATCAAATGTCATGTCCCCGATGTTGCAGGAAATCAGGGGTGCTCCTGGGTCAGTTCGTTTGAGTGGAAGGTTGCTTGATATCACGGAACTGGCTTGCTCAGAGAGTACAACCTTCCTAGGTGCTTGAGGTCTCGTCTTACGCTTGGGTGTACAGGCATCCTTTAAGAACTTGGCGTAAGCGGGGATGTGTTTGACAGCTTCTAGAAGCGGAATATTAATCTGTACTTGTTTAAAAATTTCCATCAGCTCCTCAGTTTCCACAGTATTCTTTTTTCTCTTGATTGTTTCCAAGGCCTCAGGATAGGGTGTCTGGATTGGTTCCATGTTTGGGTCCTTGGTTGGTGCTTCTTCTAAGTCGGGTAAAGTCTCGGGGAGAGTCGGCCATTTGGGATCCTGGGTTTTGGTGCCGCTTCTCAAGGTCACCGCATTCGCAGAGGCATTGGGGCCATGGGGTGATCCTTGAGAAGATGAGGATGAAGAGGCGCCAAACCCAGGAGGTGTTTGTGGAGCCGGTTGGACCATATGAGCCTGCCCGGGGTTGCCTTGGAACCCTTGCGAATTGGGGCCTCTGCTAATTATGTTTCGCGGGTTTGGTTGTGGTTGGGAAGGTAGAGATCCTTGCTGTTTACAGTCCAAGAGTTGGCTTAACTGTCCCTTTACCAAGGCCATTTCTTCCTGATGTTTTTGGTTCATGTCAGCCATCATCTTTATTAGGGTGTCCATTTGGTTTTGTGGGGGAGGGGCCGCCCTATTTTGGTTATATTGGGGTCTAACTGGTGGTCCTTGCTGATAGGGGGGCAAGTGTGGCTGTTGGTTTGGCCTGGGCTGGTTTTGGAATTGCGGTAGTTTCTGGTTTGTCCAACCAAAGTTGGGGTGATTACGCCAGCCGGTGTTGTAAGTGTTGGAGAAAGGGTCAGGTTTTGCATATCCTTGGACGGCTTGCACATCTTCTAGAATAGCCGATGTTGATGAAGAAGGAAGGGAGTAATCAAGGGTCGAGGGAGCAAAGGTCCCTCCTTGGAACATGGTTGGGGGTTGTTCCAGGTTTAGTTGGGTGAAGGGTTGGACCAGGTCAACATTATGTGCTCCTTTTGCTAGGGTGAAAGTCTGCAAGGGGTTCCTGGTCTGGTTTAGAAGCTCATCAATCTTCTTGTCCACCAATTCCACTCGATCCAACTTTTTGGCAATAATGTCCATGTCAACCATTCCAGAATTTGCTTGTACCTCATAAATCCCACCACGGGGTTGACTGGATCTGTTAAACTGGTTCATGGAGGCATTGTTGAGCGAATTCTCGCTCATAGACTCAAAGAGCTCAAACGCGCTCTCCTCGTCTTTGTTTAGGAAGTTTCCCCCGCATGAGGCATCGACGAAGTTCCGTAGGTTGCTATCCAGACCGTGGTAGAAGATCTGGGCTAATTGCCACCTTGGAACTTCGTGGTGTGGGCATTTCCTCAAAAGTTCATTGAATCTTTCCCACGCCTCATGAAATTGTTCCCCACCCTGGAGTGTGAAGGTAGTGATAGCTCTTCTGAGGGCATTGGTCTTTCCTATGGGGAAGAATTTCTTTAAAAATGCATGCCTCAGTTCCTCCCAGGTGGTGATGGGTCTACCTAGGGTTCTAAGCCAATGAGAAGCCTTGTCTCTTAATGAGAAAGGGAACATCTTGATTAGAACTATATTAAGGCTAATGTTCCTAGGTTTTACTGTTCTTGCTATGCGGTCGAGATCTTCTAGGTGCTGAAAGGGGTCTTCATTTGAGCTTCCATGAAAGTGGCTCTGGATTAGACTTAATACATTAGGTTTTAGCTCAAAATCGTCTCCCCCTTCGGGGATCCTAAGGTGTGGCTCGACTCTAATGGCAGAAGGGTTATAGAAATCACGGAGGGGTCTTGGCTGGTTCTGAAACGGTGGTAAATCAAGTGGTGGTTGTCCTGGTATGTCATTGAAAGGTGGTGGTTGTTCTTGCGGGTTCTGTAACCGTTGTATGGCTTGCATGATGGTGTGGATTTGTCGTTGCTGAAGCCGATGGTTAGCATTGATTTGAGCCTGGACGACAGCCATAGCATCTGGTGGGGGTTGATCTTCAGCCTCATCTACCCTAGGTTCAGCCATGTTTTCAATAGAGTTACGTCGCCTAGATTCCTGCCCCAAAACACACAATTCGGGATGCAGTGAGCGCCTCCCGTGCATACACTAGAGAAGAACTGGAGGGGATGCGGAGGGCGACAGATGCGAGAAATGTGTTTCAATCAAGCACGCAAGCCTAATCCTTATGGTGTATTCCTTAGGAGACCTAGAAATCTCACAAAGGGTGATTAAGTCCGTAAGCACTGGACTTCCCTTCTCAAGGCTAATCTGGCCAGGTTGATTACGAGGGGATTGCAGGGAAGGTTCTTCCTTTGGCTTACGCCTCCGGTTCCATAGACCCCACAACCACGGTCGTTTGACACTGCCCCGCAGCCTAGTCACCAGATTCTACCAAGGGAATGAAAGCCAAGTGCCTAGCAGACAAAACCTCACCTTTTGAGACTTAACTCAGTCCTACCTAGGGCACGTCTACTCAGTTTTAAAGGGCTAGGATAGTGCTTGTGCTTAGGGTGATGTGATGAGGCGTTGATTGGGGTGGTGCCTCTTAATGTTCTACTTTCAAAGTGTGTGCTTCTAGCAAAACATGATTTTCAAGCAAGGATTTAAGATATAGTGTCTTTTTAGTGTTTCATCCTTACTTAAGTACTTTTTAGGGTTGACGTGTCTTAATTTTTTCAAACAAGTTTCAGTGGGCACGTCAAGTTCTGCACACAACTTAGTGAAAGTAGATTTCCTTTTATTTTGTAGAGGCTCTAAAACCCTAGTGTACTCATCCTGATAATCATGCAGCTTCTATTAGATGAGTCAGTTTTAGGGTTGAGTGGTGCGGCCCAGGTCAACTCACGGTGGCTTCGCAAACACCACTCAAGAGAGAAAGAAAAGAACACTCCAAGAATTTGTCCAGTATATTAGAGTGTACATTTTTTTGTAGGGTGGTGTGTTAAGAATGTGGGTCAAGCAATCATTCGCCACGCCAATTTTTTTCAGTTTTTATGATTTTTTTTTTAGCTTTTTCACGCAAGCAAACAATGAGAGAGAGAGAGTACTCACTATCGGTCCTCGAGGCGTCTACTTCCTTGCTACCATAGTGGAATGCGTCGCTTCGCCGTCCATGCGCCGAATTCCTGCATCCGTCAAGTAAAAAGGAAAGTAGGGCATTAGACGATATGAGAATGAAGGTGGAATGGAGGTGATAAAACAAATCCGTTGCCTCCCCGGCAGCGGCGCCAAAAACTGACGTGCCTTCGTGCGTGTGTGTTAAGAGGTGTCGTTATAGTTGCACTTGATACGTCGGTTTTAAAAGAAGTAAACGGAGGTGAGTCCGAGTGTCGATCTCAGGGAGGCGTGGAAATCGGATTTTGTTTACCACTTGTTGTCACGAAAAAGGCGGAGTTTTGCTTGCGAAAGAAACGGTTTTGAAAAGCGAGAGATAGAGAGAGTTTAGGGTTAGAAAGCTCTTGGTTTTGATCATGCACTTTTAAACAGAAATTAAAAAGGCAACTAAATGAAAAACAATTTCATTAAACATGCATTCATAGTTCATGGTTTACAATATTAAATACATGCTTCAACAAAAGTAAATGAAAGCTTAAAAGAGAGAGAGAGAGGTAGAGAGAGAGTGGAGAGCGACGAGGCAGCCACGGCGGTGGAGGAGGCTCCGTCGGCGGCTCGTCGTCTCCGGCGATTACAAGAGTGCCTAAGACTAGCTAGGAGAGGAGTGGAGTAGTTGCAAGTGGGAGAGGATCCTTGAATGGTGGTAGAAGGGGGTTTAAATAGAGTTAAGGGCTTCCTAAAAGAAGAATGTGCTTTAGCGACATCCAGAACGTCGCTAAAACCGCTTCCATATACGTCGGTGAAGGTCTGCTGCCGCCGGTCAGCCGCCCGCCCCTTTCTCTCTTCAGACGCGATCCGTGGACGTCGAACGAGAGCCGTCCGATTGATGATCGGACGGCTGAGATCCTCCCGCGCCTGCGCTAGGATCGCGCTTCGGGCGTGCGTGCGCGCGCGCGTTTCCGCCCGGCGTGCGCGCGCGCGTGGAGGTGGGGCGCTGTCGTCGCGCCGCGTGGCGCGATCCTAGCCGCTCGCTTCTGATCGCGCGGCTCAATTTTGCCGCGCCCTTCGCCCGCAGATGATTTTTGCTCCGCGCGAATCGAACGCACGTCGCCGCAACGGGGGCGTGCGCGCTAACCGTTGCGCCACGCCCGCGCTTTGTCGCGGCGACCGCGGGCGAGCGCGCGGATCTCGGCCGTTCGATCGAAGATCAACGGCCGAGATGCGTCCTTGGCTGGCTTGGGGGCGTGCGGGCGGCGGGGGCGGGGTGACGTGGCGCGTTCTAGGCCGTTGATCTCCAGATCAACGGTCAGGATTTCTTGGGCCCATTTGTGGGAGCTCCGGATGTCGGATTTGGCCGATTTTGAGTCCGTTAGACTCCGTTCGTCGTCCTGAATCCATCCGTGCGGTCCGATTGCTCATCTGAGGCCTGCTTTGACAAATGCTTTACACAAATGGCCATTAATACAGTTTATAAGCAATCTTGGTACATGATGCATGCAATGCTCCTATTCTACTTTATGTTGTGCCTTTTATTCTAAAGATGGGCCATATTCAACCTAATTACTACCCCCTTGCGTGGCGTTATCACCTGCTTCCGTCTCAAGCTTCGGACGGTTCTGTCTAGTATCTGCACTAGTCTCTCGGGGTAGGTCAGGTCATCACCCACCTTGACACTTTCGTGGCTCAGAATGTAACTGGGATCGACGACATACTTCCTATGGTTGGACATGTGGAACACGTCGTGCACACCAGAAAGCTGGGGAAGAAGGGCAAGCCAGTAAGCAACGAGTCCTACCCACTCTAGGACCTTAAAGGGCCCCACAAACCTCGGTGCAAGCTTCCCTTTCACCCTAAAATGCTGCAGGCCCTTCATGGGCGAAACGAGAAGAAAGACGTGATCCCCAACCTCAAACTGCACCTCTTTGCGTTTCCGGTCAGCATAACTCTTCTGTCTACTTCTAACAGTGCGAAGTCGTCTGTGAATCTGCTCTATCACCTCCTGACTCTACCGGATCAGCTTGGGGCCAACCTCCCACTTGGTCCCCACCTCAACCCAACTCAAGGGTGCAGTACACCTCTGTCCGTACAGAGCCTCGTAAGGTGCCATGCTAATGCTCGAGTGATAGCTGTTATTATATGCAAACTCTGCCAGGGGTAAGTGCTCCTCCCAAGAGCCCCTCCAGTCTACTACACAGGCGTGCAAAAGGTCCTTGAGTGTCTGTATAGTACACTCTGACTGTCCGTCCGTCTGAGGGTGGTACACCATACTGAACCTCAACCGTGTCCCCAAAGCCTGCTGAAACTCAGCCCAAAATTGGGAAGTAAAATGGGTATCCTAGTCGGATACAATCTCTCACGGAACTCCGTGAATATACCTCTCTGCCAATATACCACATCGCGAATATACCTCTCTGCCAACTGTGTTGGTTCCAAAGTGACTCGGATCAGTAGGAAACGTGCCGTCTTCGTCAACCTGTCCACTATCACCCAGACTGTATCGTGTCCTCACTGGGTAATGGGTAAGCCCACCACCAAGTCCATGGTGATGCTCTCCCACTTCCACTCTGGCACAAGAAGTGGCTGCAACTGCCCTGCAGGCCTCTGATGCTCGGCCTTCGCCTGCTGGCACACCAAACACTGCTGCACGAACTCACCTACATCCCGCTTCATCCCTCTCCACCAAAAGTCACGTCTCAGATCATGATACATCTTTGTGTTCCCAGGATGTTTGGTGAACCTGGACCTGTGCGCCTCAGTCAGGAGCTCTCTCAACAACTCCTCATCCCTGGGAACGCATAAACGTCCCCTCATGCGCAGCACCTTGTCTGTAAAAGAGAAGTCTCCTGGGTCCCCTGATAGCACTCTGTCTCGCAATGACTACAGGTATGGATCTGTCATCTGCCTGTGATGATGCGGTCTATCAACTCTGGTCTCGTCTGTCGTGTCACCGTTACTGCCCCACAATACCCCTGTGACTCTTGGGGTCGCCAACTCATCCATAAGTCTCCAACTCTGTGCCTGTAAACTAGCCAAGTGGGCGGGTGCCTTCCGGCTCAAGGCGTTAGCCACCACGTTGTCCTTCCCCAGATGGTAGGAGATGCTCCAATCATAGTCCTTCAAGAGCTCCAACCAACGTCTCTATCTCATGTTAAGCTCCTTCTGATCAAATAAATACCTGAGGCTCTTATGATCCGTGAAAATCTCAAAGGTCTCACCGTAAAGGTAGTGCCTCCATGTCTTCAGCGCGAAAACAACAGCTGTCGGCTCTAAGTCATGGGTAGGGTAGCGATGCTCATGGGGCTTCAGTTGCCGCGAAGCGTAAGCGACAACATGACCCCGCTACCTGAGCACACCCCCTAACCCCTGCAACGAAGCGTCCGTGTAAACCATAAAACCACCACTGCTATCTGGGATGGTAAGCATAGGAGCTGAAGTCAGTCTCTCCTTCAACTCCTGAAAACACGCCTCACAAGCATCTATCCAAGCAAAGGACACGTCCTTCCAGGTCAACTGAGTCATAGGATGCGCAATCTGTGAGAAACCCCTGATAAACCATCGGTAGTAACCTGCCAGTCCCAAGAAGATGCGTATCTCTATCACTGTCCATGGCCTCTCCCACCTGAGTACGACCTCAACCTTGGCTGTATCCACAACCAAACCATCCCCTGAGATCACATGGCCCAAGAAAGTCACTTGCCTCAGCCAAAACTCGCACTTGCTGTACTTGGCATACAGCCTGCGTCATCTCAAAGTATCCAGAATCATTCGCAAGTGCTGTCCATGCTGTGCCTGATCCCACGAGTAAACAAGCACGTCATCTATAAATACCACCACAAACGGATCCAGATACGGTCTAAACACTCGGCTCATCAAATCCATGAAGGCAGCGGGGGCGTTGGTCAGCCCAAATGGCATGACCAAAAGCTCGTAGTGTCCGTACCGAGTGCAGAAAGCTGTCTTAGAGGCGTCGATCTCCCTGATCCTCAACTGGTGGTAGCCTGATCTCAGATCTATCTTGAAGAATACCATGGCACCTTGCAACTAATCAAACAGATCATCAATCCTCGGCAACGGATACATGTTCTTGATGGTGACCCTATTCAGCTGTCTGTAGTCAACATAAAGGCGCAGGGCATCATCCTTCTAAACAAATAACACAGGGGCTCCCCACGGGGACGCACTGGGCCTCACAAAGCCCTTCTCCAGCAGTTCCTATAGCTGGGACTTGAGCTCTCGCAGCTCAAGTGGTGCCATCCAGTACGGTGCAGTAGAAATGGGGCTGGTCCCCGGTACCAGTGAGATCTCAAACTCGATCTCACGCTCAGGCAGTAGTCCTTTAAACTCCTTTGGAAACATGTCGGGGTACTCTCTAACCATCGGGATGCTCTAAAAGTCTGCCACGGGGCTTCGCCACCACACAGGCTAGAAAGCCCTCACACCCCTGGCCCAAAAGTCTCGCTGCCCGAAGTGAAGAAATGCACCTGAAACCTCCGTCCACCGGCTGTCCGTGAAACTCAAAGGAAGGCATCTCCGGTATGGAGAAGATGATCTTCCTCTCGAAACAGTCTACCAAGGCATGGTAAGAGGAAGGCAAATCCATCCCCAGAATCACGCCAAAGTCCTCCATCAGTATCACGATCAGGTCAGTGGGGAGGCTGTGTCCCCCAATACTAACCTCACAGTTTGTGTAGACCTCCTCAGCTACAAACAACTGACCACCTGGACCTCTGATCACAAACGGATCCTCTAACAACACACAGTCCTGTCCCAAACTAACAACAAAACTCGCAGCAACAAAGGAGTGTGTGGCACCGGAATCAAAAAGCACGTAAACTAATCTGTCGGAAACTGTAACCATACCTGCCACCACTGAACCGGATGCCTTGGCATCTCTGTGTGTCAGGGCATTGATACGCCCCTCAACTCTCGAGGTAGAAAAAGCAGCCACACTCTGCGTTGGGCGAGTAGCCGCTGGCCGGCACCCTCCCTGTGATTGCTGCCCTCCCCCACACGCCTGGGAGCCATGACCACCTGCTCGGCCTCCAGCGCCCAGTGCGGGGAGAATATGTTGCACTCCAGCCTTAGACGAGCAGTCCCTCCTGATGTGGCTCGACTAGCTACATTGGTAGCAGAGGGGGACTCGACTCCCTCCCTTGGTAGGTCCCTGCTGACGGCTAGGTGGGGGTCCAGTGCTGACAGCTGGCCCCTGCGTGGGCCCCTAAAGGCCACTGATGGCCCCGTAAAACGAGACGACTCTTCGGCGGGTGCTGCGTGCCTCCTCTCTCGTCGACCCTGTGAGTACTCTGGCTGGTAGGGCCTCTTCCATACACTGTCAGTGTCTCGCGCGGCCAGGTTGGTCTCCTCATACGTCATAGTTGCCTCCACCACTCTCGAGAAGGTAGGCAGCTTCAGGGGCTTGACATACCCCCGAATAGCAGGCCAAAGCCCCTCAGTAAACCTCCATAGGCGTTCCTCCTCTGTAGCTACAACTGTCGCAGCAAAACGTGATAGCTCCAGAAAGCACGTGCGGTACGCGCTAACAGTCATCGTCCCCTGACGGAGATTGTGAAACCCCCGCCTCCTCTGATCCTGCCAAGTCTGCGAGAAGTACTGCTCGTAGAAGAGGGTCACGAACTAGTCCTACGTTGGCTCTCCCCTCTCCTGGCCACTGACTGCCCTCCACCACCTGTGTGCCACACTCTCCAGCTGGTATGTGGTAAAGGCCACGCAGCACTCTGCAAAGGGGCGAAAGGTGTCAAACACCTTCTCAATCTGCTCCAGCCAGTTTTCTGCCTCAAACGGGTCCTCATCCTCTTAAAGGAGGGGGGCTTCAGCTTCCGGAACTGCCCGAAAAGCTCGTAGTGCAGCTGCAGTGGGGGAACAGGCACGCCTCCAGGCAGGGAGGGCTCGTGCTCAGAAGTGTCAAAGTGCGGTGGGGGCGGTGGAGGACCACCCCCCCCCCCCCTCATCTAGCGTTGCGTCGGTCTCTCGGTCCCACAGAGGACTCCTCCTCCATGTCCCCAGGGAGAGGTGCCCATGGAGGCGGGTGGAGCTCCTCTCGTACTATGTCTCGAATCAGCTGAGCGAGGTCCTGGGCCTGAACGCCTGGGAGAAGTGGTGGGTCAACTGGCACCTCAGGCCCGCACGTCTGCCTCTTTGGCCTCGTCCACAGCCGCATCCGTGGCCCGCCTCAAGAACTCCATGACGAGGCATCTCCTGCAAGGAGACGCGGAAAACAGAACAAAAAAAGTCAACTCTAACGGACATCAGCGAAAGGAACTCAGAACAGATGTCAAGCAATACGTTGTGGTGGTTACTCTAGTTACATGCACGTGAATTAGTTATTCTCAAGCTAGTTGGTTCATTTCTCGAGAAGACCTTGCTCTAATACCATCTTGTTACGACCCAGTTCCCGAATCCAGACAGGACCCGAGACCGGCTCGACTAGACTAATCCCAAGATCCAGTCATCCAACGAGAAATAACTGAAAAGCAAGAAAATAAACCACATTCACTATGCAAGGTAACTAACAGTAAAAGAGTATAAGCAGTAAAGAAGTAAAAGCTGCTAAACAGTACGTACCACCATAACAGTAGGAAAGTAGAAACAAAAGTACGGTAACAGAAACGGTAACAACAATCTAAAACTCACTAGTAGAACAGAGAGTACAACTAAAACAGGAAACTACTGTTGGGCTCGATTAGGCCCAACACCCTCTGCAGCCGGTGACTCGGGCTGCACAACTCCTAGACCTGTAAAGGGTTATGTGTAAAACGGAGTCAGCGAACGCTAAGTAGAGTGGTAACCAACTAACTAAAGCAGTAAAAGCTAACAGGTAAATTTATCTTTTCCATTTAGTTTAAGTATTTCCTTTCTACCCATTGGTTTACTTTCAGATTTCTTTCTTGATCTCGTATGTCCCTCGTGGGAACGATCTTGATTGCAGTCTTTTCCGAAGAGTAGAAGGCACACGTGGTGCTCTTCTGGCCGGGAGAGCCCCCGTGATAATCCTACACCCAGTCAACCACCCCGAGGTCACAGACAGATGTAGCGGTGACTACGGCATGCGTGATAAGTGCAGGGGTAGCTACCCCACACTAGCATGCGGTCAGTCATTTCCGCTAGCAGGTACGCCCAAAGTATAGCACGGAACAGTATAAGGCCTAGCCCTCTCAGCAACAGGGGTCTAGCCCCTCAGAACCAAATAGGGGTCTCGCCCCTCCACAGTCCACGCACCCTCGTCTGACTACCCTGGTTTGCCCAGTGGGCCTAACAAGTCGGTGTAGGGTGGCTAGCTGAACCCCAGGCCCCGTGGGGTGGTTAGCTCTCTCCCTACACTAGTAGCTCTCCCTGGTACCGTGTACGCGAGGGCTAATAGAAGTCAGTGTAGAGTGGCCAATCCTAACCTCGGGTCCCAACCCAAGGGCAGCTAGCTCCGCTCTACACTAAACAGGGGACAGTCGCTCTCCTTGGTACCACATACTCAAGGGCCAGCACACTTCCCACACACATTTCCAGACCCTTTCCATTCATCCACAGGAGCTCTACTCCTAATTCCCCGTAGGGTTCATGCTCATATTCACCATATTGTTCCATACCAGGTTTCATCATTCACAATTCCATTCTCGTATTATACACATGCAGCTCTTATTTCCACAATTAACATATGTAATAAGTGATATCACAGGTAACTGTTTAACTAGCACAGGAATTTCATATTCCAACAGGCAACTCGTATTTATTAATAGGCAATTGTTTACAATTCTACTCATTCATTTATGACTACAATATCAAACACGCATACAAACAGTGCAACTAATTCTCGTCCTAGGATTCATGCCACATCCTAGGGCTCTAGTTATCTAATTTCATATATGCATTCATGTTTTATAATTAAAACAGGGAGAAACCACTCTACCAGACAATACGGGAGTATTGGGGGCTCGAACTGCAGACTCACGTGCCTCAGCAAGCCCTAGACACGAAATGGGTCGGAGTCCTATATCAAGGAACATGCCACAATGGAACATTGAGAACAGTATATAAAGATTTTTAACATGTAGAGGAACTCACAAGGAAACCACAGATATCTTTTTTGCATAAAACGGACCCAAAACAGGTCAATAATAGAACTGCAGAACCAAATCAGACGTCTGGCACAAGATCCAGACGTCTTAAAAGTCACCAGGGTCTCACCTCAAGTTCCTGCGTCGACCTCAGACGTCCAAGACTCCTGCTTGACTGTCTGGACTCAGCTCCAGACATCCAACCTATTCTCCAGTGGTCTGGGAGTGCCTCCGATCGTCTGCTAAGCTGTCCAGACGTCCGAAGCGCTTAGGAGGGCGTGTCGCACACCTTCCCAAAGCTGCTCCTGCGTGTGACAAAGCAACACATCCCCCTTTTAGCCAAACAGAATGGCTCTGCAGTGCGGCCTACATGGCCGTAACAACAAGAAGAACGTACCTTCACGAAACCTTGCTTTCAGACGTCCAGTGTCGTCACCAGACGTTCAACCCGTCGGCTGGAAGGCACTCCAGAAAACCTATACTGGAAAGATCCCAGTACCAGAATGAGCTCCCGCTCCTCTCTCCGCGCGCAGCCGCGGCTCCTCCCTCTCGTTTGCAACTCCGACTGCAGCAGGAAGTCGGGGACGACTCCCCCGACTCACTCCTCCCGCACGTGTCGCTCCAGCCATGCACCCTCCGACGAGCTGACCCACCTCCTCCTCTCTTCGCGCCTCTCCTCCTCCTCGCTCCTCTCTCTTGCTCGTCTCTCTCACGGTAGTGGAGAGGAAGTAAGGTGGTGGTGGAGTGAAGAGGGAAGGAAGGGGTGAGGGCTCTTATATAGGGAGTGGAGTTAGGGTTCGGTGAGGAAGGAAAAAAGAAGAGGAGAGAGAAGGAAGGCTATCTACGCGTAGCCAGCGCGGACCCGACCCTACATACAAATTTTTCAATTTCCAGACGTCTGACTGAAAGTCCAGATGTCTTAAAAGGCTCAAAACAGAACGGGTCTTTACATCTATGGATGCTAGGATCTGATGAAGATGGATGCTATGATTGTCCCTTCTTCAAAAGAATGGATAGAAGCTCCTGAAGCATATCATCCGCCTTACTCACTTGTGACTGCATGGCATCCATCTAATTCTTCATCTCTACCTCTCCCTTCTCCCTCTCTACCTCTCTCTTCTTCCTCTCCTCCTCTCGTCTCTGTAGTGTGTTGATCTTTTAGTGTAGCTAATCGACGACACTAGATGAGGCAACACCATTCCTCTCATACCAGCTAGACAAGGTGTGTGCCCTCCCCGCACTACGAACAAAACCACCATGGTCTGGTGGCATCACTCTCCTAAATGCCTCCTTTGGATCCAAATGCTGATGAACGCTGTCAGAGGTCTCATCGTCGAGGGGATGCACCAATTCAACCATTCTCTCCTAAACATATATATAAGTTATTATTATAACATATATATATAGAAAGTTATGAAGTGTTTGAATTTAGGAAACTTACATGTCTCTGGTGGTATGACCTGTTGATGTCGACACATCTATTTAGATTAAAATGTCTATTTATGCATGTTCCTAAGCTTAGATTTGCATTTCATATTATAAATATTGCATAGCATGCATCATGCTGCATTTAGAGTAGTTGTATATAATTTAGGTTAATTACGTCCTTTTTGCGGGCAGGAAAGAAGGATATTTATTTCGAAGCCTCGGATTGACGATTCGACCATACGGATCTGATCAAGACGACGATCAGAGTCCAATGCCTCCGCAATCGCCTCGATCGGAGTCTCGTAGCACCATATGCAATCCAAGGAAGATCAACAGCCGAGGGACTAGGTGATGTAATCCGGAGCATCAAATGACAAATCCAACCGCACGGATGGATTCAAGTCGACGATCGCAGCCCAACAGCATCAAAATCGACTCAATCCAACCTCTATAGCATCCCTTACAAAGGAAAGAAGATGAACGACCCAAATTACACCACGTGGCTCGACCCAGATTGCACATGCGCACGCACACGCACAGCAGTGCGGGTGCACGCGCGCGCGTGGAGGCATGCACACGCAAGCATAGCAGCACGCGCAGCATGCGTGTGGAGGCATCAGCCTGTATCGCAAGTGCCCACGCGACAAGGGCGCGTACAGCGCGTGCCAGTGCAGCGACGGGTGGGCACATGGGATGTCTTCAGCGACGTTTATGGCAGATCTTCAGCGATGTTTATGACCGTCACTAAATGTCTTATATACGAATTTGATTCTTTCCTCCACTATAAAAGGACCCCTACCCCTCTCATTTTTCTTCATCTCTTCCTTTCTTCCTCTCACCACCTCCAAGGCTCTAGAGAGAGCTTGTCCCAAGCTTGGGATGCTCCTTTAGAGTAGAAAATCAAATAGTTTTCCCTCCTCTCATCCCCATTCATGGAGCATCCCGTGGCCGTCCTCTCACCGCCCTTCGGGAAGAAGATCCTCGCCGCGACGCCATCCTGCCCCATCCTCCGTCCTCCAGTTCTATCTTCCTTCATCCCGCTCCTCACCACCTTCCTATGGGCGACGTCAGAGCGAGTCGTCCTCTGAGCAACCGTCGAGGGGGATTTCTCTCACCCCATTCTATCTTTTTATTCTTTCATAGTGTAGATTTTTCCCACTTTCGTAGTGTAACAAACAGTTCTTGATGAATAAATGATTGTTTCTCTCTCCCTCTCTCTCTTATATTTTTGCAAGTAGATAAAGTTTTCATCGACCTAATCTCTTGCTTGTTAAAAATACCAAAAAAATTAGAAAAGATAAAAACAACCAAAAAGAAATAAAAGTGAAGCGCGGATTTCATAAAACCAAATGTTCGCCTCCCTGTGTTCGACCTAGGACTCACTTTTCGAGTTTCGGTATAAATTTTATTTGACCATGCATTTTGCAACTACGTCGACGGGTTACTCGTAACCTCGATTTCAAACATGCGAAACACGTGCAATCACTTGTGAATCCATTTACAAGCACCCTTAGCTATAGTCTTGCTGTGGGTGACCTCATAGATATCCATCCTACTCATATCCCTCCCCTCATATAAAGTGGACTAAAAATATAAAGGGAATCAATTATATGAAGATAACCTATAATATTAAATTGAGAAGTTATAATAACTTACATAACGGCTCTTGATCGTCTCAATGCTTCTTCAACCCAAACAGTGGGTCTGTGTAGGAGCTTTAGCCCTATTAGCCTTATTCTTCCTTGCTTGCTCCTATAATAAAAGCATATATATATATATATGTAAATTATTAAACCAAATGATCCTTTGTTATGAATTTAAGATATATGAAATTAATATAAACATTTATAATGGATTAGTAACCTCCGCTTTTGGATCCACCCGATGCTTGCATGCCTAATTCCAATGTTTAGGCATGACATCAAGAGGACTACTCTCAATTGCCTCCTCAAGGGAACTATAGGGAGAAAAAAACTAAATACAAAATATAAAATGTTAGAAATAATATATGAATTTATGTACATAATAAAAATGTAAATCTGTAAAAAGTTTTACTTTTCTCTTCATCTCTATCCTCCAATCTCTATGGAGCTTGGCGGTATGTTTAAGGATATATCGAGAGGCATTGGGGTCGTCACCCCAATCATAACTCACCTACATTTATTTTAAAAAAATATATCAATCTTAAATGAAAACAAATTTAAGATAAAATTTTAGAAGCAATATTGAAGATACATAGAATTACCTCCAACTGTCGGAGGAGCTGCCTTTTCATATCTACGGGTACCTTCTTCCAGTCGAAGTAGCAAATTGGCACAATGGACTTCACCATTGGGCAGACCATTGTACCCACTTGACTGATGAAGTCTAGGTAATTCTCCACCTCCTTTGTGGTTCTAAGCTTGATCGATATCCTCAAGCCCTCGAGGATACACTGGAGATCTAGATTTTTTGTCTTCCCTTTTCCTCTTCGTACTTTACCTGCGTAGACATTAATCATAATCATCGTGGATATATATGAAGTTATAATAAGTTTTCAAATATATAATTAATTTACTTCTTAAAAGTACAGGAGTTCTTACCAATACTTGTACCCGCTGCTCTCGGATCCACGTGCTAGAGATATACTCTCTACTTGCTCATCCTCCACCTCCTCCACCTCCTCCTCTCCCTCCACATTATTGGAGGTCTCTTCGTCATCCTCCTCTGATGCTCCATAATCTGGATCAGGCTCTACACGCTCTGGCTCAATAGGAGCAATGTCCTTCCCTTTCCCTTCCCCCCTCCATATATGGCATCATGAGATTGTGGCAGGTCCTTGGGTCATATTGTTATGACCCGATCCAACTCCACACGAAAACTGGGTCGAACCGCGTCATACATCCGAAGACCTGGTCATCCAACTAGAATAAACCAAAATGATAACATTTTTTCAAACATGCAAAAAGAAAAAAGAAGCGGCAGGCAGGAAGTAGAATGAACCAATGCACTAGCAACAGTACCAACTAAAATAACAGAAACACACCATGGCCATCACATCACAAGACAATAAGAGTAAATGCGGAAGCTGGAACTAATAGTTCTAAAGATAGAGGCTCTCAACCGCAAAAGTAACAAAAGTCTAAACTAACTACGGCTAGGCGTGACAGGGCCCAGCTCGGTCTGCAGCCTGTGAAACTAGCTACTCACTCCCCTAACTTGAATACAAACAATAGACGTCAGCAAAAGCTAAGTAGAGTAGCAAGTGTACATTCAACTAACACAACTTTAACTATAGAGAAAAGCAATAAACATTTCAGGCATTTTTCATGTTTTATTTCCATTACTAGTTACTAGTTTTGTGATTTCGGTTATTCTAGCAAATGGTCCCATTATCTCTTGATTCACATGTTCCCTAATAGACGATCTTGTTGCAATTTTCTCGCGATGCAGAGCGTGAACGTGGTGCTCTCCTAACCGAGAGAGCACCTCGTGTTTGCCCTACACCCGGTCTACCACCCCGGGGTCATCATCACGATGTAGCGGTGACTACGACACACGCAATAAATGCACGGGGAGCTACCTCACACTAACATGCGGTCAGTCGTTTCCACTAACGGGTATGCTCCAAGTTGTACAACATAGAACAGAACAGGGGCCGCACCCCTCACCAGTCTGTGTACCCTCGCCTGACTATCCCGGTTGGCCCCGTGGACCTAACAAGTGTCGATGTAGGAAGGCCATGCCTACCCTGGGTCCCAACCCAAGGGAAGGTCAACTCTCTCCCTACACGAGGGGTGATCAGCTCTCCTCGATACGTGTGTACACGAGGGCCAGCTTACTTCCTGCACAAGGGATGGTTGGCTCTCCCCGGTACGTGCGTACACGGGGGCCAGCTTACTCCCATACCAAAACCAACACACCAGTACTCGCATGGCTGGTCGTGGCCTCACATTCTCATTCTTGTCTCGTCATCAAACCATAGACTCGATCCCACACTTAGATCATTTCTGTTTTGCCTGAGGATTTAGATTCATTCTTAATCTGATTTCTAAAAGAGTTCATGCACTAATAAGTAAACAAATTTTTCTTTTTACATGAATATATACATTCTAGTTCTCACCAGAAAACTTAAATCTGGATGGTAACACCAAGTTCATGATTTCAGATACAACAATGCAACACTACAGTAGAAACTCGAGTCATATCAACTATTTTGAACATACTAATTTTTATGAGAGGTTTACTCATCAAACTTACAAAATTTCCAACTACTTGTCATTAGGAAAAGGTGATTAAACATGATTTTCTCCAGTCAAGCAAGTCAAGCAACAATGAATGAACACATAGCCAAAAGCATTTAAAAGTTTCATACCATTTACACTCCATCAAATAGATAAAGAAAGAAGCATAGAATATCTCACACAGAATGAAGCAAGTGAACTGTATTTGTTCAGTTTTGCTTGCTTGCAAGGCAAAAAGGGCAGCAATACATGGTTACCAACTAACAACAAAACCAGGAAAATATTACCAGAATATACCCAATAAACTCCTAATTTGTAACAAATCTTACATATGTTTTTCTGAATAAACCAAGCAAACACCAAGACCCGCATCTCTTTGCCCACAAGAATATGTATGTGATAAACGCTAGTTTATCATCACTCTTACGCATTAAAACAAACCTAGCTCTTAGGATTTTAACTCTCCAATAAGTTTTTGGGCTGCATTTAGGCATCATATAGGTTAGGCATGCATTGCATTATTTTGTTGTTTTAACTTGTTTATTTGAGTGTTACGATTAAAATAGATAAGCAGAACCCTAAAACTCTAACACTTATGAAGGAAAATGGTGAAGAACAATCTCAATTCAGCTGGGACTTAGCCAGATCCAACTCCACATAACTGGATACAAGCTTACCTGGGTTAGGGTTAGCTCCATTCAGCTCATCTTGGCTGGATGGCAGCTCAGGGCATCTCATCCTAGCTAAACCTAGCTCAAGTCAGCTCAAATCCAGCTCAACTTGGTTGAGTCTAGTTCATTCCAACTCCATTCAGTTCACTGGGAGCTCTAACTAGCTCAACTAAGTTGACATCAGCTCAAGACCAGCTCTCTCCAACTCCACTTAGCTTATTGCAACTCAACTCTTTCTAGCTTAGCTACTTCTTGTCAACTAGTAGCTAAGCTAGCTCAAGAGTCCCCATCTGAGGCAGCTCCAACTCAACCTAGCTCCAGATAGGTTGAAATCAACTCACACTAGCTCAACTACCCTAGCTTAGCTACTAACCTGAAAAGTAGCTAGCTAAGCTAGTAGTTGAGCCTTCATGAAGATTCCCTCAGCTCCCTCAGCTCCAATGCAGCATTAGTCTAGCTCCAGAATTTTTTCCCAACTCCTTCTTCCTCAAACCCTAGCTCCACCATCCTCTACCCTACTAGCTAAGCTAGCTTAGCTAGGTTAGCTAAGCTCCCAACCTACTCCAACTCCATGGCTGTCCACCCTTCCCCTTAACCCTAACCTAACCCACCTAGTTATGGCGCCAACCCTCACCAACCACCACCCCATCACACCACCTCATGTTGGCACCAAAACCACCCACACACACCCCTTCAAAATGGTGCCAACCCTTCTTAAATCTCCACCCTACACAGCACCACATAAGGCCATCTCTACCTTACACATAAACCCCCTTCTAGAAGTCTTATGTGGCGCCAACCTCAACCACCTAACCCTACACCTAACCAACCCTAAACCACCCCTAGTTGGTGCCAAAAAGACTTCTACCCACACCCCTTCATGTTGGTGCCAACACCACCCTCAATCACTACCACCCAATCACCACCACAACCTATCCTAACCCTACATATATTGGCACCACCTAACCCTCTCCCTTAACCATCCTAAAGTGGCGCCAAAACCACTTAACCCCACCATAACTACCATTCCATGAATCCCTCCTTTTGGAGCCACCTTACATCTACCCTCCATTTAGCAACCACCACCCTACAACACCATCCTACACGCCACCTAACCCTATCACCATCAATCCTTAACCCTAGTCCCCACCTTGGGTTGGCGCCAAATACCAAGCATCCCCCCATTTTGGTGCCACCCATTATCAACCTTAGAATCTCCTAACTACCACCCATAAGCCATATTAACCCTCCATCCATTAACTACCCTTAACCCCCTTCCACTCCTATAAAAAGACCAACACCCACCACCATTAATTCAACTTTGGCTACCATTAATACACCATACTTCCACCTTCCATAGACAGCCAAGAGAAGAAGATGATGATTAAGGGGACACTCTGTCCCCTTGGTGCCTTGCCCTCTTCTCTTTTCGCTTGTGCCCACCCAGCCAAAGGGAGAAGCCAGGCAGAGGGAGAATACCTAGGGTACGCACCTACCCTAGGAGGAGGATTTGAGGGTGGTCCACACCCACCCTTAGAGGAGACATTGAGGTGGAAGCCATCCACCTTTGGAGGAGTTTAGGCACACCCCCCCTGGGCTTGCCAGGAGGAGACCACACTTTGGAGCAGCATTTCAAAGGAAGGAGGAGTTCTTTTCAACTTTGGGAGCAGCCGTAGTTGGAGCAAGGGCTTCATCTTCTTCACCACCATCATCATCTAAAGGATTTTGTATTTTTTTTCATTTGTCTTTTCAAATTCTAGTAGAAGCATTCCTCTACTTGTAAACAACATTTTCCTTTAGTAAAAAAAAAATTGCCTTCTTTAAATTCTTGTAGCAATTCTTATAAGTTTTGTTGCTTTATTTTTTGTGCACTTACATTCCCTCTTTGTAATTACCCTAGGCCTCCACGTCCCTAGGGTGAGCTTAGAGAAAGGCCATTTTTGTCACCTAGGCATTATCTTCTTAAGTGTTAATCGTTTCTCGCTTTCAGTTTCGCAATTGCCCATTATTTTGAAAACCCTAAAAATATTATATTGAAAAACCCAAAAAGAAAGGTGATTTCCCATTTTCAAGCAAGAGATTTATATTTGCAAAAGTTGCCTCCTTGGACGACCCTAGATACTTCACTATCTAGGTATTACAAATTTAAAAGCGAATAGGTTTTGCACGTTGCAACGACTTCTTAAACCCTAATTATACAAACCGCGTAAAAACTTGATCAGTATGTTGCAGAAAGGAGCACGCAACCCAGAAGGTTGTTATATAGACTAAAAAGTACTAGCTCCTGTATTAGAAAGAACTTCATACAATCCCTATATCTAGGCAACCTTACTGTATGGAAACAACACCAAACTCAAACTGCTTCTTTCAAAATTCTAATTCTTTGGCAACACACATCCTAGTTAGGAATATATAGATCTGTCTCCATATGCAATTTGGCAATAATGTCCCACATTGCATTAAAGCAAAGAACAAGGGACTCTACCTGTATCTCACACTTCACATGCTTGAACAACCTAGTCAAATGACTTTGCACCCACCCACTTCAAACTGAATTTT
This sequence comes from Thalassia testudinum, assembly GCA_037157565.1. NCBI lineage: Eukaryota > Viridiplantae > Streptophyta > Magnoliopsida > Alismatales > Hydrocharitaceae > Thalassia > Thalassia testudinum. The sequence goes on from JAZHRO010000025.1 coordinate 61,710,536, forward strand.
ATTTTGACCCTAAGGAAATGGACCCATATAAAAATGAACTTGCTAATCTTGACTTAATGCCATGACCAGAGAAAAAGAAAGCAAACCAATAAATGATAAACCCACATTTCAAGCAAGCTTCAACCCGTTCATGGCTAGATCAACTGATTTTTAGAATTTCTAGTTTTTTTTTTTAAGTGGAAAGACCAGCTCCCTTAAGCCATAGCATTCACTTAATTACTCAAGAAGAAAGAGTGGAAGAAGACCACTCTACCCCTACTCCGAAAGATAAGGGGGCATGGGCAGCTCGCTTAATTTTTGCTCCAAGTTCGTTGGTTGGAGGTCTCTGTAGAACAAGGAAGAGCTGCAGGTTGAGGTGGGCCAACTACCTCCACCCGAACCTCAAGCACGACTGATTAGCCTATATTTGTGGGCTATTTAAGTATTTACGTGCCTAGGCATTAAGTTAATTCTAACATTTATTTAGCATAAATTAGAATGTAAATAGATTAATTCATATTTTTGATTTAATTACATAATTCATGCATTGCATTCATATTTAAATGCATTTAGAATTAACTTAGAATTGCATTCATTTAATTAGTTAACCAATTAGGTGCATTGCATGCATTATTTTAAGTTAACATAAAAGTTGAGGGTTTGTATATAAATAACTATAATATTTTATTATTATTTTATTCATCTTCTATGAGCAACGACTGCATTTCTTCCTCCAGTTGCCGCAGTGAAGAACCCAATCAAGGAGTAGCACCAAAACTGGATCTAGTCTCCTCGACGGGGATAAGGAAGAGAGGGAGGCTGCCATGCACTGGGAGACACTACCCCACTCCACCACCGTGGTCTCCAAGGCCGAGCTCCACCATACAGTGGGCCGGCAAGGTGACATCTCGCCGCGCCAAGCCAGTGGACTCGTGCCAACACCGTGAGCGTGTGTCCCTGATGGCCACGTTTCCATCACCGTGCCTCACCAGAATCAACATCACTACCTTCACCGCCATCACCAGCAACCACCACCACAGTCGCCGCAACTCCATGCCCTGCATCTTCATCTCCCCCGTCAGCTAAGACGTCCGAGAAGTTTCACGGACGTCTGAAGCATGGCCCCATATCTTCTTCTTCTTTCTTCTTCTTCCTCTGTTTCCCTTCACCATAAAAACAAACCCAACAACACGCCATCCCCACGCGCAACAGCAGCCGGCCTCTCCTCTAAACCGCGCCACATCCCCACATGCAGCGGTAGCCACGCTCCTCTGGCTGCATACCGTGCATCACCGCACGTGTGTAGGCGGTGCCCAGCCACTGTCTTCGTGCGCCTCTCGACCAGATCCAGCAGCAACCTCCGCGTCCTCCTCCTAGCAACCGCGTGTCCACCAGCATCGGCCATCACCTCCAGCCACGCGCACAGAGCGTGCGCTACTCCAGCTGCACGCACCCGCACCTCCGCCCGCGTGCCCTCCAACTACACGTGCCTGCACGTCCTCCAACAGCAATCGTAGAGCATGCTACACCTCACCATGCCGCTGCTTGCAGCACCCGCCACACGCCCTCTAGCTGTAGCGCATGGGTTATCCTTCAGTGCCTCCCCGCATGCGACCTGCAGCGCACAGCAGCAACAGCTGTAGCCGAGCTCAGCCACACCCGCACGCGCCCGCACAGCCTGCGCATCCACCGTGTGAAGCCCTTCAACAGCCACCGGAACCCACCTCCACCGTACCTCCATCTGGCCACCTCGGGGCACCTCGCACTTCGCCGCAACCACCATCACAGAGCCCTTGGTCTAGAGATCCTCCTCCAAGCTTCACACCTCTAGCCATTCCCTCCTCCTCGCGCACGGACAAGGGGAAGAATTTCCCCTGTTTTGCTACAGTAAAGCCCCAATTAATAATTACATTTTGTGCCATTGTCAATTTTTATTATTATTTTATTAAGCTGCATTGCAAAATATATCCTTTAGTTGTGCAAAATTGCTATTTCAGCGTTTACACTTACTGTTTACCTAATCTGAAAGTGATTTTGAGTCAGTTTCTTGACTAAATTAATAGTAAACATCGATTTTTAACCCTTGCGAGTTTAAATAGGCATTTGCCTCCCTGTGGACACGACCCACTCCTAATTGAGTGGTTATATTAATTATTGATTAGTCAATTTTTTCACCACATAGAACTACAAACGACGCGTCATTTTATGTGACAAATGACTTTAAAAGCGAAGAATCGACTCATCAAATGGCGCCGTTGCCGGAGAGGCAACAGACGCAATAATTTCACTTGATTTCATTTCTGATTATTTCTCATTGCACAGTGATCTGACCATTTATTATCTTTCCTGTGTGAGGAATTTGTGCGAGGAATTAGAGAGAGGCGAGTGCAACAATCTGCGACACATATTCTACGACTCGCAATCACACCAGCCATCGTGAGAGGCGACCCTTGATGTCGCCAGAGGAGAAATTGATCGAGCTACCTTGCAAGGGAGGGGAAGGACGAGGACGCGATGATCATCTCTATACATTTAGTCGTTGATTTGATTAGAGTAGGATTAAGACTTTAGACTTAATTTTTTATTACACATTTGGTTTGAGACCTTTGTTTTGGGGTATATTTTTAGGGGTTTGTTCCCCGATTTTGTTTTAGACCCGTGTTGGGTAGTTTTTGGGAGTCTGTTCCCTCTTTTCCTTAGATTTAGGTTTTTAATTTATTTTGTGGATTGTTTACCCTTTATTTGCTTGTGTATAAGTAGCTAAAAAAAAAAAATGAGCTGCCTACCCCTAGGATGCACCATTTAGGTCTGTATGAGCAGCCTCTAGATTTATTTCTCTGCATTGCGTACATTCTCGCATTGTTGATTGCTGGAAGCAAGGTACACATTCTCTTACTTTGCATCCTATTCTTGATCACACATTACATTTGGACTTAATTCGAAGACCACATAATTTGTCTTGAAGCGATCTAACAAGTGGTCACATATATTTTTGAAAAAGGACTAATTTAAGGAGGGACATCTAAAAACCAAGGATTTGATTTTCAAACTTGGCGTGTGATTCAAAATTGAAAATCTTTTGCGGTGTATGCACACTTATATCTCTTGCACCACGGCACGCTTTTAGACTCTTTAGGTTTGGAAATGTAGATTCCCTACTCGGAGGGGGTGAGATCAGCATGACGTAAAAAATTGTGGAAAAGATAATAAACAATCTCACAAAATTCAATCACACAAAGTACACAAAGATTTTTAGGTGGAAACCTAAATCGGGTGAAAACCACCACCTAACTCTCTCGAGTTAGGATTTTCCGATCAACCAAGTTGATCAAATCCACTAACCGAATCACTTAAACGAGGGTGATTCAACCTCAATTACAACCACGCTACTTTGTACGAGGGTAGCATACCTCAAACCCCTTCTCTTCACGAGAAGGATTTTGTCTCACGAAGGAGACGGGAATTCGCAAAGCGAATACCCAACCAAATAACAAAGATAAATGACAACAATCCTATAAAGCCAACAAAGTAATTTAAACCTAGCTTCTATAGGAATTAGGAAACTCCCCTTTGCAAGGAGTGCGTCGGATCGATGACGCGGGTGCGTGAGCCACGCGACGACGCAACGTCGCTCTCGTGCACTACGGTGGGAAAGCGGGTGCGCGAAGGCTTGATGCTCTCAAGATGTAGAGCTTGAGCTTGGAGAGCGAGAGCTTCTTTTTGGACACAAAAGAGTGGAAAGTATGTTGCTTGGGTGTGTCTTGTGTGTTTTGTGTGTCTCTAGGTGTTTCTTGGTGTGCAAGAGGTTCCTCTCTATTTATAGAGGCCTTAGGAAGGCTTTGGAAGGTTTAGGAAAGCTTCCATAGCCGTTGGGAGCAAAGTCCAAGAGAATCAGGCCGAAATCAGGAACAATGATTACACTGACAGGGTTATCAGACGTCTGATCCTGGCATCAGACGTCTGGAAGATCACTTTAAGACGTTTATGAACAACATCAGACGTCTGATTTTAGGCGAGTTTCTTCCTGACTTGGATCAGATCTAAACAGGGTTCTAGCGCAAGTCCATCAGATGACATACAGGACGTCTGGCACTATGTCTGTACGTCTGGAAACCTACTTTTTCGTGGGAATGGATTTCCAAGAGAGTGCAACGGCTATAAAATCTCTAAGAAGAGATTTTGGGTCAGCCGAGGCAAACGGTCATTTATCAGACGTCTGGAAAGGCCTAAGGACGTCTGATAAGGCTCTAACGGTCATATCCTTGAGTGTTTGCTAAGTCAGCCAACGGTCCACGAATTGGACGTCTGGCAAGTCCATCAGACGTCTTCTAAGACGTCTGGACTAAGGTCTGGACGTCTGATTTCATCAGACAAAATAACTATGTCTAGCCTAATTGTTATCAGACATCTGAATCAACAGTCAGACGTCTTAAAACATATTATCAGACGTCTGATTTTGGAATTAGACGTCTGGAAATGCTGTTTGAACCCTATATTGATTTTCTAAGTTTTCTACAGAAAACCTAAGTATCCTAGGGTTGTGCCGGTGTTTCTAGGACTACTATTAGGGTACTTTGAGGCTCTTTAATATGAATCTAAGTAATAAAAATAAAGAGAAACAAAAGAAACGAAAAATACAACGAGTACGAGAGAAGGAAATCTATCCTATTCTTCATCTCCTTCCTTCTTCAATCTATCGTTCCTCGCGAATCTCCTCTGTTTTCCATCAAGCTCCTCCAATCCATCCTGGATGCGAGCTCGAACTCCGTCTGGTCACGTCTCCATTTGCAATTTGCCTGAAATCTAAGACTCCAAGTGCAAATGTTAAATGACACGTGTTTTGTTATCATCAAAACAAATGATCGTGGTGCTCTAGCACCAACAGGAAAGACTAGGACAAATGCCCTCTTATCGTTGGATTCTAAAGTGTTTAGAACTTGAGATCAAAGGTTTTGTAACTCCAAAGAGGGGGATACCCTATCATGGATTTTTGGGGGTAGTTGAGAAGCACCGCGAAAGCACAGCTTCAAAGGAAGGCTTAGGACTACTTGCATCCCTCGATCTTCCGTCCTTGGAGTTGCTCTACCATTTGAGATTTAGGGAAGAACACCTAAGCTCCAACTAGGTCTTCTTACGCGAGCCGTAGGTCAACAATAAGCACGTAAATTGATTAAACAAATTGTATTGTCACCTGCAATCTGACTTAAATCAAAAGCCTAAATTGGGAAAGACCTAAAAAGTCCTTTTTGAATTGTGTTTTGCTTGGGGAATTCTGATTGAGGTGTGAGTTAGAATGGACCACATTGATTTTCTCCTTTCACATCTTGCCCACACCCTTACCCCTACTCTGCACTCTTCGATCCCATACACTGAAATGGTTCATTCTTTGATGGACATAATGACAATCATTGGGATCCGTTTTACTCCTATTATAGGAGTATTGGCCTGGTTAAGCCGTAAATCAGTGAGCAGAACTTAGGAGCGGGATTTGCTTTGCCCAATATCCCACACACCATAGAAATACCCAACCCACCCTCCCTAAATAATTATAATGGTTGGACAGACACTCCTAGATACTATAAGCCTGAGCCTGACTTCTCTCATGATAGAAATGACCTCTCCTCCTTGAAGATGGAAATACAGAAAATGCAAGACGAAATAATTGAATTGTTAGGAGAATCTTCAAGAACAGGCCAACAAGAAAGAGATGAAATTAGCCACCCAATCTACCCCATTGAGGATGACGTACACCCCTCTACAATAGATGCATCTCTCGTGGGAGAGCTACACTTTAAGTTGGAAGGAAATTTTGGGGATTATGCAAGGGAGAATAGCTACTTTTCGAGGATCGATTTTGAAACCTCCCCATTAGATGACACTTCCTTGAGAGATCCATGCCTTAAATGGGAGGACGATACATATGAAAGTAGCTATGCATTGGATGAAGAAAGGTGGTAACCCGAGGAAGATGATGATAAGGTTGAGTATCCACCTAAATTATATTGGAGTCAAAAGAAGGGAATGATGGTACCATTGGATGACCTCGACCCAAGTGATAGTATTTTCGTGACATTTGATGAAGTTGGTCGAAGTCAAGTTGTTAATCCTACCCTCCCTTCTGATCACGAGATGGAACTCAAGCCCACCCTTAGGGAACCTAACCCTGAAGAAATTGACCTATCTGAGAAGTTCAATGTTACCACTGTAAACCATTTACCTCAGATAGAGTACCCTAGGGGATCTGTTGAGATATTAAATGATTCTAGACCTCGGGTATATGATGAATCATATGATGAGGAGAAAGACGAATTATATGAGGAACCTACATTTAAGATTTAGAGTGACACTAAGGGTGATTGTCTTATTTGAAGAGTTAGCCCCTGAGGATGTCACAAATTTGACCAAATTAGGTTTCCTTAGCACACCCATTGATGATATTTCTCCTCATGATGAAATGATGGAAAATTTGGAAGCAACTTCTAAAATTTCTATGGATTCACATATAGACTCCGGGGAAGATTTGAGAAAAGAACAAGAACCTGGAGATGACATTGATAGGATAATCCCTAAATCTGTTGCTTCCAACCTGCCTTCATTTGTTTCGAAGTCACCCACTGATTCGCTTATGTCTGAAGACGAAATTTTGACTTCTGATGAAGTGCAGGAATATACTGGTGATAGTGCAAAGAATGCTAGGGATGTAATTGAGGATTTGGAAAGAGTGTTAAGGATGGACACCGAGCTGATTAAACCCAACTTAGATCTTATGGCCATCCCTCAACCTCGAAACTTGGACACCCTAAACGATCCTTGCCTTAGAGATTTGCTCACTTTTGTTCTGACCGAGGGGCTTAACAAACCAATGCTTCTTGTAATGGAGTATCGGGTATGGATTGATGATTTCTTTAATCAGTCCATTGCCCTGGGGGTTTATCTCTGCACCATTCCTTCCCTATTCCTTTTGGAGGATCCTTGTCATCCTCCCCCAACCCCTTTGGAGGTTGTTATGCTAGTTTATCCTTTAGTATCTCTTCTGGTGACCTGGGAAGATTTTATTCCCATCCTAGTTGAGTGAGCATTTGTTATCGGGATTCATCATCAGCTCGCCAACATCCTAGGTTACCTATTTTCTAGGCCGGCATCACTTTGCTCATTTTTAGGGCCTATTTCTATGATCCTTGAACCTGATTTGTAGGTTCTTTGGCTACTCTGCTGCTAACAAAAGAACGGCAGCCCATCTCTAACCCAGGTAATATCCTTCTATGCAATGGGGACATTGCGGATTTTAGGCATGGGGGGGTGTACTTGGGGATATACATAGCATAGTGCATTCATGCATTTAATTAAAGCATTCTGCATTGCATATATTCGCATTAATAAATAAATAAATAAATAAAAATAAAAAATAATTAAAAAAAAGTTTTGAGCTTAACTGGCTAGGTCTTGCATTCTTAAGCAAATCAGAACTCTAGGTGAGACTAAGTTGGTTCTAGGGTCTAATTTTAGAAACTAAATGAGCTACTAGCTTTAGACCTTTAGGGTCCTTTGTGGACTTAAAAACTTAAGTAAGAGTTAAGTTGCTGATCATTCCTCAAGAGGTTGAGGAAGGAAAGCTAGGGTTTGAGTTAAAAGGTGGGAGTCTTGTTCTACCTTTTGGTTTACAAGTCCTTGTTACCCAAGCATCTAAATTTCACACACTTGGTCTGGTGTAAGTAATCAACTTAATTCCCTTCTTAAAAGAGATTTGGTTCTCTTAATTTGACTTAGGAGAGGCTTGAAAACACAATTTGATTAGAAGAGTTCCCGCCGCAGGAGAGGTAGAGTATATACTCACCTTGAGGATGCGATGATAACATATTACCTCCTCGACGCTTGTCTCTTAGGATATCCATCCTACTGGGGGCATGTAAGCGCATTGTGCAGTTCAGGTACCATGGGCGGCCTTATCTCAAAGTGCCAATTGCCACAGGCCTGAATTCGCTTTAGAAATTCATGGGCGATACTCTCTCGAAGTGTCGATTGTTAGGAGTTCTTGGGGTCGCTATGGGCAGTGCTATCTTGAAGCATTGAAAGCCAGGCACCCTTCGAGATACGGTAATGGGGACAATGAATTCGACACAGACCGTGTTGATAGCTGATCCGAGGTTAGACTTAGAGGAATCAAACACAAAATATATATATATATATTCAAAAAAAAAATCCTTTTTTCCCTTTAACTCAAATAACTCAGACCAATGCACATGCACGGATGCTTTAATCTCAGGGATCAATAAACCTTAGGGTAGAGTCAAAAATCAGAGAAATTTGTGCCTGCAACTCGTCTTTAGCCAACCTAGTCTGTAACTTAACAACTACTTGAGAATCTTGGGTCTAAAGTCTGAACTTAATATGCTTCTAAAGGAAGACCGATTGGGTTGGTTAGTCTACTTGGAGTGCTAGGTTTTGCTTGATTTTGCTAGGGACTAGCAAAAACTAGGCATGGGGGTATTTGATTAGCCCATATTTGTGGGCTATTTAAGTATTTAAGTGCCTAGACATTAAGTTAATTCTAACATTTATTTAGCATAAATTAGGATGTAAATAGATTAATTCATATTTCTGATTTAATTACATAATTCATGCATTACATTCATATTTAAATGCATTTAGAATTAACTTAGAATTGCATTCATTTAATTAGTTAACCAATTAGGCGCATTGCATGCATTATTTTAAGTTAACATAAAAGTTGAGGGCTTGTATATAAATAACTATAATATTTTATTATTATTTTATTCTTCTTCTATGAGCAATGGCTACATTTTTTCCTCCAGCTACCGCAGTGAAGAACCCAATCAAGGAGTAGCACCAAAAGTGGATCTGGTCTCCTCGACGGGGATAAGGATGAGAGGGAGGCTGCCATGCACCGAGAGACACCGCCCCACTCCACCACCGTGTACTCCATTCCACCACCGTGGTCTCCAAGGCCGAGCTCCACCATACCGTGGGCCGGCGAGGTGAGATCTCGCCGCGCCAAGCCGGTGGACTCGTGCCAACACCGTGAGAGTGTATCCTTGATGGCCACATTTCCATCACCATGCCTCACCAGAATCAACATCACCACCTTCACCGCCAACACCAGCAACCACCACCGCAGCCGCCGCAACTCCATGCCCTGCATCTTCATCTCCCCCGTCAATTAAGACGTCCGAGAAGTTTCCTGGATGTTTGAAGCTTGGCCCCATATCTTCTTCTTCTTTCTTCTTCTTCCTCTATTTCCCTTCACCTTAAAAACAAACCCAACAACACGCCATCCCCACGCGCAGCAACAGCCGGCCTCTCCTCTAGACCGCGCCACATCCCCACATGTAGCAGCAGCCACTCTCCTCTCGCTGCATACCATGCATCACCGCGCGCGCAGATGGTGCCCAGCCATTGTCTTTGCGCACCTCTCGACCAGATCCAGCAGCAACCTCCGCGTCCTCCTCCTAGAAACCGCGTGTCCACCAGCCACCAGCCATCGTCTCCAGCCACGTGCGCAGAGCGCGTGCTACTCCAGCTGCACGCGCCCGCACCTCCGCCCGTGTGCCCTCCAACTACATGTGCCCACACGCCCTCCAGCCGTGCGCACAGAGCGCGCTGCACCTCACCACGCCGTTGCCTGCAGCACCCGCTGCGCGCCTTCTAGCTATAGTGCGCAGGTCATCCTTCAGCTCCTCCCCGGGTGCAGCCTGTAGCGCGTAGTAGCAGCTGCTGCGGCCGAGCTCAGCCACGCCCGTCCGTGTGGAGCGCTTTAGTAGCCACTGGAACCCACCTCCACCGTACCTCCGTCCGGCCACCTTGGGGCTCCTCGCACTTCGCCGCGACCGCCAGCACGGAGCCCTCGATCTAGAGATCCTCCTCCGAGCTTCACACCTCCGGCCATTCCCTCCTCCTCGCGCACAGACAAGGGGAAGAATTTCCCCTATTTTGCTATAGTAAAGCCCCTATTAATAATTACATTTTGTGCCACTGTCAACTTTTATTATTATTTTATTAAGCTGCATTGCAAAATATATCCTTTAGTTGTGCAAAATTGCTATTTCAGCATTTACACTTATTGTTTACCTAATCTGAAAGTGATTTTGAGTCGGTTTCTTGACTAAGTTAATAGTGAACATCGATTTTTGAACCTTGTGAGTTTAAATAGGCATTTGCCTCCCTATGGACACGACCCGCTCCTAATTGAGTGGTTATATTAATTGTTGATTAGTCGATTTTTCCACCACATAGAGCTAGAAACGACGCGTCATTTTATGTGACAAACGACTTTAAAAGCGAAGAATCGACTAGTCAACAACTGCATGTCCCCACAAGAGGAGTGCCTCATACTTGAGCTCCACGTTCACTGGGGTAATAGGTACGCCCTTCCCTCTTCTCACATGCATTTCGTCAAACACGTATAGGTCACCACATTGGGCCTGCTCTCACATGCACCACTCTCCATCTCCCCAAGCAGCTCCACCGCCACATCCAACTCGTCGCACCTGCACGCCCTGTTCAGCACCGTCGAGTGCACCACCACGATTGGCACACAGCCATGCACCCACATACATGTGACGAGGTCCCGCAACCTTGCGAAGAGGATCATGTCACAGAGCCCCCTCACCAGGGTCACGTACGTGACCACGTCCGGGCGTGTGCCCGCCAACACCGTCTCCTCCTCACCCTTCCTCTCTCCCAGCCGAAGATGCACACTGCCTAAGGTGCTACGTTTAAGGTGAGGAAACAGGTGTAGTTGTTCAGGGATGACTGTGGGCAGGGTTCTTGTAGGTGGGTCACTAGGGTTTTAGGGTTCAATAGGTGGGGCCAGAAGAGTTTGGATTTTCATCCTAAGCCGTTGTTCCTTTGCGTGGAGACCTCCGACCAAGAAAAGAAATCAGATCGACCCCCTTGGTGTTCCCTCTACATGCAAAAATTGTAGAAATGCCCATAGGGTTTTCAAAACAAAATGTAGGGCCTTAGAGCATTATAATTCTTATGCAGAATTTACGAAAAAACCCCTCAGGGTCTAGAGTCATTATAAATTGACTTTCGATGTAAATTAAAAGTTATAAGGGAGGGTCATTTCACATACAAAATGAGAATGGAAGGGAGCCTGTTGTTGGAGGGTGGGTGAGCCTCGGGAGACGGCTCGGGCTAGGTGGATGGCTGTGTCTAAGGGAGACCCTTTTTATTGGGTTTTTTCTTAAACCCCTTCATCTATAAGAAGAAATAAATACAATAATTAGTACATTTGAAAATAATATATAAATCATTAATGAAAAACTTTGGTGAACATTAGAAAATTTCAAAAAATTTCAAGAAGAAATAAATATAATAATTAGTACAGTTGGAAATAATATATAAATCATTAATGAAAAACTTTGGCGAACATTAGAAAATTTCAAAAAATTTTGACAAAGTTTTCCCTTAAATTTGGAGGTTTTTCTATAAACCTTCACATTAAAATGAAACCTACATATAGAAATTAGTATTATAAAGAAACCTGCATATTAAAATGAAACCTGCATGTAGTCACTTAAGATCTATTTTCCATAATAATAATGGAACCATGAGAAAGTGATGAAAAAAAAAAAATCGCAAACTCCTAGCTAATGTCTTTCCTAGTAGGAGCAATTCATGGAGAAAGTAGTTGATTTTTGGGTAATTGGTTCCTTGTCCAATGAATTGCTCCTTTCTTGAGTATCTTTTGGATCCGTATAGGGACAATGCCTTTCATCTATTTGGGATGTTCATCTTTTAAGGAAGAAGTGAGAATTTATTTTCAATCCCTTATAGTGTTTCATGTTTGTAAAGATATAAGAGGTCTTATAGTGTGTGATCTTAATTACTTTTTTTTGGCTTTACACTTGGAAGGCATGTGGCAAATAGCCAATGGTGAATCCCCTTATGTCCAACTCACTAAAGATCTTTATGTTGTCTTAGGATCCCCCTTAGCATGGTTGCTCCTTCCCATTGAAAACATCCGCTAAATGGGAAGACATATAGCTTGGGTAATTGGGATTGGTAATGCTGATTTGTGTCATTACCATTGTGTTGATGCCCTCTCAGATAAAATAGCGATGATCTTGAGAATATTCATTCATAGGAACATATATATTGATCATATTTATTTTCTACCACTCAAACTATACTTCCCCCTCCTATATATTCTCCTAACAAGCCCATTTGAAAATTGAACCCTTATGACCAATTCTTGGTTGCTAGCATTTACTCTAGCCTGGATGGTCATGCTATTATAAAAACATGAGACACACAAATTTGGATGTTGGGCCTTCTTGTTTGCATGAGTATTTTGTTGGGCACGGTGAAATCATGAATCAAACATATGCATGGCATGCACAAAAAATATGAACACCACAATTTAACAATGACCAATCATGAAATCCAATTCCTAACGTCTTGAAAGAGTGCATCACCTAACATATCATTTCTCGAAACATCTCATAGACGTCATTTAAAAAATTTCAGAAAAAATTTCAGCAGAGTTTCCTCTTAAAATTTGAAATTTTTCTATAAACTTGCATAGCACATAAGTGGGTACATGATGCAAGATTTGCACGATTTTATAAATGGGGGTTTTAATGTCATTGCAATGCACAAAATCGATCAACTTTTAAATTTATATTCCTAGATAGTGGTGGTATCTAGGGTCGTCCAAGAAGGCTAATTTGTTAGTCAAATAAGTGATTATCTCTCTCATCTCTCAAATCAACACTTCCCTTTTTGTATTTTGACGTTTGTAAATTTTTATGTTTGGAAATAAGCTAGATACGAATGCGAAGATAGAACTACGCTAAAGAAACTTGCCTAACAACTAAAACCTAAGTGAGAAGAGAAGTCTTCTCTTCTAAGCTCACCCTAGGCAAGTGCGCTTAGGGTAATTAGAAGAGAGATGTGATGCACTAAAATAAATAAAGTTGCTACTTGAAATTGAAATTTCAAGAATAAAGAAAGACACTTTGCTATTAAGAAGAAATGTTGACAAAGTACCTAGGGAGCTCAACTAGGCAGAGGTTCTACTTAGTTAATCCCTAGGTAGATGAATGCTTATTAGGAATTAAAATGCAACAAAATAAAAGACAGAAAGTTCTCCTTAGTAATTGAGGCAACCTTCACTCCAAGAATGGTGGCTCCCAAACTTGAAGAAGAATTCCTTTTAGCTCCTTGAGTTGCTCCTCTCAAATGTGGACGTCCTCCACCCTTCTTTCCTCTTGCTTGGCTGTCCTCCCTAGATGGAAGCTTGCTCCTTGGCATGGCACAAGGAAGGAGAGAGAAGAGGAAGAAGACACCAAGGGAGCGGGTAGGTTACTCCCTTAATCTTCTCCTCTCCTTCTCCTTTCTTAGGCGTGGGATGTATGGTGGCTATAGGTGTTTGATAGGAGGAAGAATTGTTGCTTTCCAAGGATGGTTTGAATGGTAGGATGGGGGGTCTTTTTATTGGCTAGTATAGATGGTGGTTAGGAAACTTCCTTGGCACCATGTGAAAGGGTGCCAGGGTGCCAAGGAGGGTGGTTAGGAAGCGCCATGTGAAAGGGTGCCAAGGAGGATGGTTAGGAAGCTTCCTTGGTGCCATGTGAAAGGGTACCAAGGAGTGTATTTTCGGCACCAATGGTTGGTGGTTTTAATGTAGGTGGACAGCCATTAAGGTGGAGAGGGAGTAGGGTAAGAGTTGGATTTGAGTTGGATCCAGCTGAGTTGAGCTGGGGTCCAACTACTGGAGCTTCTGTCTTCACAAATGTTTCAAGTGCCTTCCATACTACCAAGGTTTCTTTGATTTCCAATGCATTCATCCCTAGCAATCAAACGGAAACTATATGAGATAATGTGAAATGAATGCTAATGTATGCTCTAAACCCTAAATGCACATGCATGCTAAATGTAATGATATAATGCAATGCAGTGGACAAAATCTTAGGATCTATATGTGAATGGTTGCTAAGGATGATGATAAACTGGCATTTATCAATACACCACGTATCCATTCAAATAAATGAAATATAAAGCAAACACGTAGGTACACCCCACATCCATTCAAATAAAATAGCTAAACATGCAACACAAGTGGATACACCCCACATCTATTCAATAAATAAAAAGTGTAGTCAGTAAAAGTAACATATTTTGAACTTGTGTATGTAATTAGGTTTAAGTTTTGGTATTTCTAGTGTACAGAAAATTCCAGTAGAAGTTTTTGTTTCTTCAATATGAATTTATTTAAACAAAAATGAAACAAAGCAAAGAAATTATTACTAACCTTAGATGTCCACAACTACTGCATTTGAATCTACATGATCTTCTTCAATTAATTCTTGGTGTGCTTCAGACTAGCGTCAAAATGATTGCATGGTACTGTTCTTATTAGTATAACCCATCCCTTTAGCAATTATTGGGGACATAGAAAACTTGTGCCGCTTAACATGCCAATGTGAATGGTTCATCAGATTGAAGAATTTGACAGTTACGATTTAAACTTAAGAAATTGCATTCCTTGTCAATTTTAAAACCAGTGCCCTATTTAAAAACATCAAACCAACAGCATTTAAATAGGACAACTCTACGATCATATCTGAAGCTAATCTCTACAATTTCTTCGATTTCACCATAGTATACATCTAGACCGGTGGAAAGATCTAAATCAACAACTCCGGCCTATTGTGTAACCTTTCTATTATTAATTTCTTTTATTTTGAATCTAAATCCATTTATTACATGCCCAAAGTGGTAATGTGCATAATGTAATGGTGTGTCGTCAGTTACATCAAAATCTGGTATCCATCGTGGGTCTTTATCATCTTTCAATTGATTAACTCGGTCTTTAAACGAATCCAAGAAGTCAAATTCGGATGTCCTTGAATGAGTTAATAGTTTGAATTTCTCATAAAATGGATTAATTTTAGGAATTTGTTTGAAAATATATAGATGTGCCCAACGATTGTCAATTTTCGAAATTGCCTTGTATTCTATATAAAGAATCGACCTTCCTCTAATATCAAAAATTGACAAACATTCTTCATCATTATCATTGTATTCCCCCTCATAGTTTCTTTGAAGTTTATTAAAGCGGTTGTCTGTTTCATTTAAGTACATTGAGGTAAAATTTATACATTCCTCCACGAGATAACCTTCTACAATTAAACCTTCCGACTTTTTCTTGTTCAAGACATAATCTTTTAGCTTTTTTAAAAATCACTCCATAGGATACATCCATCTAAATTATATAAGTCCATTGATTCTCGCTTCATTTGCATGGTGCAACGTGAGATGAACCATTACATCGAAGAAGGCTGGGGAAAAATCTGTTCCATCTTATAGAGAGTAATGAATATTTGTTTATCCCAATGATCAGCATATTATTTTGTAGTGTCTTTGAACAAATAATTTTGAAAAATCTACTCATTTCTGCGAATGAATCAACAACTAGTTCAAGTATCCCCCGTATCGCCAGTAGAAACAATACTTGCATATAAATGTGGGAGTCATGACTTTTTAAGACAGATATTTTCTTCTGCACTTCATTCACACAACAAGAAAACTGCGACAAAAACCCATTTGGCACCTGAATGTTCTTTAAGAAGGAGAGCAGTCTACTCTTTTGGTCCTGATTCAAGTTGCAAATAGCAGGTGAGAAGTAACCATCCTCCTCATGAATATACAGCTTCGGACATATCTCCAAACTCTTCATATCTTTTCTTATTTTTATTGTATCCTTAGGATCATTGATCAGATTTAATACATCTAAGATATTATTATCCATCACATTCTTTTTGATGTGTATAACATCTAAATTATGACATATTGTCAGATCTTTCCAGTATGGCAACTCCATAAAGAAAACATTTTTCTTTTGAAACCCAGAATTTTTCAAGGCCGTCTAGTCTTGTTTGAATAATGGACCTAATCGTATCTCACCCATTTCTTATAATCTCTCCATTATAACCTGACCCAACAACCTAATAGAATTTGTACTAAGTTTATTCTTTGGATTTTTCTTTGAATACTGATACATCCTACCATCAAATTTACCCATAAACTGTGATGTTTGCCATCTATGTTCAATGGGCAGAAATCTGCAATGCCCTAAGTAACAGAATTTCTTACTTTTCGGCAGTCGCAGGTGATGAGTATCTTCTATACAGACTAGGCAAGCAAGCTTTCCTTTAGTACTCTAACCTAACAAATTTGCGTATGCTAAGAAATCATTTATGATCCGCAATGGTGCTGCATGCATATTACAGAATTCTCCCTTTTCTACATCATACGTCTTCACGCGGGTGTATCACAACTGTTTCAGTTCATCGATCAATGGCTAAAGATAAGTATCTATTACATTTCCTGATTATTTTAGACCAAGGATTAATAGGGTCAACATCATGAATGATGATCTCATACACAACCAGGGAGGTAAGTTATAAGTAACCATTACCATTGGTCATATAGAGTACGACGAATACATACTTTTAAATAGATTGAATCCATCGTTTACAAGACCCAACCGTACGTTCCTTGGTTCTAAAGTGAATGAATTATTTCTTTCACCAAATCTCTTCCACTACTCTGAATCAGTAGGATGACATATTCTTTCATCTTGAGATTTAGAATCCTAGTGCTATGTCATCCATCGTGCAGTTTTAGTTGATATAAAAAGGCTTTGAAGCTTAGGTGCTAATGGGAAGTAACGAAGAACCTTCTGAGGTTGTTTCCTCTTACTTTCATTTTCACCTCCCTTATATCTCTAATGTCTACATTCAAGATAGTTGCTCAAGTTTGCGAATTCATTTCTGAAAAGAATACAATCATTCGGATATGCATCGATCTTCTGACAGTCCAAACCAAGCTTGCGAATCTGTTTTCGTGCATCGTACCATGAAGCCAAAAAATCATTAGGATTATTTAACAACTCAGCAATAAATCGAAGTATTTCTGACATGAATTTAGCACTAGCTTTGTTCATAACCTTTAGTTGAAGCATCTTCAATAGAAACGACAACTTAAACATTCTCATAACACCGGGAGAAATAGGATTCTAGCTCCCTTAATAGCATCATAGAACGGATCACAACTGAACGAATCTTCGTCATCTGTATTTTATATCCTCTCCTGCTCTTATATCATTTAACATTTTTTGTATTTCTTCACCTCCACTATCAGCAATTTCCTCGTTAATCTCTTCGTCAACAGTGTTTTCATTGTTTGACTTTCTCAGTTATCTCCTCTCCATGAGCTACCCAAGTAGTGTAATGCTGCCACCACTCATTACAAATCAAGTGCTTGAGCACAATGTTATGGTCATGCAAGGAACCATTCAAACATCTTCTGCATGGGCAGAAGATATTATCAAGTTGGTCTCCTTACCCAAAAATCTTTCTATCATCATCAAAGGCCCAATCCAGGAATAAAATTGCTCCATCCTTATATCTAGTGTAATCTAAACCCCACAATCTCATCCAATATTTGTCCATTATAACCTAAAATTTAATGTAAACAAACCACTTATTAGGAAGGAAAATGATTGAATGATGTGTATCTTGAATAAGATTTTCACCTTATAACTCATCCTAAAAGATTTGATCATAGCTTAGGTTTGCTTACGATGATAACATTATCATCAGCCATAACTAGCTTTATTTAGTTACAATTAATTAACAAATGCTCCTACATAATCGCCGGAGAGTCGTAATTCATTACATATCCTTTCTGAGAAGAGTGCAATAAAATAGAGATAAATCTACAGTATTAACAGAAGATCATGAATGCAGAATAATCATGGGGTTTCCTAAGGGTTAAACTAAGGTCAAATGAGCATTAATGACTAATAAGAGGGTCCGACAGACAAAAAAGGGTTTTTACGCACTTCAAGAGTCAAAACAGCATTCAAAACTCTAATTTCAAACTTGCTTAAATAATAGAGGTTCTGATCAAGATAAATTCCATCTAAACCTTCTAAAAATCATAGAAAAATATTTCATAAGATTTTGTATCCTTGATTTGACCATCTGAACCTATTTTGACCTAAATAGAGTCTCAAATAGGAAGTTGCCTTAATTTGGGTTTCTACGTAAATTACCAGTCAAACTTGGTCAAAACCAAAATCTGACTTTAACATCAGATTCCTTGGATCCAAATTAAGTTTCTACCAAAATTTGGGCCCAATCAGAGATCATCTTAACCTAGTTTGCATTTTGGTTCAGTCTGACTAATTTTCTCTCAAATAGCCCCTCTGCTTTTGAAATCTATTTCAAAGACCCCCTTAACTTTGTCATCACCTTCACAAAGAGGCCCCTACCGCCATTGCCATGTGAACACGCTTGCAGCCGACCTTCAATCAAGAAGATCTCCCTGATTTCATGCCTAAACCCTTCCAAAATTGGAAGGAGAACTCTTGAGAAGATCCTCTTCCATCTAGGTTGCATCTTGGGCTCTAAGTCTTGCCCAAAACCTAATGTGAATGATTTGAAAATGTGGGTTTCCTATTTCATGAAATCTCCGAGCTTCCAAGCTTGGAATGCCCCCTGAGGCCTAAAAAAGATCCCCTGATGCAAACCTCACCTCCTTAACTTGGTTTAGACCGGAAATCTCACTTCTTCCTCTCTCTCTGGTCGAACTCTCCGCAAGCTCCTGCGAGCTTCTCTGTCCGCCCTCTTCATCGGCCGCCACGGATCATAGTTGGCCAATTCTTCTTCCCTAAGTTTTTCTGTGCCATACAATACCAGCAGACATCACTTTCCTCTTCTTCCTCACCGCTTCTCCCCCACCGAAGGCTTCATCTTCTCCGAGTCCGATGTACCCCCGACAAGGACATTTCCCCCATTTCCTCTATTAGCTTAGGTTAGTTAGGTCCCTTTTTTCCTCTACTTCATTTCTATCTCTTTTATCACCCAATCCGATCATCGACACCACCATACGCCATCATCTTCCTCCTCTTCGGCCACACCTCTAGTGAGGCCTTCGTACCCCCACAATCCACCAAACGCCTCGCCAACACGTTCATAAGCTTCTCCACAACACCGCGAACCAAAGCCCTCTCCTAATTCCCTCTTCCATCCACTCAAACGCTCCCCTGACCAACCCATTGTCACACGAGCTCCTCCGACCTCGCCTGACCACCACACGCCTTCTCACGCCTCGCAAACGCCATCATCGCACTTCACGCCCTCCGACGATGCTCCTGAGCATCTTTAATTGGGCCGAGAGGCTGTATTTGTGAATTTCAGGTTTCGCCGCACTTTGCCGCCGCTACCACCATTGTCTCTGGCCTTGTTCTTCAAGCTCCAGCCGCGTTCTTCATCATATTCACTCCCAGGTGTTGCGGCTTGGTTCTAGGTCCACACTTAGGTCCTCAATCAGAAGCTCCGGCTGTAGGCTTGCACCAATTGAACGAAGACCTCCACTGCAGTTTGCACAAAGAACAAGTGACTTATAGACCCACATTGTGAATAGCGGAGCCGTTGCTATGGGACAAAACGAATTCATGCCAATGCCTCTTTGCCTCCCATGCGCACTCGTCGGCTACCTTTCACTACCGGTAGCCTTGGTCCATGTACCCAGATCTGATAACCCAATAATGCGCCTGATTATGTGAGAGAGAATAGAAAGAAGAGAAGGAAAGAAAGAGAGGACTAGAGGGAGGAGTTTTGCTCCTCTGTGTATGCGGCTAACACTTATTCGCTGAAGACCCCTTATGTCGTGCGTGCCTTGGCCTTGTGCTAAGGAAAAAAAGGCTTAAAGAAGGAGAGGGCCTGAGGAAGAAGAGTTGAAGAAGAGAAAGCCTTTGAGAAGGCTGTGTGCTTACTAAGGAGACATTTAAGTCATCCGATCCACATGCCTGACATCTGATCACTGTAGCATTTAAGCTACTGTTGGGTTATTTGGTTTAATTGAGGTGTCTGATATGCATGCTTGATTAGGGCTAATAATTGGTGATTCAAATCACCATTATTTTGTCTTGATCTCTTTTTATCATAGTGAACTCTTGAAATACTCTTACCTAGTATTGAATATCATTTGAGTATATTGTTATTCATTGAATATCTTGTATCTCTATTTATGCTCAATTAATTGTGCTCATTGATTTTGAATGCGATTAATGTTGTAAATTCCGCATTTGCTCCCTATGTTCGACCTCGGACTCCGTTATAGATTGAGTTATAAATTTTATCAGTTTATGAGCAATTTTGACTTGCTACGACGATTACATCCTTAAAAATATTGATTTTGCCTATAAACAGCTTGTTACATGTAACCTTCATGAGATGAAATTTCGGCAGCATCTTCCCACACTTCTCCAGTATACCCCCCAATACTAACCTTAGCTAGATTTCCTTTAACACTCAGTTAAGGATATCGTAGGAAACTAAATAAGATTAGTTGATATACCAGAGAAAAGCAAGAAGAAGCAACCAAAATTTCACCGCACAAGAGTACATGTAACGAGCAAACCTAAGTTGTGATCAAATCTTCAAGGATCTTTTTCAATTCAATACTTCATCAAACTAAAGTTGATTGAATCTTATACCATGCTACAAGGACAACACATCCTGCATGTAAGTGAGGTATACATACGTTTTCTGCATTGTCCGTATAACATGATCATAAGTCTCGACGGGTAAGTAATTTGACACAATTTGACTTGGAGGACTTTTACCTTAGGGGTTAGAATACCTAATGTTTGGCCTCGCGTGCATATGTCTTCTTTAGCAAGTATGTGTATCTAAATAATAACTAATTTGAACATTAAGGAAATTCTAAAAAATTCGGTAGAGTTTCTTTTAAAAATTTGAAGTTTTTCTATAAACCTACATAACAAAATAATAAAACAAATATAAGTGGGCACACCCCACATAAAAAATGAATCACTTACAATTAACAATAACATTAAAAGTGGGCACACCCTACATTACTGAATCGCATTAAAATAATATTCACATATCTATTCATAAAAGTGGGCACCCCCCACATGCATTTAATGACAAAAAATAATATGTGGACACACCCCACATCTAGAAAAACCTATATTATCATTTAAATAAGTAAAAACCATTAAAATTATACCTCCAAGTAGTACAACCTCCAATAATGCTCGTCAGCAATAATCGATTAAATAGCATATTATTATCTATATAATTATAATTACATGAATTATATAGTACAAGTTAGATTTTGTATCACATATGGAGAGACAAGGAGGAGGAGGGCGGGAGGAAGTGGGGGAATATCAATGATTATGCATGGTTACGATGGGTTTTTATATCAACTTAAATATCCCAATGACTTAACATGTTGTGATTGAAGTGATTAGCATGCTTTTGAATGATTTTGTTATGATGTTGACAATGTTGTGTGAGGAATCAACCTTGAATCACGTATATCAACTGTTGGATCATATCGTAAGGAATCAACCTTTAATTTGTCGTTTCAAACTAATCAAATACCCATGAGAGTGTGAACACACATGAGAGTTGCAACCATGCAAGTTATAGTGTTGATTGGCAAAATTTGAGATGGTGATCATCAATGGGTAAACCTGACAATCATAGCTGGCTACGAGCTTCCATAAATGGCTACATGGGCTAACATAGGCAATTCACACCTTGCCTTAGGCACAGCTAGCTATAATTAAGTCTTGAATAGCTAGTTATGAGCATGCATAATATGACTTTTAATTCTTTTTCCCATGTTTGAGTATTAAATCAAGGAATCTACACTTCTACTCTTCCTAGAGAGTGAAATCTCTAATCCAAAAGTAAACATTCAGGGTATTACTTTTCTATAGCTCTAGTAATTTAACATTATATGAATGTTGTCTCATAAGTGTCATAACGACAATTCTATAGCATTCGCAAGTGGTGAGATGCTATAGCAATGCTTTCATAATAATGCTCTAACACTTAAAGCTAACATGACACACTAGGAGGGTCATGCTTGAATGACATGAAATGCAAGATAGATGGATGTATGCATAAATGCATAAACAAATAAGCTTTTCGTTATTTTCCAATTCTGAATGGCATGACAAGAGATATTGTCACTCTTCTACCTTCAATCAAGCAAGCAACAACATGTCACGTTAAAAACTAATCTTCCACCTAATCTTATTTAACTTGAATGGATCCTATGCCATAACCAAATACATGGGAATATAAAAGCCCTCCTGATTTAAAACTAGACTTGAATAATGTGTAGGCCCTCACCTACTCAACCTACCCATGGACCAGGCTAGGGCTTAGGAAATAAGCTACCTAGTCTAGCCCAGCTCAATCTTCAACTAGATACCCATGGCCCAAACATAGGTTATAATTTTTATAACCTACGATATGTATATATATGCACATCTACACATATATATTTATATGTATATGTAAATACATGTACATACATACATACATACATATATATATATATATATATATATATATATTTGAAGGAGGAGGACTAGAAGGAGGAAGTAGGGGAGGAGGAGGAGGGCAAGAGGAGGAGGGCAAGAAGAGGAGGGGGAGGGGGGTCGGCAAGGGAGGAGCAGTAATAAGAGGAGGAGGAGTCGGGGACGGGCTGGAGGAGTAAGAGGACGAGGAGGGAAGTGGGGACGGGGGGTCGGCAGGGGAGTTGGCGGCGGTGATCGTCGACTATTGGGTTGCAATAAAAAGGTTGATTATGTGTCGTTGTTGTAGTATAGGTGTCACAAATGCAAACCAATGTCACGTCAATTTTATTTATATACAATTTTTACAGGTTTATTTCCAGGTCGTTCATTAGGAGGTAGTTATTGATATACATCACTCTCTAAGTCCAAAAATGTTCTTTTATTCCAAAAAATATTACTTTTGTTTACAAAATTAATGGATGAATCAATAAACAAAAGAATTGGTTAATTATTTACAAAAGAATCAACTAATATATATTACAATGCCTGAAACATATGTACAACAAACAGGAATAAAAAATTATCTACTACTACACTATGTTAGTTATATACAATTACTATGAGTAATACCTAAGTGTAGGTACAAAAATAACTAATATATCTATTATACTAAATTATATTAATATACTAATATCTATAGTAACACATAGTATATATACAATAACATAAATATGCGTCGCAGTAGCCTTAATAAAATATTTACATGGCCTAAGGCAAAAATTACAATGTATAATGATATATAAATATATGAACAGTGACATATATATTTGTCACTAAAGCTCTAATGTTATTTATATACATATATGAGCTCAAACAAAAGTTATACATATACTATACTTATACTTATATATATTAATTGTACACGTATACATATTTATAATTATTTACTTACATTATTTATATACATATATTATGTACTTATACTATACATATTATATATATACATATGTACATACACAAACACATACACAAGCAATACACACACTCTTCACCACACTTAGCCGCACAGCTCCACTCTTACTCTCTTTTTTTCTCTCCTCTTCTATTTTTCTCAACACTTAGTCATTTTAGGACACTCACTCTCTCACACAGACATCTTTTCTCACTTAGATCAAAATTGTGTTTTAATGTGTAAGCCAGGCACTTTCGAGGGATCCACAACACCCCATTAGGGTGGGACCAAACCTCTACTAACGGCTAGCCCTAGTTCTTAATTTAGGAGCATTTTTACCAATATCAGGTCCAATAATAGGCCCATATAGGCCTAACTACAGTGCAT
Organism: Thalassia testudinum; assembly: GCA_037157565.1. Lineage (NCBI taxonomy): Eukaryota > Viridiplantae > Streptophyta > Magnoliopsida > Alismatales > Hydrocharitaceae > Thalassia > Thalassia testudinum. The sequence continues at coordinate 61,734,235 of JAZHRO010000025.1, forward strand.
AGCCCTTGGCCCACCACTGTTCACATATTTAATCATATGCTCATTCATATCAGAGGAGAGGAGAGGTAATGGTTATTGGTGTGTCGAGCGTTGATGACTAAAGCACTTGGTGCACCAAAACCTTATATACTGTTGCGCCACTTCACCACACTATGTGATGCCTTTCAAGAGCGCCAATTAAGCATGATGCAGCATCTGGCTGCATTCTGATTTGAAGTCTTTAGCCCTCGATTTGAAGGCCATAAATTATTTTAATTTAAAATTAAATTATATGTATATAAAGCCCTTATAGGGCTACGTAATTGTGTAATTAGTTTACGTAAATAAATTATTTACATATATAATAAAATTAGTTAAAAGTGACTATTTGTACACATTAAATTAAAGGTTAATTTGTTAATTAACATATAAACTAGTAACTTAATTACCAAATTGATTTTATATAGAGCTATTTTATATAATAATTTATTTATTACCCATTTTTAATTTATTTTTGAGACTTTATTTTAATTTATTTACATTTAAATACAGGTTTAAGTTAGTTTTGTACTTAAATAATTTATAAATATTGTAATACAATCTAAATACAATATAAATAGGTTGAAAATACTTAATATAATATTATACAAGTGTAATTATAACTTACTTCAGTTTTAATTTAAATTACTAATTTATTTTATTTTAAGTTAATAAATTACTTAGTTAACTTAATAACTTAATTATTTACTGTAAGTGCCTAATTAAATTAAATTACAGGTATTGTACAGCATATATTATATGGTTAAATACATATATATAGTATTAGGTACAATTATGTATATATAGATATGTTTATATAATTACTTGGGTTATTATACATTTACTTAATGTAAATTAATAGATAATTATACAATAAAGATATATATAATAAATCATTCTAAATATTTATTTCAATATATAGAATACATATATAAGTTAATTACACACCTTATATACATATTATACAATATATGCATTTAGTTTAGGTTTAAATTATATATACAAGTATATACATAGTATATAGGGTATTTTTGGGTATTTTTAGGATTTTTTTATTTTCATAGGTTTTATATATATAAGAGAGGTAGGGGATGAGAGACAAAGAGTGAGATGAGAAAAAGAAGTTTCTCTTTGTTGTTTTTCATCTTAAGTTCTTTTATTAAATTCTAAAGTATATTGAATCGTCGGCTGGTATGTTCTATTAAGCTAGGGGTTTAGATTACCTTGAAACTTGACACACATTTAAAGAAATACCTGATCTTACTCAAGACAGATTTATTTTATTTTTTTGTGATTTTTTTATGATTTTTATTTATTTGTAAAGCTAACATAAATTTAGGCCTTAATGAATGTTGGCAAATGCAGCTAAGGCCTAAACACATGGTTATGATGGGTTTAGCTATTAGATAGGCATTCAAACATCTTTATCACATTCCAAGAAAGATATAGAAGAATTTAAATCTGATTTTCACTCAATTTCATTCATATTCAAGGATATAACAGTTTAGCTACACGAATATGCTAACAATGAATTCAAATCAAATGTATAGGCAATTCTAAATTAAATTTAAATCAATTTCAAGTACATGAATGCTTGCACATTAAATTCTACATTCCTAACACTATATGCAACAAGTCATCTCTCCCTACATCCTCAAATATCCTAGCGGAAAGTTCAAAGAAATTAACTAAGACAACTGCTCAAATTCAACAGCTAAGTTGCTACAATTGCTGCTCAGATGTTGTCTCAAGTTATAGTAGCAGATGCTGCTACAAATCATCTCAATAGTAGTTGCTGAACTAAAATTAGATGAAGTCTCAACAGATCAGACAACTTCTCAACTATTTCAAATCAATTCAACAGCTGCTGCAATTGGTCTTGCTGCTGATTCAAGCAAGAATAGTTACTTTGATTTGATCAGACATCTTAACTGTAGCTATTGCTTTAGTTAAACACTGCTCAGACCAAAAAAGTCCAACCTTAGACTCTTCTGAAAATCGATTCCAATCTTCTAATGCTTAAAATCAAGATCAATCCCATATAATGTAGTTGCTGAGCAGCTCTTTTATGTACTAATGTGGGAGAACATGATCACACCATTGTGAAAAACATAATCAATCTAAAGATTCATTCAAATTCAAATTCAGCATCTAAGTTTTCATTAACACCCTCAAATCTCATGAAAACTCAACTGAAGATTCTTGAAAACCAAATTTATTTCCCACAACATTAAATCTTGATTTGATTTATGTCTTACACTATGGACAATGTAAGGTATAATTTGATTTCAAGATTTTAAAACTTGAAAACCCTTCTCAAATCACATAAAACAGCTCCCAATAAGTCCAAATGGAAATCAGAGTTCACAAGATATAAAATAATCCTAATCTAATGCTCCTCTTATGTTATAGACAACATGAAGAGAAACATTTAGATTAGGGACTTGACTCATTCAAATTTAAATCCAAAAAAAAACTCTGATTACTATCAAATCCAGAACAAATCTGCGAGAAGTCTCCAATTTAGAGCATTCAAAATAGGGTCATGTGTGAATTTGTGGACTGGATGAAATGATCCTTGAGATGCAATTGGTGCACATAATAGATCTAGGAGCTAGAAAGCTTTAGATTTGATAATGGCTTGATGTGTGGGTGAATGATGAAATAAATTGTTAAGGAAATCAGAGAAAGTGATTCATGGAATGGTGAGAAAGAAGAGTGAACAAGCGAGTGAGAATGAATTCATCTTCTCTTATCAGAATTGACTAGAGAAGGTGGGGGATCATTACACTAATCTACTCCTAACTAATCTAGAAAGTAGTAAACACTATCTAGAAAGCAGTAATCCTAACTATGAAAGCAATAAATTTATCTACTCAGAAGAAAAAGGTCCCTAGATCCATGCAGGTTGCTGTGGCGATGAAGGGGGATGCAAGGGTCTTTAGCGAAGAATGAGGTCTCGGGGTTGCAACTGGTCACTACAACGACGAAGTTGAGGAGGGAGAATCGCACCCCTGTCATAGGCGCAGCTAATGAAGGAGGAAGAGGAACTGGAGAGTGGATGAATTGATCAACTCAATGAGGGAGGGAGCCGATTGCGTGCGTGCGAGCTTTGGTAGTGCTTAAGTAGGCGATGAAGTGATTACAATCACCTCAAGGGTAGAAATAAGTGCTTAGGGCTTCAATGGTGGATTTGGCTTGAGAAGAGCACGCACACGTCCAAATCAAAGATCAGCCGTTGGATGAAATATGAGGGAAACGGCGAGTCTATGCACATAAGTGCGGGAAGATCTGATTGGGTTTAACCCTTGGATCAAGAGTGCACGCAATCGACGGCTGTGGTTGCATGAGTTCTTCGGCTGCTATAGTGCTCATGCGGCGTCAAGTGTGTTGGAGAAATTGTGAAGACGCCCTAACAAGGTGAAGGGGTAGAAGAGTTGCACAGAAGCCCATTAGTGGTAAAAATAAATGCAGCATGGTCCCTATAGCAGAGGCCCTTGACGATTTACAAATAGGTCCTTGCAGTTCGCAAATGAGTCCTTGAAGGTTTTATGTGAAGGAAATGAGGGTAACCTAAGGTCCTAAGTGAAAAACCACTAATGCAAAGTCTAAATGATGTCAAAATGCAACCAAGTTTTTATTAAAGCATAATTGAACATTTAAGAATATGATTTCACTCTTGATTTGAATTTTTGGACTTAATCACATGTTCAATTTGCAATTGGATTATCAGATTACATTTTTGAATAGATTATCTCATTTTGTGACTTAATTATGCATTTTTAACACTGATTTGATGATTTAGGTCATTTCCACTAATTTCCACACTTAAGCCTTTTCATGTGTTAATTATATAGTGTTTAACCTAGTTTCTAGACTAACTTAGGCAATTTAACTATAATGAGTCACACCTCATCAGGCAGGGAGGAGGAGGAGGAGGGGGTGATGAGAACCTCATCATGAGCCATAACTAGCTCATTTTGACCTAATACAAAGGATAAAAGCTCCTACATAACTCAAGGAAAGGCTTAACTCAGAGAATTCTGAGTTTAAGGAGAAAACAAGTCATAAGGGGTAAAAATGCAATTTTACCAGTATAATCTGCATACAGGGTAATTCAGGGTCCAAACATAGGTCAAACAAACCAAATAAGAAGGAAAGTGGGATGATCTGATAAGGGCTACAGCAATTCCAAGGAACTAAATGATAATCTGTAACCCTAAAACAAACCCACTTCAATTCACGAGGTTCGAGGCAAAGTAAAAATAGAATAAACCCTCTAAAAATAATCTTTAGGGTTTAGAACCTTCAATTTGGCCTTCAGAACCCATTTTGACCTACATTGAGAACCATACCCAATTAATAACTTAATTTGGGTTTTTACGTAAATTGACCAGTCAAACAAGGTTTAATCTAGAAATAAAATTCACCATCAGATTCCTTAGGTCCTAATTAGTCATGTATAAAAACTTGAGCCTAAGAAGAAACCTTCTTGACCAACTTTACACTTTGGTCCTCATATATTTACTTTTTGGCCCTCAACTTTTGAACCCTCGCATTTCTGCCCCTAACTCTCCTTCGTTCTTTGCATTCAGGTCCCTCCTGCCAAAACCTGACCAGCACCATGCTCCGGCGACCTTGCGCGGAGCATGGCGCCGCGCAGGGTAAGGGGGAGGGTCTGGCAAGACAACCGGGGGTGCCCTGCGTCGTCAGCCGTCGCAGGAACACCCCCCTGGTCGCTGCAACCCACCATATCGGCCGTGCGAACGCACGGACGGTATGGGTTTCCATCTCCGGCGTCCTCCGGCGAGGGAGACACGTCGTCTCCCTCCGCCCTCCTCTCTGATTCCGCCTCTATAAATACCCCCGTCGCTCCGCCGTTCTGAGCAGCTCGGATCTGACGGAGAAAACCCCCAACTTTCCTCTCTTCTCACTCCGGCAGACGCCCACCAGCTCCGGCGGTTCTTCCTCCTCCTCCACTTCGCTCTGCCGCAATACCAGCAGCAGAGACTTCTTCCCTTGCTCTTCCCGCGTCGCGCAATACCGGCGCGCGCTGCCTCTGCCCCGTCGTCACCGCCGTCCTCCCCCACTGGGCACCTTCTTCTCCGGCGACAGCAGGTACAGCCATCCGCCTCCTCGCCCCCTTCGTCACTTTAGTTAGGTTAGAACTACTTCCCTCTATTCTCTCTCTCTTTTCCCCCTGCTATTTTTATCTAATTACCCCTCGACCGCGCCTAATCACCCTCACCTTCTCCGCCTCCGGCCATCCTCCGGCGAGCCGCTCCCATCACTCCAGCAACCCACACGGCTCGCCGACCACCGCAGAACCTCCGCCTCCTCACCCTGATCAACCTCCGCCCTTCCACTTCCCCCAAATCACCCTCTGCAACTCCACCGAACAAACCCATCTCCTGACCCACAGTCCGACCTAGGGCAGCCCTTAGGCTCCGCCCCGCCGCCTGCACACCCCCCGACCACCTTCGCCGTGCCACGGCGAAGGTCCTCCGCGTTTCTGATTGGGCCGAGAGGCCGTTTCTCTGTGGGCAGGTACCTGCGCTCGTCGCCGCCATTGTTGAAGCGAAGCAGCTTCGACCTGCTGTTCCAGGTGCGCCGCGCCCAGGTCACGCTCCCAGGCTGTGCGGGGGCATTTCGGCAAAGCGTTAGGCTGCAGTTGAGGCGAATCCCTCGCGCGAAGGACTCGCGTAAAGCTGCGATTACCAGCTGCTTCCTCCGCGCAGGCGCCAAATTGGGGTGGGACATTTAGTCCCACCTCGGAAGACTCCGAAGCGGCACAGCGGTATAAAGTGAAAAAGTGCTGGAGGCTTATTGCCTCAGCACACGGGGTGAGGTCCCTTCACCCGCCCGGTTACCCGGTCTCGTCCGCGCTCACGCCCCGCGGACCTGGCCCGACCCGACTTAGACTGACCTGCACTCCTCGCCCACCACGCACGCCGGTGGGCCTGGACCCGGGCGCGACCCGTACCCGGCAACCCGGCAGCTCTTGGAGAGCTTTCCTAAGAGCGGCTTCTGTCAGAGAGAGACGCGGGGGAGGGTAGAGTTAGGTTTTGCCCCTCTGATCAAGCTGTGTAAGTGTGCAGGCACAGGTGAAGAAGAACCGTGGAAGAAGACGAAGGCTGAAGGAAGGAGGGGCACCAAGCAGCACTGTAGCAGCGGCGATTTAAGTCGTCTGATTGGAAAATCAGACGACGTCCTGAAGGCAAAGAAGGAGAAGGAAGGCGAGGCAGAGGAGAACACATAGAGGCCAAGGGAAGAACCGAAAGAAGAAGAAGAGCACGAGAAGGAGAAGATCTGAAGAAAGGAATAGAAGAAAGAAAGAAGAAGAAGAAGAACATCACCACTGCAGATAAAGAAGAAGATCTGAGAAGGAAGAAGAGGAGAAGCAAAGAGAAAAGAAGAAAAGCCAACAAATTCTCTCTCTCTCTTTATTTTTGTAATAAGAATTTGTATCTCTAGAATACAGTTTGCTCCCTGAGTTCGACCTCGGGAACTCTTTTATTTTCCGAGTAAAAAATTTATATATTTGAAATGATGGCAATAACTGGCCATACTACAACGCTACAATAAAACCCGGTTATCGCTCAGCCAACGTTTCATTTGGCACCGTTGCCGGGGAGCAACGGCTATTCTAGAGGTAAACATTTCTGTTTCTTTTTAGTTTCTGATAATCTCCTCTCTTTTGTGCAGCTACAGGAAATCAAGAAGACAAGCAACCGCACGACAACCACTCCGAGGACAGGTAATTTTTTTTTTTTCCTCTCGCTATTAACCCCTAAACTCTAAAGAGGAAGAAAAGAAAAGAACAAGCAATATAGGGCTAACCTGTCTTCCATACTTAGTAACCATAAAAAGTTGCATGTTTTCAACCCATTATTCCTGCACACTATTAAGGGTATTTAAGGGCTAACACATTCTTGCTTGAGCCCTAATTACCCAACAAAGAACTAACTGGACCAAGTAGAGCCAACATAAGATTCAACATTAGGGTTTTAGAGACACACTACTTAAATCAAGAATGGAGAAAATCGAAAAGAAGTGTGCCTAAACCATTGATTGAACATACTTATTCAGAGAAACCCTAAACAATGGGCTCTCTAAACACTTGAACCCAAAAAGAAAGGACCCAAAAGCTCTCAAAGGAACAAGAGGTAAAGTTGACTCCTTGGGTCAACCAACCTTAAAATTAGGCCACTTTCTCACTCAAAATACCTAAGAGATCAAGTGTAACTTTAAGCACCCTGATCTTAAAATAAAAATTGGTAGACTTAAGAGGTCAAGATCCCCATCCTGGTCTACCTGGAATCTCAGTGACAAGAGAGGTCGGGTGGGGGAAACCCTGTAACCTGTGGGGACGCTCTACCGTGTAGGGGTCTTCGCGGGACTCTCCCTCTCTGGCTGCCCAGGTAATTCTCAGGTGGACGATCTTTCTGATCAAGGGGTCCATCTGCCTCGAACCTCTATAGTCACCCAACATTTTTGGGTGTCTTGATTGGGTCCAGCACCTGCTTATCTCATCCAGTCCTTCAGTATTTTGCAGGAGGTCCTTGAAACCTCCTATAGAAATTCACTCTCCCCGAGGCTAAGCCTCGGCTCCCTTGTTTTTGCAGAAATCATTCACATAGCCCCTCTTTCCTCTGATTCTGAACAAAGTCCCCTTCTTCCATTAATTCAAACTTCTGATTCTATCTTGATTCCACCACCTGATTCGAAGATGCAGCCTAATTACCTAGCAAGACTACCATGTAAAAAACCTGAATATCTGAGATCCATGAAAGATAAGATGATTGAGGATGCCCTTGAATTCTATGAAATCAAATATAAACCCTCAACACCAATAGAAAACATTCAGGTTGATGTCCCAACAACCACAGCTTTCATCATAAACTGTTCCCAGATTCTATTGACAGAAGTTACAAAAGGATCAACCCGAGATATGCTCATGACAGGATACATTGAGATAGAAAAATTACACCAATCTGAATACCTTCAATGCTTGACAAATCCTGTACTTTGGGAACAACACCAAGATGCCCTTATGAAACGGGTAGAAATGATGAAATCAGTAGAACAAATTATCAACCAAAAATACCCGTATATACCAGAAACAGAGGATGGACCATCTTGGAACAGTATTAAGGAACAATCCAGTTTCCCAGATCTCGGGACTGGGGCACAAAGTGGTTGTGAAATCCCAATCCAGATAGAAGACAATGTTGAATTAGGTTGGGATATTGCAGTAGAACACAATGATGAGCCAAACTTCGACCATGAATTGCCAAGCCTAGAATTCCAAAACTCCTGCAATAATGAGATCAGAACTGAACCTTTTGAGGGTATAAATTCCGCCCCTTATCTTGATAAGGTGGCCCTCGAAGGTTATTCGGACTTAGGTTCTAATAATTCTACCCACATCCTAAGCCTAGAACCTAGATCTGAAACTTATTGGGAAGATTATGAGGCCCCTTTTGAGAAAGATCAAATTTTTGTAGAATATGATTCTGGGCCTCTATTTGATGAATATCCCTCTCCAACATCTTCAGAAAATCTGATCGATTTTTCGAAAGTCATACCAATTTATGATACAGAGACTGAGAAGTTGGACGAGTTGGATTTTAATTGGGTCTATCCTACCAGCTTGGAGCTTGAGCCTAGACAGAATACCTTTTCGAGCCCAGAATTGACATATAGGCTAGACCCCAGTCAGGCTGCTGATTCCACATCTGATAATTTTTGCTGTGGTGGAATTCATGATCATGAATCTCATTTTCACCGACTCTCCGACAATTTCAAATCTGACTATAATTGCGGAGAGATTCCCCTTCCTGAACACGCCAGGCCTATCTACGACCTCAGTTCACATGACTCTGACTCCGACTCTGAGGTCCTGATTCCCGAGATCACTGATAACACAGAATCATTCCTTTTCGATCCTCAGGAACCAAAAACAGAAAATGCCAAGAGTGATTACAACCAAGAATCCAATTTTTTTCTCGAATTCGATTCCTTTCATCCTACAGACACTCTTCCGGCATTTGATAGTTACCCAGAGGACTCTCTACAGAAAACCACCTATCATCTGTTTCTAGAAGAGCCCTCGTACACAATGGCCACCTCGTCCGCACACACAGAACGGATCAAAACCTCTTCCAAACCCCGACCCGCAATCGGACTCAATTTCTATTCAGATTCACCTCTCACCGAGCCGATTGCATTTCCACATCGGGTTTGGAACACTGATCAGACTACATACCTTGCTCTATCATTCTCTGATCACCCCTATAGGGTTCCTGCATCAATCACTGATTATTCTACGTGTCCCTACTCTGACCAGGCTGATTCGACTCAGCCAAACCCTGCGTTTACACTTCCACATCTATCTGAGCTTCACAGTATATGGTGGGTTCCACACTTTTTTATCCACATCTATCAACCCACCAGATTGATTGGGTTTGGGCTACATCATCAGCCTGTCGATCTGAACAAGCACCTGGTTGGACCAACCAGGCTCTTAATCAAGGTGCTTGTCTTACAAAACTCCGCTGATTTGACCATCCCCTCTCCATCGCATTTCCCGCTTGGCTGAAGGCATCAAATTTAGCGCTCAACGGGAGGCAGCCCGTCATTCTCTTTGAAAACCTGAAACTTGTTCTGACAGCTTTTTGCACTTGAAGTTCACACTTTAGGACAGCCGACTCCACCTCAGGTGCTTGCATCTGAGATTAGAAATCGTCCGCAACAGTCACCCCGACCCATTCACTCATCAAAACAGCTATCCTAATGTATGAACTTAGTTGAATAAAAACCCCTAGGTTACAATGAGGACATTGCAAATCTTAGGCATGGGGGGTATGAAAGTGCAAAAACTTGTAAGAAAAGGTTTCAAACAAAAAATTCACATATGCCAAAAACACCATAAAAATTAAAAAATTTTTCGAAAAAGAATAAGAGGAAAAGAGGAGAAGGAAATTTTGTGAAGGAGAAAAGAAACAAAATGAAAAAGGAGCACAAAATTATGAGAAAAGGTGATAGTCATTAGTAAGGAACTAAGGAATTAACCTAAGTTCTAGACCTCATTCAAGAAAATAACTGAAAAGTGCACAATGAGATTAGTAAGAATGCAAACCTTAGGCATTCTTGAATAGACTCTTAGTACCCATTAAGATCTGGACACTCCTCAAGAGGTTGAGGAAAATGAAAAGCTGAAGTATTAGGTCTAAGGCTTAGGAAGTATTTGGCCTCGTTAACTAATTTTTGGTTTACGGGACTTAGTAACCTAAGCACCCTAACCTCACACACAGCCTGGTTCAGTAAGCGTAAAAATCAAAATCACGCAGAAGCGTCGCAAAATTCTGAAAAGAACACCTAGAATAGAAGCGGCCGATCAACACAAGTTGATTTGGACGAGTTCCCAGCGCGGAGAGGCGGGAAATCCCCTCGAAGATGCGTAACAAAATATCATCTCCTCGGTGCTTGTCTCTTAGGATATTTACATATCCTACTGGGGGCATGTAAGCACTCTGCTGATTCAGATTCCATGGATGGCATTATCTCGAAGTGTCAATTGCCAGGATCTGGATTCAGCCACGGAACACCATGGATGGGATTATCTCGAAATCTCAATAGCCAGGGTTCCGGGGGTTGCCATGGGCGGTGCTATCTCGAAGCATCGATCGCCAGGAACCCTTGAGGATTGATGATGGGAGCAATGAATCTGATACAGACAGTGTTGAAAAGCCAATCCTAGGCTAGAACTAAAAAGAAAAAGAGAGAGAAAACTCTCCAAATAGAAAAACTTTCTATCTCACTCTTATAAAACGCACTGCGAACTGAGCCAGGGCTAAAATCATTTCAAGCACGAGTGCTTTAACCACAAAGTCCAATAAACCTTAGGTTAGTTCTTGTGGGCCTTAAAAACCTTTGCTAAAGACTGAGGCTAAGGCTAGACAGATTTGGATCTTGATTGGTACTAGAGTACCTTTTAGGCCTATGGTCAGCATTCTAACCTAATCTAAGCTCAAATGAAAAAGCACTTATCTGAAGCTATTGAGAACTTCATGGTCTAGAACAAGGGTTGAAACCTTAAGTTTTTGCTAAGGGACTAGCAAAAGCTACGCATGGGGGTATGATGAGAACCTCATCAAGAGCCATAACTAGCTCATTTTGACCTAATACAAAGGATAAAAGCTCCTACATAACTCAAGGAAAGGCTTAACTTAGAGAATTCTGAGTTTAAGGAGAAAACAAGTCATAAGGGGTAAAAATGCAATTTTACCAGTATAATATGCATACAGGGTAATTCAGGGTCCAAACATAGGTCAAACAAACCAAATAAGAAGGAAAGTGGGATGATCTGATAAGGGCTACAGCAATTCCAAGGAACTAAATGATAATCTGTAACCCTAAAACAAACCCACTTCAATTCACGAGGTTCGAGGCAAAGTAAAAATAGAATAAACCCTCTAAAATTCATAGAAAAATAATCTCTAAGGTTTAGAACCTTCAATTTGGCCTTCAGAACCCATTTTGACCTACATTGAGAACCATACCCAATTAATAACTTAATTTGGGTTTTTGCGTAAATTGACCAGTCAAACAAGGTTTAATCTAGAAATAAAATTCACCATCAGATTCCTTAGGTCCTAATTAGTCATGTATAAAAACTTGAGCCTAAGAAGAAACCTTCTTGACCAACTTTACACTTTGGTCCTCATATATTTACTTTTTGGCCCTCAACTTTTGAACCCTCGCATTTCTACCCCTAACTCTCCTTCGTTCTTTGCATTCAGGTCCCTCCTGCCAAAACCTGACCAGCACCATGCTCCGGCGACCTTGCGCGGAGCATGGCGCCGCGCAGGGTAAGGGGGAGGGTCTGGCAAGACAACCGGGGGTGCCCTGCGTCGTCAGCCGTCGCATGAACACCCCCCTGGTCGCTGCAACCCACCATACCGGCCGTGCGAACGCACGGACGGTATGGGTTTCCATCTCCGGCGTCCTCCGGCGAGGGAGACACGTCGTCTCCCTCCGCCCTCCTCTCTGATTTCGCCTCTATAAATACCCCCGTCGCTCCGCCGTTCTGAGCAGCTCGGATCTGACGGAGAAAACCCCCAACTTTCCTCTCTTCTCACTCCGGCAGACGCCCACCAGCTCCGGCGGTTCTTCCTCCTCCTCCACTTCGCTCTGCCGCAATACCAGCAGCAGAGACTTCTTCCCTTGCTCTTCCCGCGTCGCGCAATACCGGCGCGCGCTGCCTCTGCCCCGTCGTCACCGCCGTCCTCCCCCACTGGGCACCTTCTTCTCCGGCGACAGCAGGTACAGCCATCCGCCTCCTCGCCCCCTTCGTCACTTTAGTTAGGTTAGAACTACTTCCCTCTATTCTCTCTCTCTTTTCCCCCTGCTATTTTTATCTAATTACCCCTCGACCGCGCCTAATCACCCTCACCTTCTCCGCCTCCGGCCATCCTCCGGCGAGCCGCTCCCATCACTCCAGCAACCCACACGGCTCGCCGACCACCGCAGAACCTCCGCCTCCTCACCCTGATCAACCTCCGCCCTTCCACTTCCCCCAAATCACCCTCTGCAACTCCACCGAACAAACCCATCTCCTGACCCACAGTCCGACCTAGGGCAGCCCTTAGGCTCCGCCCCGCCGCCTGCACACCCCCCGACCACCTTCGCCGTGCCACGGCGAAGGTCCTCCGCGTTTCTGATTGGGCCGAGAGGCCGTTTCTCTGTGGGCAGGTACCTGCGCTCGTCGCCGCCATTGTTGAAGCGAAGCAGCTTCGACCTGCTGTTCCAGGTGCGCCGCGCCCAGGTCACGCTCCCAGGCTGTGCGGGGGCATTTCGGCAAAGCGTTAGGCTGCAGTTGAGGCGAATCCCTCGCGCGAAGGACTCGCGTAAAGCTGCGATTACCAGCTGCTTCCTCCGCGCAGGCGCCAAATTGGGGTGGGACATTTAGTCCCACCTCGGAAGACTCCGAAGCGGCACAGCGGTATAAAGTGAAAAAGTGCTGGAGGCTTATTGCCTCAGCACACGGGGTGAGGTCCCTTCACCCGCCCGGTTACCCGGTCTCGTCCGCGCTCACGCCCCGCGGACCTGGCCCGACCCGACTTAGACTGACCTGCACTCCTCGCCCACCACGCACGCCGGTGGGCCTGGACCCGGGCGCGACCCGTACCCGGCAACCCGGCAGCTCTTGGAGAGCTTTCCTAAGAGCGGCTTCTGTCAGAGAGAGACGCGGGGGAGGGTAGAGTTAGGTTTTGCCCCTCTGATCAAGCTGTGTAAGTGTGCAGGCACAGGTGAAGAAGAACCGTGGAAGAAGACGAAGGCTGAAGGAAGGAGGGGCACCAAGCAGCACTGTAGCAGCGGCGGTTTAAGTCGTCTGATTGGAAAATCAGACGACGTCCTGAAGGCAAAGAAGGAGAAGGAAGGCGAGGCAGAGGAGAACACAGAGAGGCCAAGGGAAGAACCGAAAGAAGAAGAAGAGCACGAGAAGAAGAAGATCTGAAGAAAGGAAAAGAAGAAAGAAAGAAGAAGAAGAAGAACATCACCACTGCAGATAAAGAAGAAGAACAAAGGAAGAGAGCAGAAGATCTGAGAAGGAAGAAGAGGAGAAGCAAAGAGAAAAGAAGAAAAGCCAACAAATTCTCTCTCTCTCTCTTTATTTTTGTAATAAGAATTTGTATCTCTAGAATACAGTTTGCTCCCTGAGTTCGACCTCGGGAACTCTTTATTTCCGAGTAACAAATTGTATTAAACTGGTAATCACCTCTCTATACTATACTATGACGAAATAATAAAACTATAGAGGAAGGTCGCCACCAGGGGGAGGGGGGGCGACAAGGAAGAGGAGAGGGTTAAGGAGGAGGAGGAAGACGAGGAGGAGGAGGGCTGTGGGGAGGATGAAAAGGAGGGGGCGTGGATGAGGAGGGGCGGCAATGAGGAGTTCTACGAATGAGGATGGAGGAGTTGCGCGCAGTGTAGGGGAGGAGAGGGCTCTGCGAGGGCATACAAGGTGTGACATTCACCATCGATTTAATTACTAAGCGATGGCAAATATATAATTCAATCTCAATTCTCGTACCCAAAATTTTGCGGCAAATTTTAGGTCAACATTTGTCATCGCCTATTATAATAAGCGATGTTAAATATTCATTACATACTACTTTTTGGACGAGGTAGGGGTGCTTAATTTTAGTGTGATATTCGCCATCGCTTAGATCAAAAAGCAACGATAAATAATTGGCAGCAGATCACCTTTTTCTAGTAGTACAATAGAGACAACAAGGCCATACCATAACTATATTTAAGCTATTGGGTGTACACCTTGGGGTGAATCAACAGGTTGGAGGTTCAAACTACCTAATCTTTGTTGCTATTCCAAAGAATGGCACACTCCACAACTTAATTAGGGAAAAACCAAGAAAAAGGCTCAAGGAAGTGGAGATTGCTACCTCAGATTGGGCGTTCTCCTCCTTATTCCTCTCTTCACCTTGCAACTAGCGGCAACAACAACAATAACCCAGAACGCAGCAGAAGCAACACACAAAATGCAGCAGTAGCTGCAACCCAAAACATAGCAACAACAGCACCCACAACGTAGTAGCAGCAACCCAGAACGCAACAACAGCAGTAGCAACCCAGAACGCAGCAACAGCAACACAAAACACAGCAATAGCTACTACGATAGTGGAGAGGAGGGAGGGGAGCCGGTGGGAGGAGGAGGAGGAGGAGAATGGGCAGCAGGAGGAGGAGGTGCTCTCCTTCTCACTCTCGTTTGATGTAGAGGGATGGAGAGACAAATGGCTTCCCATAGAAGCCAATCCACAATTTAAATGAGGTGGAAAATTTAGAAGAGGGCCCCTTCAATTTCTTACTTGACCTCCAAGAAAGGCCACCCACCTTGAATCCTTTTGCAACTAGTCCCTTACTTTTTATTATATGACCATTTGTTAATGATTAAAGGAACCTCTTATCTTTTAAGATTTTCATCGCCAAATTAAGGTCCCCAACACCCTTAATCGACCATTAAGCAACCATTTAAGACCTTGATTAGCTCATTAAGTATATTAAAAAATTTAGGCCCTTACTATATATATATCATAGAGAAATCAAAAAAATCTAACCAAACTACCGAATAGAATAAACAAAGTGGATTCCTTTTTTCACACAAATCAAAAGAGATATGATTTTCTTTTTAAATGCCTACACCTAGATGTAGGAGAATCTTTCTTGTGGACCCTTTTGGATTGGCCTGAGGCTTGAATCTTCACCTACAAAAATGCAAAAACAAAAACAAAATAGAAGCAAACTAATTAGAAACTAAGATTCAAACAAAATGCAATGATATGCAACTAAATGCATGCAAATAGAAATCAACTAGAAGTGTTGCCTCCCAGCAATGGTGCCAAAAACTGATCGTTGAAACCCGTAATTGATAAAACACATCATCATAGCACGAATTTCGTGATCATTTTAAATTTATAAAATTAGAACTCACAAAAGATTTGAATTAAAATCAGGAGTTTGAATTGTCTCAAGGAGGCTAGGATCTAATTAAATCCTAAATGAGCCTAACTACTGTGATTTTTAGGATTTGTCAATTTTTGTTGGTATTTTTAATAATAAGAAAAATAACGATAAGTCAGATTAAGGATTGAATCATAATAGATAGAACCTAAAAGTAAATGGAAAATAAATATTTTTTCAAATATCTAAAGTTTATGAGAAAATTTTTAGAACTAATTTATGACCTAACTAAGTTACCCACCTAATTTCACTGAAAACTAAAATCTAGAACGCACTCAGAAAAATCAAGAATAAATTGCAAGGACTGATTTGTGGTAATACCCGAACTAGAACATAAAATACAAATTAATTTTTGTATATAGTTAATTTTTGCATGAAATTTGAACTCAAACTAAACCTAAAATGTAGAAACCTAAAATTTATGCAAAATATATTTTTTGGTGTTTTTCTGATGCATAAAAATTAAAGCAAAAAATCAGAAACCTAAAATGCGAATTAAGAAATCAAGGAAACTACTATGATCTATTCAACGAAGCAAACTAGCAACCACAAGAGAGAATATGTCAAAAACATTAAATTTTATTATGATCAAATATCAACTTCTATAACTAATATTTAAAATAAAAACTAAAAGGAAAATGAGAAAGTAGAAAGAACAATCGAAAAAGGAAAAGAATAATCTCAAGTGAAGAACGAAGACTGAAGAGCTCATGGTGAAGGTGGAGAGTTCCACCAATGGCCTAGGAAGTAGTCCACATGAAGATGAAGTAGTAGGAGAAGCCATAGAAGCAGAGATGATGTAGGAGACGAATATTGCAATGGATAAAATAGTGTTGATGTAGGGAAAAATCTGTGATTGTTTAATATTTGTAAACCAAACTCTTAAGAAATTTCAAATAATAACGATGAGTTTGAGTCATCTCAAGGAGGCGATCGAGGTTTTTCTTGCTTTCAAATCACTCTATTATTATATTTTTGGCCTTTTATATTTTCTAAGTTTTTTTGGCTTTTTGAATAAGGAAGATTTATGATGCGAAAATTTGAGTACTAAACCTAACTACGAATAAGAAAATGCAAGTAATATACCATGGAAACAGGGAAAGATATAGAAAAATGTGTTCAATGAAAATAGATATCTTTCATTAATACCAATGATTACAACTAATAAGAATAAAAGTCAAGAGAAAGATGATTACAACTAAATAACTAGAACATAATGAGAGAAAGAGAGAGAGTGAGCCCAAAGGAAAGAAGGAAGTCGTTGGAATGTTGAAGTGGGTGCAGAGACATTAGAGTGGTGGTGCAGAGATCCACTTAGTCCTCTTGCCCATAAGAAGTTGAGGATGAAGTAGAGAAGTTAGAGAAAATGATACTAAGTGGATGACCTAAGGGGTGGACCTAAGGGAATTAAGGTTGATGACCATGGATGGTGGAGAGAAGGTGGAGTGTTGGTGTGGAGAAGTGGAGGAGAAGATGGAGAGGAAGAGATGATTGGAAGTGGTGGAAATGTGGCGTTTTTATATAAGTACCAGTGTGATTTGATTGGTTAAGGAGGTGTGCCTTGGATCACTAGGGATGAATGGTGGTGATTGGGTTTAGAAGAGGTGGAGGGCTAGGATTTACCTTAGGATTGGCATGGGATACGGTGGTGTATTTGGGTAGAGCTTAAGGCTAGGTTCATTAGGATTTGATGGAGGGCTAGGATTAGGCTTGGTTGAGATGAAGGGTTGGGATGGAAGGTTTAGGATCATAATGTGAACCACAAGATGGGAGATAAATGGTGGGGATGGAGGGATCATCATGATTGCCCATGGAGATGGGTGTTGGTATGGTTGGGTTTGGTTGCACTTAAGTAGGTGACTATTTTTAGCATGTAGCCTAGGTTTGAATTCAAAAGGGAAAGGTGGCATAGAGCTCATGTAGGGCTAGGATTGAGTCTCTAAAATGGAGGGTTGGGATTTAGGCTAGGTTGGTGTGGAGCTTGGTTGAGGTGCCACCTTTAGATGGCGCAATTTATCTTTGGATCAGCTTCTCTCTTTTGATTTGTAATAAACTTTAGCTCTATCACTCCTGCATACAATAATTACATGTATTAGCACTATAATACACTAATTAACCTTAAAATGTCTACATAATCCTAAATGCATGAAATACAAGTATATAAACTATGCATGCTATGAAACATTGCTAAAAATAAGCATTTAATATCAATTATTTGCATTCTTATCGATGCCTAAGATTGGTGTGAATGGAGGGTGGTGATTAGGATTGAAAAGGTGGATGACTTTGATTGGGTAGGCTAGCTAGTGTCGGGTGTGGATAGCTTAGGTGGCCTAATTTGTGTGTGATTGGGCTAAGTGAGCTGATATTAATCAGTTATGATATGGAACTCCATTTGAGACCTCAAATAGGTTTCTGGAGAGATAAACAAACATACAATATTAATGCACATTATAAAGCTATTCTACAAGATATAATAATTAACCCTAAAATGCATTATTCACGTAAGATGCATTAATACCTAACATTTACTAAATTAATGCATTTATGCCTAGAATGGTCCTTAACCAACATAAGTTAAATCACAAATTGTCTAATTAAATATGAAGGTCATGACAATATTCATTTCAAAACTTAAAAAAGAAAAAAAGCACTAAATTTATACTTTTTTCATTTAAATAAATAATGGGAATTTGCTTAAAATAATCCCAACGTGTTATAAATCTACTTGAGTGTTGATTTTTTAATTACATACATCCAAATATTTGTTCTTTGATTAAGTGATGAGAGTTAAATTATTCCTCATTCTTACTTGATTATTATTAAAGTATATACTTCATCTCTATTTTGCAAAGTGTTTTTTATTAAAAGCAAATGCAAAAAAGAACTCCTCAAGAAGGACAACTCTATCATGGCAAGGATTGGATTAGATTGAATTTATTACTTTGGTTAGAAAATTTTTAATCCATCAGAAATTGACATGGATTGGCTTAAGACCATACTCCAAAGCTATCGATTCCCTAATCCATAAAAATAATTATATTTATGTGCATATATACGATATATTTTTATCATATAAGTAAATTTTATTATTTATAGGATATATAATATAAATTTCCTAAAATAAACTTCCTTTCTATTACAAATCTTTCACTCCTCTACCTTTACTTTTCTCTAACCTTGGTGGACTCTACCCCGCTCTATCACGGAGAACAATCTCCATTCCCTGTTTCCCTTGACTTTTGGAGTTATTCCTTTCATTTAACAACAAAAATTCTATAGAAGTCAATAACAATTGAAAAAATATCAATCCAATAGTGGTGGATTGTACTATGCATTTGGCGAAATCCGTTCTAAACCTGGAATATAGTGCAGCTCCTTTTGAATTACTTACGCAACCAAGCACTCTATTTTCAATTTAGCTGGTTTCAATGGTCCAGGTACCCATGCCTAGGGAAATTCCTTATCCTCAACCGTACACATCGCTCTCAACCTCCCACCCATTTCAGATCCAAGCCAACGCCATCGCCCCAGCCTTCCCGACGTTTGGGATTGCCCAATCTAGCTACTCCCGGTTTCAAGATTCGGGGTCTGAATCTCCTCCGTGAAATGACCCGATGACCCCTCCATCAACATCCCCGCGCCAATCCGCTTCCAGCTGTAAATAGTAAGCAACCGGTGGAGGGTAACGTTGTCACTTCGCGGTGACACGGAGAATAGGTCTACGGTTTTCCACTATATGGGTCGGATTCTCTCAAACCGCGCTGCCTTCCTTTCCCCGTGGTTAGGGTTCTTTCTTACCCACAACACTACTCTCCCTTTCCCCATCCGCACTCAGCCGCCAAAACCCTAATCCAATCCTTCACCCGCCCCTCCTCTCTCTCTTCCTCCTATTCCCGTCGAGAGCTCGCGAATCCATGGAGCTGAGTAGTAGATTGTGCTAGAGAATCGGGTCTTTTCCCGCATCCGTATCGCCGCGGCCAGTCCCCCACTAGCTGCTGCTACCCAGAGATGGCCACTGCGAACCCCTTCGATCTGCTCGGGGACGACGACAACGACGACCCCTCGCAGCTGATCGCCGCCCATGAGCTGAAGGCCGCTTCTAAGAAGTCAACTGCCGCGGCGGCGCCAGCCCCCGCAGCCGCCCCCGTGAAGTTCCCCACCAAACCATCCCCGCCCGCTCAAGCTGGTGAGTTTTTTTTCTGTGGAGAAAAACGTTAAATAACTTTGTATTTTGTGTTATTTGGTCGAAAAAATTGGATCTTTGACTTTTTTTGGTGCTTTTGTTTTGTTTTGTTTTGTTTTGTTTTGGTTTGTTTTTTTTCCCTGGTTTTGCAGTGAGAGAGGGTAGGGGAGGCGGCAGCGGGGTGGTCCGCGTCGGTGGCCGTGGTGGTGGGTTTAGAGGTAGGGGCGGAAGAGGAGGGGGGTATGCTCCTAACAGAGATGTCGGGAATGGGAATGTTGATGGCTTCTCTGGGGGATATGGCGGCGGCGGCGGCGGCGGTGGATGGGGGGAGGAGGGTGAGAGGTTTAGGTCTGGTGACCGGGAGCGTGGCGGTTATGGAGGTTACCGTGGTGGCCAAAGGGGTGGCTACGGGAATGTGGAAGGAGGGGAAGAGGATCGCCCGCCTAGGAGGATGTATGAAAGGAGGAGCGGTACTGGACGTGGCTACGAGATCAAGCGGGAAGGTGCAGGCCGTGGGAACTGGGGTACAGTGGAGGATGCCATTGAACAGTTGAGTTTCTCTCGGTTTATTTACTTGTTTTGGCGGTTTCTTTGCTTGTGTAAATTCTGTTTACAACTGCGGTTGGGTTCTATTGTGGTAATCGTTCAACTATTCAACTTCTTCTATGAGATAGAGAGTCCGAAGAGGTGGTGAATAAGGAAGATAAGGGTCTCGCTGCAGATAAGGAGAATGATCAGGAGAAAGCTCCTGAGAGTGTCAAGGGAAAGGAAGGTGCTGAGGCTGAAAACGAAGAGAAGGAAAAAGAAGACAAGGTAGTCTATTATTATATATTCCTTTTTTAGAAAGTAAATACTAAATTACTTGTACAAACACAATTCCGCTTATATTATATCGATGTCATGTACATGTTAGATAGGCAAGTATACATTTGCACACATTCATGGATTTAGATGTTCTCACGTTAACATAGTACTTGGATTATGCATCTTTGATAGACTTTTAAATAGAGGCATTAGAGAATTGTCTTCAAAATTAAACTGGATGAACACTTATCTTTTGCACTTTGTGAAAGTTGTTAACATGCTCATGTTAGATGATTTTGCACATGCTGCCAATCGAAACAATTTACTCAGGAGGCACACTGAGTTCTCAAACATGTATTACTTGTGGTTACAAAATTGTATGTCCACTGCTTATTCACCAATTCCATTGTATATGTATGTTGTGTGAACATTAAAGTATTGCACTTGTAATGCTGAAATAACTGTGGCATTCATTTCCGTTATCTTTTAGTGCTATAGATCCTGATATGAAAACAACTTTGTGAGAGTGTTGTATGCTATTGGTTTGATGAGTTTTTTGTTGATATATAGAAAATGTGCTATGATATCTAGTTGAGCTTTCCCCTTGGATATCAAGAAGTGAAAAACCAATATCCCACTTGAGAGCTCATGCGCATTGTATTTGAATTAATATCATTCAATGCATGACTAGAAGCATGTGATTACTTTTTTTCACAAAAAAGGAGCATATGATTACTTTTGGCATTGCTATATTTAAGTTTTTTCGATTTAAGAAAAATACTGTCTACACCAAAATCTCTCCTCAACTCGATTCTGTTGCATACACCATTTCTTTAAAGTGAAAATCTAGATCTGCAAGAGGTTTGAGAAATATAAAACTTCTTCAAAGGGTTCTGGCATTTTTGTTTAATTGCAGAACACAATATAAGTGAGGATCTTAACATTTAATGGACATATCAGAAAGCTGCATCTAGTCTTCTGTAGGCTTCTAGCTTGCTATTGTGTTGACACATCAATTTTTGGTGATTGGTTATTGCTGCTTTATTGATATAGGTTTTTGAAAGAAGAAAGAGGGGTTAACAATTGTTAACCCCTGATATAGGTTTTTGATTAGTATGACTCCTAGAGTCTTGCTTATTACATAAATTGTTATGTAGGTTATCTTTGTTGATTTCATCTATCTTTTCAACATATTCTTATCTTACTCTCAGCTGTTTAATTCTGGCCTTTTTAAGTGATGAACTATGAAAGGTAAGATGAAGATTTTAGTGAACAATTTGGTACAAAATTCTCAATATACTTAATATTGCTTACTTGAACTTAATTTGTGACACTTGGAAGTAGTTCGGAAAGCTTTGTGAATTATTTTGCAGTATGTATTTTCCATGAAACTTAACTGCACAAATTAGTTACAAACATTTACCATTTATTTTGAAGTATTTGGACCTTACTGAATGCCGACGTTCAAGCATGAGTATCAAGCTCATAGCTTCTATATGCAGTGTCTTTTAAAAAGACAGTGTCTTCTATGTTTCTTCATGTAAATTGTGAACTGTTGTGGAAGAATAAGAGAGAATGACTCTCTCCCATTATACTCTGTATAAATCATGAACTTAATTTGTGACACTTGGAAGTAGTTCAGAAAACCTCGTGAATTATTTTGCAATATGTATTTTACATGAAACTTCACTGTACAAATTAGTTGCAAACATTTACCAATTACCACTTATTTTGAAGTATTTGGACCTTTCTGAATGTTGACATTCTAGCATGACTATCAATGGTCATAGCTTCAATATAAAGTGTCTTTTCTGTACCTTTCAAAAGAAAGTGTCTTTTATGTTTCTTTGTGTAAATTGTGAACTGTTGAGGAAGAATAAGACAATGATTCTTTCCCACTATTGTCTGCAAAGGTCACGAACCATTAAGAATAAGAGACAACAGGCTCTTTGACATTATTATTTTATGGGTTGGTAGCCTAGGCCATTTTCATAGTTGAATATTTTTGTCCATGACTTTCCGATTCATGTATTCTCATCAAATATTTATTATATGTATTTCTGATCAGTTTGTTTTTATGATTGTTGGTATGGACAAGTGTTTCATATTAGCACTAGTGAAATCTCATTTCCATTGTGTTCTTGACAGACTTTGTTGATAACTCCTTTTAAAAAAAGGCCTTTGTTCATATCTAGGCTGTTTTCTAACTATTCTTAATTTAAACCACTGGCATATATATCATTTATTTGTGCTTCAACCTTTTCTTCTTTTCTGTATTTAAGTGAAAGTGGTACTGTTTCCCCATCTTGTCTTTTATTATATAAATGTTTTAAAAGCATGACTTGTAAAGCTTTCTATTTACATATTTTTAATCTTCTTTATTTTTTGTGCCCTTCATTCTCTTTTACATTGCAAATCATCCTCATACTTCTATATCAACTGTTTTACATTCTTTTAGTTAATAGTTTATCTTTTTTTGTTTTTCATTGAAGAAGTAAAGGACAATCACTTGAACATGGTGACTATCCAAGAACCTTATTGATCTGAAATGAGGGACCTTCTTACAAGAGGCAACTATGGAGGGTGACCCATCATTACTCTAATGTCATACTCAGCACTTGGACTTCCTTCAAAAAGAACACCATTCCTTTGCAATCAGATGCTCCATTGCACAACAAATGGCCCCACTGATTCCATTCTTGACTTGAAACATAGTGGTTCAGATCCACCCTTCCTGCTGCCAATGATCTCCAAAATGCTGCCTCTGATGAGAAATCTACCCATTACAAGTTCATCCTTTCCTGTACTTTTGTTGCAAACAAGCATATGAAAAGAAAAAAGATGACCATGATCTTCAATTTCATCTGTCCATAGAGAATACAATTGGTATCATTTACATGGAAGAATCTGTCTATAAAGTTAAAGTCATTAATCTTCTTCCGTCTATAAAGTTAAGTCATTAATCTTCCGTGCCTCAAAAGCCAGGCAAAAACGTTAACCAATAGGCTGTGTTTGGCAGTGTGATATCCTTGAGAATCCTGTTAAGAACGATAAGTTGGTGGATGGATTAGATTAAGGTGTTTGGTTATGTGAAGGGTTAAGTGGCAGGTTTGATGTGATAGGTAAAAGGTGTTTGATTGGATGGTGGGATAAGCAATGAGGTTGGATGTGATAGTTGAGTGGAAAATATCATAAATCAACTTGTCACATTTTTGTCTTCAAAACAACCATATATCCCTGGGCAAGGTTTCATCCTCCATCTGAGGATAATCAAGAAAGAGCCTAAAGATTTCCTTCAAGCAATCATTATGTATGATAATATGTTTTATGGTCTTAACACTTTAATCTTTGTGCATGATGTTTTGCCTTTATACTTGCTATATTGAATGTGACATTTCTAATTTGCATCTATGCTGCCTATTCTGGTACTCACATACAAGTGACTGGATTGTAGTGGGTTAAACCCGCTGCAAACTTGTTTTGTGCAACATCACCTGGAAATATTTCACCCTTTTTTCATTTGGGGAGAACTCCAAATATTTTTTGAAAGGAAGAAACCCATATATCATGTTTGACTGTAGAAGATTGGGCCTTTTTAGTTGGATCCTTGTAATCTTTTGGAAGGATATGGAAAAAAAATTCCATATTGTAGTTGCTTGGATATGGAATCTGTTAAGAATAGGAGTGCTGCGGAGTTCTTCTTCTTCACGCATGAGAGAGCTTGCGTGGGAGAGTACACGGGAGGCCGGTGAAGTACAGTTTACGTGCACAGTACCCTACTGTTCATGGTGAAGAAGAGCAACCTAATATTGAGGAAAAAATATAGAAGGGGGCAAGTTGTAGAAGATGGAAGTATTGTTTCATTAAACTCAAATAAAACATGTAGATGTTGGTCTCTATTTTAAGAGATCCAAACCTAAATCAAATCTCAATCATAACAAATCATATCTTAAGCAAACTCAATCAATCAACTTATTCATATTTTAACTCAATCCTAAATTGGACTCTAACTAATTAAAAGAACTTGCCATATGTGACACAAAACTTGGTATGCAAGCCACCTCCCTAAAAACCTAAACAGGCCACACGACCTTGGACTCGCTGACTCAATGCCATGTGGCCTGTCCATGTGGCAACTATGCCACATGGCAGTTCACATGACATTACTTAATCACACTTCTCCTCATGTTTAGGTTGGAGTAGATCGATGACTTACTAGACTTGTGGTTTGTCAACGGTGCAGCTAGATGCTTCACCATCTTCTTTTGATGTGATTGCAAATCTTTTTTCCATCTCTGTAGTTGTTGCTTCGTTGGCAACATTTGAAGTTGTGGCTATTGGAGCAGTCTTGTTTTTGTAGAACTTGATAGATTTTGTTCTCCAACTTCTTCTTGGATGCGTTCATGGTCTTGGGTGTCTCTTCCAGATTTTGAGCACCCTTACCCATAATGAGCACCTTGCAACGAATCTCACCCTACTTTTGTGCTCTGTATAAGGTGCTGGATGCAGTAGTGAGAGGATTTGCTGTTAATTCCCTATTGGACTCCTTGGTCCTTGCGTAAGGTGCCAAGGAGTTCTTTGAGAGGACTCCCATGCCAGATGAAGAAGCCATGAAGGTCGAGGCTCAGCTGCGTGTGGAGATTCGTGCACAAGATGGGGTTTTCTTTTGTGTGAACTACTCTCCCCACTTCTCTTTGTTCCATGCGTGGAATGCATGAGAGAGTTTGCATGTGACAGAACACAAGAGAGGCTGGTGATGTACTGTTTATGGTGAACAGTAATCTATTGTTCACGATGAAGAAGGGTAGGCCAACGTTGAGGAAAAAATATAGAAGGGGAGGAGTTATAGAAGATGGAAGTATAGTTTCATTCAACTCAAATAAAATATGTAGATGTTAGTCTCTATTTAGAGAGACCCAAACCTAAATCTAAATCAAATCTCGATAATAACAAATCATATCCTAAACAAACTGAATCAATCAACCTATTCCTATTTTACTTCAATCCTAAATTGGACTCTAATTAATTACAAGAACTTGCCATATGTAGCACAAAACTTGGCATGCAAGCGATCTTCCTAAAAACCTAAATAGGCCAAATGGCCTTGGACTTGCTGACTCAATGCCACGTGGGCCTGTCTACGGGGCATTAGTCAGTCTTTCACGGAATCCAATTGTTTATTTTGTAATTATGGGCCGTATTTTTGTTATTTTAGTATGTGTTTGAGCTTGTACTTGTTTGTGCCTATAAATCAGGTTAATTTTGAGCCCTGACATATCTAAAACATGTTTGAACATTCCATGCTAACACCATGGCTTTACCCTTTTCCAGTGTTTGAAGATCAATGTTTGGGTTGTGATAAATATTCATCTAGGCTAACAATATGCCCTTTTGTTATGGAAGTGATCCTTTGAACAGTTGTAGGCTAATTACATATTTGGTATTACTATTGAAATGGCCATACATGACGTGAACCTTTCCCATTAAAGGTCCTACTCAACAGCTTTGATCCTTTATGTACTTGATATAGGTGAACATGATTATGTTCTCCGTGCGGGTAGTTGCATTTTTTTTTTTTTTTTGAGAAAGTGGGCAGTTGCATATTCTAGAATCTTTTTCCCTTGAAAGTTATTTTCTTCAGTGCCTTCATTTGAAATGACCATATATGACTTGAAGCTTTCCCGTTAATGGTCTTACTCCACAGCTTTGACCCTTTATGTACTTGATCTAGGTGAACACGATTACGTTCTCCATTCAGGCAATTGCATATTATGAAATCTTTTGCCCCTCGAAAGTTATTTTCTTCAGCGCCTTCATTTTTTGTTATCTTATTTATATAATTGTTTTGGTGCCATGTCCATCTTTATTTTCACTTTTTAGATAATCATTATCATTTTCTAAATGTGGTTATGTGTTTCTTAATTTCAAATGGTTCCTGGAATTTATTCATTCATTCTATTTTGTTTTTATTATCTGTTATATCATATATTGTACTTAATGACATTTTTTTTTGTTTTTGAGGCTGTCATCATTCATGTGCTCATTGGACAATTGTTAGAATTAGGATGTTATTTACGAATCTAGTGCTGCACACTGGTTAGGTTGGATTAGTTTTGTTTAAAACCCCAATCAAATTGATCTTAATTGACTAGGATTTTTCCAATTGAGCCCACTAGTACAATGCAATCTAATTTGTGTCATATCATTGTACCAAATTTGTAATTTTTAGTTTTGATTGGATTTTATATAACTACGAAGTCTTTTTCCACACTAAGTGGGTGCAATTGGATTTATAGATACTTAAAATGGTGAAGTTTGTTTCTTGCTTTTATACAAATGGCTAGTGGACAAGGTTTTAAATGGTGATAGTAGCATCACATCGATAAGTTGTAAAGAGGGCATGCTAGGGATGTATATCAATGATATATTGGCAGCATCATGGAATTGATGTAAATAATGTTGTGAAGGCTATTCCCTCAGGCTATCGGACCAAGCGAGAAAGTCAAATGTCGCCTTGGAGCTATTCCAGGTTAAGGGACTTCATCTAGGCAATAGCCTGGTCCCTTGGTTGCCTTGTGCCTCGTCACTCTACTCTTGATTCACTTTATGTAAGATTGTAAGACTCTTATTTAGTCTTAAGTTATATATATGTTAATATTATATATTGTTGTATATAAATTTTTTTTGAAAAGTATTGTTGTATATAAATAATACATACATGCCGACAACTTTTGTACTCTCAATTTTGTCTTTACTGTATTTTCCTAACATAGACTATTATTTGTCTATTATGGCATATATGCCTAAGTTATACATATACACTAGTGTAAGTCTATAATGATAATTATGATATATTATTAGTTTATCTATATATTTGTTATTGTATGTAAGTCTTTAATAATATATAATAATATATGTGTATATTATGTAAATATAATATATTATAGTACATGTCAATGCCTTATTTTGATAGATACATATAATATATATTTTGGCCTGTAATTATACATGAAATCTGTGTACACGTACAATAGTATAAATATATGTATGTTATTATTACTTAAATACTATAAGACCTTTATTTTTTCTTTCACTTAAATAGTGATATCATCTGATGAAATTCGATGCTACTCTATGAGCTAGATAGGCAATATTCAATGTGTAAAAAAAAAAAAAAGATTTGTTGCCTCAATTCAATTGGGTGAATGCCTTTTCGTTGCCTTTTGCCTTCGGCCATTAAGGAGCTTGTTGCATTGCACAGTTGCTCTGGCCTAATGTCTTGACAGCTATGGACATAAAATAGCTCAAAATGCCTTCAACTTCAACAAACTATGTTTTTAATGGTTAATACATGCAATAGCCAATGTAGGTCTACACTTTTAATGTTTGTGAAAACAAGAATCATAAAGAAGTGCATTAATAACAAGACATAAGAAGTCAGGCCACACATAAGATCACTGCAACCAGGCTTATTTTGGTAAAATGATACAAGCTAACTTACATCAAGTTAAGTACAAATGCCTTATAAATAACAATTACAACTACAAATGGACTTACATTTCTCAAATTTAAGTTCAAGTTCTCTAGTATTTAAAGGTACAACTGTTTTACAATTACATTAGACACTGAACCAGTACAAACTAAGTAGCTCTCTAGGTAGTTAATTAATTGCAAATTACATAGATGGCTACAACATACAAGGTATTTCTTAAGCTTTTAAATTGTAATTATTGGTTTATTTATTTCTTGTGTATGAGTTATTTTCTTATTTTGTTTGTCCTTTTTTTTTGAGAAGATATTTAGCTTGTTCTATGGGTGTTTATTTGGTGATTTTCACACAAGTTTCCCTGTACTTAAGTGAGACTAGTGTTTGATAATAGAATTGGCTGTTTCATTTCTTCTACATGGTAATACAGCAGCTAACCTTGATTGTTGGTTGTGTCATCCTTGTTTGTCTTCCCCTGGCTTTTCATCAAATAATCATAGAGATCAGATTTCTTCTTCAACATTGGATTCCTTTTGTCGTGGTGAAAGAGCAGCCTGACAACTCTGTAGCCTTAGGTAGCGCACTGCACTCGACAGGGAATGCTTTGTCATCGTGCTTTGCACGCTAGCTAGAGGTGCCCATTGCATGCATACTAGAAATTAGTCAGGCGCACACTGCATTATCCTCCTCACAACATGTGCAATGTGATGAACCACCACGGTGCCAAGTGGACAATATGTGCTCTTTTTACTGATCCATTTCACCTCCCAAAGGCCTTGGTGCGATCAGCATGTTGCCTCTCCTTGTGGTGTACATGCTGGTCTTGCATATGAACTCATGCTACACTATTTTCTCTGGGTGCATGCAGCTGAGTTGGTTTGATTGTTTGTTTGGTGCGACTATGATCATTGCTTGTTCTGTGCATCACTAGGGATGTTCTGTTCTTCCTACTGAGACATTGATTATTGTAGCATGTCATCTGCCACTATTGCTATTATTACTGCTTTGTCTTCATATCAGCGTTGGGACCTTCTTCCTTTCTTAAGGGCATCCATCAAGCTTAATAGTATCTAGTATAACATCCTTTAGTATGGAGGTCACCAGATTCTATACATCTTGATAAAGGTTGTTCTTGAGTTTAGCTATAGATAATGAGAAGTGGGAGTAGAACAATTGTATGGTCATGAGTCGGTTGATGTACAGCACTGAACCAAAGAATACTGCTGATGATTGTATATGAGGAATGCCAAGGAAATTCGGGAAATGATTGTATATGAAGAATGCCAAGGAAATTCGGAAAGGTCTGGTTAAGTAGTACTCTGAGAATTCAATGCCTCCAGGTTGGAAGATGTTGTAGGTGCATTTGATCGACCAATTAGGGGAAGATGTCTCCAATTGAGTATTTCTCCATGATGAGGTCCTTTTGCGATGAGCTTGTCATCACCTAGCCATCTTGTTGCATTGGCCAGACTACACTTGGCCCATGTCACCAATCTGCTTCAGCTTCTGTTCTCCAAGATTATATCAGATTTTAAAACTGTTTATGGTACTCTCCGAAAGATTGAGGTAGATAGATCTTAATTTACTGTTTCACTTGTCTATCCTTTTCTGTATGGGTCCACTTTTCACGTTGTTTTTGGTGGTAGTGGACATGGTCAAGACATTGGTAGAAGTAGGGGTCATGTTTGTCAGCTGCATGGTCACTGAAAGTGCATGAGCCATCAATATGAGAGGTTTTACGACAAGTTTCGGAGGCTAGCTTGGGCCAACCAAACTTCCACTATTCTTGAACACGCTATTCTAGAACCCCTAGCTACCCCTCTACAATGTCTATTTCAATTTAGTCATTTTTCCTCTTGTCAGAAAAGATTATTATTATTTTTTTTGGGAACACAATTGCCACATTTAGTTATTAAGTCTTCTTCTCCAGCTTGTTCTGATGTTTCTGCCGCTCTTGCTGATGCTATAGGTAGTGTCTCCAACCTTGCCTTCATTGCCTCTAACTGGGCAATTGACTCAGGTGTATCTAATTACTAGATTAGGAATAGTTGACCTTTGTCTACTGTTGGACACTCTGCTGGAGTTAATTTTGTGTGCCTATTTTAACGGGTCATTCTCTTATTACCTTAATTGGAAGCGTGTGCCTTTTTCTGATTGAGATTATTTGATATTTTTTGTGCTTCAAAATTCCCTGAGACTGGCTTTATGCAAGGGTTTTTGAATAGTCGGGTTATGCTTGTTGCACAATATTATTTTTAAGACATTTAGGTTATATAGATGATTGGTAGGAATGTAAGGGGGGTTGCACTGTCTAGATCCACCCACCATTGTTACTTGTGTTGCCTGCATCACAGTGATGGCATCATTGTTTGGGCACTTGCCCATGCCTAAAGCTACATCAGGTGTTCCTAGAGCTGTGCAGTTTTGAGTCTTTTGACTGCAAGACTTGCTGGTCAGGAAATTTTACTGCACTTTCCAGCTTATCTTGAAACAGAGAGTATATCCTTTTATGTTGGTTCACTGCTTTGTTTGGAGACCATGTCTGGTTCATGGTGACCTTGCTAGAAGTTTGTTATTTTTGTCAATGATTATTAAAAAAAGAATTGAGCTGATGTTGTGGAGGTAATGAAGTGATCATTCTAGTCAAAGGTACTTTTTATGAGTGTCGGTGTCACTTTTTTTGTTTTCCTTTGAGAGGAGTCCAATTGAGTTGGATACTAAACCTTTGCTTGTTTACCGAAGGACGAACAAGCAAACTACTACTGTTTGCTAACTCGTTTTGCAGGTTGTTATGTAGGTTGACAGCCCATCTGATTCTACCTTCAAATTCTGCACTGTATGCACGATCTTCATAGTCTACCGATGTGCAGACAAATTTGGATTTGCCCATAGTGTTATTGTTTTTCTTCTCCCTTTTTTTTTCTTTTCTTTTTCACTCTTCTTCTTCCTCTTTTTGAAGAGCAGTTGCCTGTAGTATTATGAAAAGATCCTGCAAGAATTCTATGCCTCATTGTATTATAATATTTTTAGGGACAGTTAGAACCCATGATAGAGTTTGTTTTCTTTAGCATTGATAAGTGCCAATGTTCCTAGGGTGATGTTGGTTGTAGGATGAAAGGAAGTTATGGATGAGAAGATGGATTATCCTATTTCTTGTTGGGACCTTATTCCATGCCTAGTACAATTGTTTGCCTAGATGGGCCTGTATAGTGAAATACCTGCTAGATGGGCATGTTGATAGGTTGAAAGAGTAATTGGTTGCCAAAGGTTCTACTCAAAACCTGTGGCGTTTATTATTTTTAAGCCTTCATCTAGTTGTTTGACTTAGCTTGATTCATATTACTTATAGCATTGCAAAAATGACCAGCTGTCAAAATTTTGGGATCCAAATTTTGGAATATATTCAATTTTATTCCTCTGTTCTGAAATGTTCTGAAATGGTTTTGCTGAGGTGGAACTAGACTAATTCCCCACTTGTCTCTATATCACATCATTCTTAACTTTTTTTTTACTTCTCATTCTTTTCAACTAATTCCTTGCTAATCCAAACAATGAATAGACCATCTAAACGATTGCTAAGGAAATAGGAAGAAGAGCTAAGGAAAGGAGACTTAAGAGGCAAAATAGAGGGACACAATGCTCATGGTAGAAAGCAGTGAACTAAGCACTTGAATATACCCTATAGTATGAGATGTTTCCATGCTGTTAGTAAGTTGGTGTTTAGACACTTACACTCCTTGAGATTTATGTATCATTTTGCTATTTTATATTTCTACTTGAACATGTACTATAATTTTTCCTTTTACCTCTCTATATAAAGAGGTGTAGTGTTTTAGAGTTCAATAAGATTGCTCAATTATTTTGACTTGGTATTAGAGTGGCAATCCTACATTGGTACTCCTATATTCACCCGCACAAGGTCTCTATCCTCCACCTTAACCCTTTCTTCTCTCTTGCCGACCTCCTTTTGCTACCACCGTCGTAGACCATAAGGGCAGCAGTGGCGTTGCCACACCCGGCAGCAACAGTAGATCGTCACCACCATCCATAGGTGGTCGAGCGTGGCTTCTCCACATCGGTGAGGGGAGCAGCACCCCTTAGGGACGTTGCTAGGGTTTTCCCTATGTCCTAGTATGCGTCTTGATTGTTCTTAAGGGATTGCAGTGACTCTTGGGATGGTTTCTATGACTTTTATGTCTTATATCTCATGATCAAGATGCTACTATCTTCTTGATCTCTGCTTCAGATTAGAAATTATGTTTTAGATCACGATTGGTGGCGTTTTCCCTCTTCTATGGGCATGATGGCATCATCTAACAGTTCAGAGGTGACATTGGGTATTGCTACGGATGTAGGGAGTTACAAGAATTCATTTTTTTTCTATCGTGAAGTTGGATGAGATCAACTATGCTAGATGGATTAAAATATTTTTGACACTCGAGGGACACGATAAGGAATATATCTTGATGGAGACAGAGTCACAGAACAAGATCAGGAAGAACGTCATGTGAAAGAAGGATAATGGCATGGATCATGAACTCTGTTTACCTTGGATCGGAGATAGCATCATGTACTAGAAGACTGCCAAGAAGATGTAAGATTCTTTACAAGATACATATTCACATGAAAAGAATTTCATCAAGGTCTTTGTGATGCATCATGAGATTGGTAGTTTTAAGTAGGAGGGCTAGTCGTCTTAGTACTATGCTATACCTTAAATGGGCTCTTGGAGAAGTATAATGCGTGCAAACTTGTTTGCACTTGTGTTACACAAAGGACATACAAAAGAGAGTTTATAGTTCTAAAGTTACTTGATGGACTTGGGCCTGAGTATGAGGCTGCCAGGTCATAGATTTTGTTGCTTTTTGAGCTTCCATCTCTTAAGGATGCATACAACCGGATGAATAGAGTGGATGTGAAGGTATCCACTCCATATGTTGGGCAAACCTCCACTCTGTTGGCTATTGGTGGACATGGTATTCCATCTACTAAGGGGAGAGGGGTGGTTGGGGTTAGTCTGGCAAACCTTGGACCATATGCTCTCATTGTGGCAATGTTAAACATGTTGAGACTAAATGTTGATCTAAGTATGGTAGACTTCTTATGGCTAACCAAGCCATTTCTTCAGAGGAGTTGAGTGACACTGTATCACATGCAGATTATGATGCAGTGGTGCAACGTCTTGCCTAATTGACACGGGAGCCAACTACTTCCACAGATACTGCTGCTTTCACCTCAGGTAATATTGTTGCCTTGAGTTCCAATAGTGGACTTTCTGATGGCATTATGTGGCTAGTAGATTTAAGAGTATCCTGTCATCGGAGTGGAGATCAGAGTTGTTTTCAGCACATTCAGTTTGTTCCTTTTGGTAGGATCGTTGAGGTGGCTAATGACATGCATTCCAGGATTGATGGTCGAGGAGATGTTATTCTGTCACTGAGATTGCCAGATGTTTTATTTATTCCTGATTTTCCTATTAGCCTCTTATTAGTTAGTAGGATTACAAAAGACCTACATTGTCGTGTCATCTTTGATGAGTTGGGTTGTACTTTCCAGGACAAGATCACGAGGATGATTGGTGGCAGACATGGGGAGGGGTTGTGTATCACTTGGTCTATACGACTTTTGTTGTTGCATGTCAATGAGAGGTTGCCTTTAGTGCTGGTGTAGTTTTTTAATGGCATCATCGACTTGGACATCCTTCGCTGGACATGTTAAGATGTGTCATTCCCCATATTTTGCCTACTGATGAGATATATTGTGATCCTCGCTAACTAGGGAAGCATCATTGCTCTAGTTTTTGAGCTAGTTCCTCCCAGAGTTTTGCTTCTTGCTTTGATCTATTGGGTATGGATGTTTAAGGTCTAAGCAGAGTTCTGATAGATTGGGTCAATGCTATTATTTGCTTATTGTGGATGATTACTCTTGAATGTCTTGGTTATTCTTGTTACGAAATAAATCTGATGTAGGCATAATGATTGAAACTCTTATGCAAATAAAGATCCAATTTTTTTTTTTTTTTTTGTTAAGATCATTCATTTTGATAATGCACTTGAATTTTGCATGACAAAGTTGGTTGTTTTCTACAGGTCTCTTGGTATTATTTATCAGACCTATTACACCCATACGTCACAGTAGAATGGGGTAGTCAGGAGGAAACATCGTTATGTATTGGATGTGGCTAGGACATTTACTATTTCATCATAATGTACCATAGATGTATTGGGAAGATATAGTGCTTACTGCTTGCTACTTGATTAACACGTTGCTTAATTTGGCAATACGGGAGTAGGCCCCTCGGCAAGTTCTTGATTTAGATAAGTTGTTTCATGTACCGCCAAGGGTGTTTGGTTGTGTAGTAGTAGTTCATATTTTGCGACTAGGTAGGGATGAGCTTTGCCTTAAAAGTCATGAAATGTGTATTTATATGGTATAGTAGTATTCAAAAGGGGTACAAGTGTTATGATCCATTGGGTAGGAAGCACTATGTAAGTGCTGATGTTACATTTTATGATCCAGTTCCATACTTCATTGTTGGTCAATAGTTATTTGAAGGGAATCTGACTCCTATGCCAGTCCCATTGGTCCCTTCGGAATAGATATCAGTTACTCATAGTCTAGACACCACTAATATAGACGATAGCAGTATGACACATATAGCCTACTCATGTCTACAGATTTCCAATTACTTACAGATAGCATGCATGGCATCAACTACAACCCCCACCACCTTAGCTACCTCTCTGCTCTGGGTCAAGTACGTGTTGAAATTGACATGAGTTATCCTAGTGGTGGTGCAGGTTCATCATATTCATCTGGTCAACCTTTTGGGGAAGATGTTTCCCCTGATACATTGGGGGAGACCAAGGTGGAGGATCTTGACATTCCAATTGCTATTCTGAAGGCATCTCGTAGTTGTGCTCATTACTAAGTTGTCTTAGGAAGTCGTTTGCTATGTTTATTGCTGCGATGTTAAGACACTCATATTCCCACTGCATATCAACAAGTTATGTTTGGTCCAAAATGACGTGAAGCTATAGAGGAGGAAATGGTTGTCGTACATTCTCTGTGGATATGGGAGCATGCAGATCTTCTAAGAGATGCCAAGGTGGTAGGATGCTGTTAGGTTTTTGCACTGGAAGTATAATCTAGATGGATCCATTTCTTGCTATAAAGCTTGATTGATTGCGAAGGGATTCACCCAAACTTATTGGGTAGATTTCTTTGACACATTTCTCTAATGGCAAGCCTTCTTACTATTTGTGTTCTTTTTCCTATGGCTGTCCTCTATGACTGGCCATTGCATCATGTAGATGTGAAGAGCGTTTTTTTCAATGGTGATTTTTAGGAGGAAGTCTATATGTAACAACCTCTTAGTTTTAAGACTTATGGGTAGTGCATGTAGGTTGAAGGTCATCTATGGACTGAAGCCGCGTGCGTTATTGTAGAAGTTATTAGAGGAAGTATATGCTATGGGACTCTTAAGATCTTCGGTAGATTACTTGCTTTTTGTTAGGAAGAGCAAGGGAGGAGTTGTTGCACTTCTTGTTTATGTTCTTATTTTCACTGGTGATGATAAAGCTGGGATAGTAGAGGTCAAGTAGAAGCTAGCTGATTCCTTTGTAATGAAGTACTTGGATGAACTAAAATACTTTCTGGGGATTGAGGAGGCATGGGCTAGAGATGTCATAGTCCTCCTGCAACACAAATATGCCCTTGATGTGTTACAAGAGATAGGGTTGTTGGGATCGAAACCTGCTAACATATCCATGGATCCTAAAGGTTATCTTTATGATACCGAGTCTCATCCTTTTGATAGTAGATCTTATAAGCAGTTGATTGGCAGATTGTTATACCTCACTATTACTCGTTTTGATGTCTCCATTGCTGTTGGGAAGCTTAGTCAGTTCATGAATAAACCAAGCTACGTTGGGATGCTAGAATGTTGGTGCTCAGGTAACTGAAGAGAGCATTGGGTCGAGGTATCTTGTTTAATGGAGGAAAGTCCATGTTTGTGGTTGACTATTTTGATGCAGATTATGCAGGATGCATGACAGATAAGAAGTCAATAACAGGTGTCTGTACTTATATGGTAGGGAATTTTGTGACTTAGAAGAGTAAGAAGCAGCAGGTTGTGTCCATGTCAAGTGTAGAATTTGAGTATCATGCCATGGCACAAATTGCCGTAGAGATGGTCTGGGTTAGATCGGTGTTACGTGATTTGCATGTCAAGGTTGACGGGCCAATGGAGATGAAGTGCGACAACCACGTTGCTACTTATATAGCAAACAACTCGATATTTCATGAGCGTATCAAGTATGTTGAGGTTGATTGCTATTATACCATAGATTTCATATAACACAGAGTTATCTATATCACTTTGGTTGCCTCTGAAGATCAGACAACAGACATCTTCATTAAGCCTCTTCCTCATCCTGCATTTGATGTATGTTCCAAGCTGAGCATGATTGATATTTATGCTCTAGTTTAGGGGAGTATTATTATGTTAGTCTTTAGACATTTAGGCACTCCTTGGGTTTTATGTATCATTTTGCTATTTTATATTTCTTCCGAACATGTACTGCCGTTGTTCCTTTAGGTGTAGGATGTCCGAGTTCAATAAGATTTCCCAGTTATCCCTACTTATGAATGTCATTTGTATTGTTGATATCTTGGAATATTTATACCTCGGGAATCTTCCACTTGAGCTATTGATATTCCCACAAAATGTTACTGAAATCATTAAGTGGAAATATTCCATTAAAATTAATGTGTAGTACACAATAAATTTTAATCTATTAGTGATCGGTGATGTGATTTTGATTCTCAACTATGGTAGTAAATTTCCAGGATATCATGAATTTTAACTTAAGAACTTCACTATTCTTGTGCTTTAGATGATTCTGCCGGTGATGGAGGCTATCTTACAACGTTGAGCTAGATAAGGAAGGTTTAATTTGGTGATTGGTAGAGGAAAGGAATTTTTTTTGATGTAAACAAATGGCTGTGGTCTTAAGAAGTTCCGTATCAATCTCATTGTTTAGATCATAAACCTTAGTTCGAAGGCACAATATGCCAAAGGGACAAAGAATTGTATACCTCTAAGGGGTTGGCATGATGATGGAGTCTGGTATCCAAGAGTTCATGGAATTAAATCTCATGACTATCGTATTTACCTTCTCAAAAAAAAAAGTGACTTATGATGATGGAGTGGGTTGCTTTGCACCCAAAATCGAGTGGTAATTGATTACCAAAATCAAAATTCTATTCAATTCTCTTGATTGAAAATATCCATGCAATCCTGCATCTGATTGGGTTCTATTTATTTGTGGTTATTTTCTGGATACTGTAACTCTTACTGGCTGTAGATTTCTTTTGCATCTCAAGAGTACGGATCTCAGCCTGCCTTCCAATCGAACTGTTAGCTATTATTGCAAATAAGTGATATTATTCATCGTGTATCATAATCGAAGTTGGCCTCAAGAGAGCATGCTAGTGCCTTTTGTTTTTCTTTTATCACTTCTTTGCCTTCCATTGGCTTCTTGGGTAGGATTCCTATCCAATTCTCTTGATTGAAAATATCCATGCAATCCTGCATCTGATTGCTTTCTATTTATTTTTGGTTATTCTGGATACTGTAACTCTTACTGGCTGTAGATTTCTTTTGCATCTCAAGAGTTCGGATCTCAGCCTGCCTTCCAATCGAACTGTCAGCTATTATTGCAGATAAGTGATATTATTCATCGTGTATCATAATTGAAGTTGGCCTCAAGAGAGCATGCTAGTGCCTTTTGTTTTTCTTTTGTCACTTCTTTGGCTTTCATTGGCTTCTTCGGTAGGATTCATTTAACTTTGACATGTTTGCATGTGGACCTCATTGGTCTGACTCTGGTTTGCCTCAAATAATGTTGATCTTATATTAATCGCTGATGCTTTGATGATAGAAGAGATTTTGTAAAAGTAACGGGAAAAACTTATGCTGATGCTTTCATCAAATGGCCGACTAGTTCTTGTATGATGTATAATTATAGAATTCAAGCATTGAAATTCAACCTGTTCTGGTTTTTGTTTTGAGGGAATTATATCATCATTGAACCTAAAAATTCCTTTTATAGAAGATTTTTCGTTTTGGAGCATTATTAGTTTACAGCTGTTTACAGCTTTTCCTGTAGTTTTAGTATAATCTGTGTAACATGGGAAATTCTGAGAAATTGTTGTGCCGCTGTAGTTATTTAATTAACCTCTTTATTGCTGTTGGGATTGTCTTGAATCTTGAATAAGCATTATATTACAATGATTTGCAGTTGCGTACATGCTTGTATCTGTTATGGTCTTGAATGGATTATAGATCACGGTTACATACTGCTTATTTTTCATTTGAACTGTGGCCGTAATTCATTTATAAGAAGTTGAATAAAAAAGAATTTATAAAATGATATGTTTCATTGCTGTGACAGAGTGAACTTGTTTTTTCCTCTAATAGGAGATGACCTTAGAAGAGTATGAGAAAATAAGAGAGGAGAAGCGGAAGGCTCTTCTTGCTTCAAAACCTGAGGAGCGAAAAGTGTATATTGACAAGGAGCTTAAATCAATGCAGCAGCTTTCCCTCAAGAAGGGAAAAGATGATGTTTTTATAAAGCTGGTGAGCCTTATCTCCAAAAAGTAGAAAGAAGGTTCATTTTCAGTTTGATTCTTGAGTTTCTCACTCACAACCATTATTTAACAGGGTTCTGATAAGGAGTCCAAAAAACAAAAGGAGAACGCAGAACGCAGTGAAAGCTCCAAGAAGGTTGGTATCCTGTTTGGCGATATGCTCACATTCATCTCTTCAAAGATGATTTTATGCATGGCTTTATGTCTACTATTTGGCTTTGCAGTCTCTGAGCATTAATGAATTCCTGAAGCCATCTGAGGGAGGGTTTTATACCCCTGCTGGCCGTGCTCGTGGCCGTGGCCGAGGCCGTGGAGAGCGTGGTGCTGGTAGAGGTGATTTTGGCCGTGGTGGTCACTTTGCTGGTGCTGCACCTGCTCCTGAAGTTTCTATCCCCATAGCAGATCCTGGACAGTTTCCTGCACTTGGCGGGAAGTAGAATTTTGTGTTCAGTAGTTTCTGCAGTTTGTGAGAGTCGTAAGTTACGTTTGTTTTGGTCTTTTTTCCTCAGTTTAAGTTTTTGCTTCAGGTTTTGAGCTAAACATTGACAATTACTGTACCAAAAAGAGTCCAAATATGAATTTCCATATTTTCATTTGCTGTAGATCGATTGTTTGGGTGTGCTTTTATTGGGCGGAGGGGCAAATAATGTGTTACCCTAAACTATTAGAGGGGGGTGTTCTTGAGGGGCTCAGTTTTTGGGGTTTTTTATGCTATGCGATTTTCGTATTCAGGTTCTTCGTCAACTTTTCCGTTCTTCAATTAGACTTGGGAAAATAATGAGTATTGAAATGCTTTCACACACGGTGGCCTTTAAGGATATCTGATGTACCGAGCAATCTTTTGTCGCTTTCCCTGTGCCGTTCTCTAGGATTTTGTGGTTCGGGTGATACGTGTACACGTTATGATGATATGTACGCTCTGTGATCGTTGCCCTTGCCTTTGGCATAAAAATATTACTTGATGACGATATAGAAAGGTTAGCGAAACAAAAAATGGGAGATGATGGGTGTGGGACTCTTAGACTCTAAGTTGATTTGAACCGATCAAATGGTTGGCCTTGTAAAG
Source organism: Thalassia testudinum (assembly GCA_037157565.1). Taxonomy (NCBI): domain Eukaryota; kingdom Viridiplantae; phylum Streptophyta; class Magnoliopsida; order Alismatales; family Hydrocharitaceae; genus Thalassia; species Thalassia testudinum. The sequence goes on from JAZHRO010000025.1 coordinate 61,773,991, forward strand.
AACAGAAGGCCTGCAGTTTTTATCATGTTTGTTTTATTAACATTAAGCGTCAATTATAGATGCGTTGCTTTTAGGCATGCAAAGTTTTTCTTCAACTTGATCCAAATCCGACCTACCTGATCTGATGGTATAGGTTTTAATTTGAAAATTTGATTAGATATGGATGTGGGTATAGGCTTGATTCTTTTATTTGATCTGATTACCTAACATGCATACCAGATAATTTTTGTTTTTAGGTTTTTATCTTATTTTAAGACTGATTTGCAAATGATTTTTAATGTTAAATGTGATTGTAGATATATTTTTATATAAATCGTTTTCTTAACCTCAATGTTGTTTCAAATATAAATATTTGGAGGTTAATTATAGCGAAAAAGTTAAGAAACGTCACATTCAATGTGTTATGCAACATGAAGATGGGGTTGTCTGTAGGTGGGCTTTTGTCTTTATCTGGTTGGGTTTCACCTATGCTTTCCATATATAACGTACTTCTCTATTTATTTTTCATTTACACTTCTCTGTTATTCAAGTTCTCTTCTTCGTCTCCTGCAGTGGTTGCGTGTTTGTTCGTCTTATGCTCTTCCTCCGGTGTGTCTTCTCTTCGTAAGATTATTTATACGTTTTGATTATTTTTTTTGTTTTTTGTTTTATGAATGTATTTTTTATATGAATCACATTTTTTAGTACTTTCTATATGGATCTCAACCTTTTGATTTGGGTTCTACTAATGATGATATTGATCAATTTGAACATAAAGCATCAATTATTCATTCATATGATCATCATCATGTTGCTGTTGTAGATCTTTTATTTACTTCATCTTCCGGTGTTGAAGTTATTAGAGATGTTGGTAGAAATGATGGTTAGTTCTCCTAATTTCTTGTTGCATTGTGATTTTTCATTGGTGGAATTATAATACTTTTAGAAGCTGCAATAGGATAAAGATCAAGCACAATCGATTGATAATGGGAAATTAAATGGTGTATTCTTACATGTTTTCAATTGGTTGATTCTAATTATCAATCGATTTCATTATCAAATTATCATAATCATGAGTTTTGTAAGTATAAAATGATAAAGTATCTTTAATCTAAGAAAACATTCATTTGGGAAGAATGTGGTATGATGCTCAATCAAGTTGTTATTCGATTGTCAAAGTCTATTTCTTCTTTTGCTGTTAAAGATAGGGGATTTGAGAATGACCTTTAATACCCAAGATGCGAGGAATGTATTTTGTAGAACGAGAAATTTAAAGCTTGGAGTGGGCGATAGGTCATTCAATGTTTATTTTACTAAGTTGTAATCAAGTAATAGCAACTTCTATTCAATAGATTTTAATGATGATGGATGCATTCGAAACATGTTTTGGTCTGATTTTAGTAACCGATTGTCTTATAAGGTGTTTGGGGATGTCGTTTCATTTGATTCCACATGTTTGACCAATTGCTATGGTATGCCCTTTGCTCCATTTGTTGGATGTGAAGTCGGAAGTCAGGATGTTAATAAGTTCTAGTTGTAGCATAGTCGAAATCAACCTAAACAACTTTATAATGGAACTTTGGCGAGTCCCGATCGATTGCAAGGAGGCGGTAACGGCAAACTGAGTCTGATTCCTACTTAAAAACGTAGTTCGATTTCTAAAGTGTGTATAAAAGATTCGTCGGTTGCATTGTTAATACAAAGAACGTGCATGTGTCAAAAAGATAACAAATGTGAATGTGGGTTTCAGTTCGCACTACTTCAACCATGCGCAAGCTACTGACAGAATTTCTATCACCAAATCATTTACATTCTTCGATACTGATGTGATTTATTTGATTAAAAGAAAAGATGATCCCCAAATAATAATAACAAAATTTACTTCATTGAATCATCATCATCTATTTATAAACAAAGCTAGAGGAAAGCTTGTACATGGAAAGTAAAGCTACTAAAGTTAGCAGAAAGATCATCCCGTCGGGAATGCTCTGAGAGCCATTTGCATTGGAGGATGAGGGTGGTGAGACTAAGGGTATGATGGCCCGTCTCCACCACATAGAGAGCTACATGTATGGAGCCTAGAGAGAGCTTAGGCGTGCAACCAAGAAGGAGATTACTAGCACTACAAAGCAAGAAAATAAATGCAGGAAATTAAAGCAATGAAGAACACTACTATTATTAGAACGTGGGACACCAAGGGTGACCTTGGTGGCCATTTGGCTAGAGGTGGAAGGAAGGTGGAGGATGGCCACAAGGTGGTGGTGGTTGGCCTCTTGGAGGTGGTGTTGGAGGAGCTTGAGTGGAGGAGATGGTCGCCGTGAGGTGGAGTTGAATGGGAGGAAGAAGATGATGGGTGGGTGGCCAATTGATAGGGCTTTTTATAGAAGATGGGGACCTCTTTTAAGTGGCGTTGGGAAGCCTCTAGAAGAAGGCCTTAGGTGCTACCTTGGGAGGGAAGAAGCGGTCTTCAAGATCCACTTTTTGTGGGGAGAAGTTGGGTGTACGTCGACTAAGTGGGATGGGTCTTAGGCTAGTGTTGCGCCTCCTAAGAGTGGTTGTGGGTCAGCACTTTGGAGGGGAAAGGGAAGAGGTGTCGTCACCTTGGTTGGGATGGGTTTAGACCACTCTAGAGTCTTCTAGAGTGGACGGCTAAATAAGTCTTAGGTTGGGTCTAATAGGTCTAGGCAAGATGTTTAGGTTCAGCTCCTAAAATAGGTTCACTTAACCTATTACGAATGTGGTAGGTTCAATTAAACTTATCATAAGTTTAATTGAATCATTATGTGTGAAATTGGGATAAGGAATTCCCAATTAGGTTGTAGGTGAGTCAATTGGATTATGATTGAGTCCAACTGAACTTGCATGGATTGAAGTGATCCAATTGGGTTCCATGAATCCAATTAGACAAAAGGGCTAACCCAATTGACTTGTACTGAGTCAATTAGGTGTAGTGTGAACCTAATGAGGTTCTTAGGTAGGGTTAGTAGTAGTGTACTAGGCTTAGAAGGTCTCTAGATAGGTTTCTTAGGGTGTGTGGTATGATTCCTAGGCCATAGGAAGCTAAATATGGCTTTTGATTCTAAAAGAGGAACCAGAGAGGACCTCCAGTCATCTAGAAGCTTGGTTCGACGACTTATACTTCAAAGTTGGACGTCTGAGGGATAGGTTGGATGTCCAATACTCAAATAGTATTGGAGTCAGGGTTCTGATCATAATTTCTGTAGGAATTGGATTTCCAACACACTGTTTAGACGTCTAGAAATGTGCTGGAATGTTCATTTAAAGTTTCCTAGATGTTCTAGGCGCTAAATTGGTGTTTAAGATTGTCGTGTTGTAATATAGCCAAAATAGTGTTTAAACAAATAAATTTTATTACTCGAAAAAGTTTCGAGGTCGAACACAAGGAGCAATATAGAATTTAAAGCTCAAGATCACAATTTATAATGTAAATGAGCACAATATATAAGTAAAAGCTTAAGGCAGAATGATATAAGAAATCAATGATCAATGTGCAAAATGAGGAGGGTAAAATGGTGATTTAAATCACCAATTACCCTTATATAGTAATAGCAAGTAGAAGTACAATATCAATCGAGTTAATTATAGCTTTAGAAACTCAAATCAGACATCTGAAGATGGGATCAGGCGACTTAAACGTCTAATGCTATAGTGCTCTTCTCTTCCTTTCCCTTCTGATGTTCTTCTTCTTTCTTTCTTTCTCTGCTGCGGCTCCCTCTTCTCTTCTTCCTTTCTTCTTCTTCTACTCAGCCTCTTCTTCTTTTGCTGCCTTCTCCTTCTTCACATAGGGGAGGGGCTTCTTGAATTGGCTAAGTGCTAGCCAATACTCTCTGCAGCAAAACCCTCCCCCTACCCCGCGCAATCTCTCCTTCCCTTTCTCTCTTAGGCTCTACCCTCCCAGGGCCTCTCAATGGGTAACTGGGTAATCGAGTAGGTGCAAACCTAGGTCCAGGGCTGCAGGCGTGGTCGCAGTCGAGGAGTGAATGGCTTAGGCGGGTCGGGCGCACCAGGTTTACGGGTTAGGTGTCGTGGATGAGGCGCATGTGAGGGGAGGATGTGGGGGACCTCACCCCCTTGTGTGTCAAGGCGATAAGCGAATGACACTTTTTCAATTTATGTAGACGCGGGGGCTCGTTAGCTTCCGAGGTGGGACTATCCCACCTTCTTTCACGCAGTGGCAGCAGCAGCTCCTCTCGCGTTTGCAGTCAAATGTTCGGTCAAAGGGCTTAATTGGTTCCTGGGTTGTGGACCTGGAGATGCTCCGCTGCACATGGGACTTCGCCTGGGACCTGCAGGTGTTGGAGAAAGGGCTTCAAACTTCGCTCGAAGCTTCGTCAATGGCAGAGGAGGTGGCACACTTGAAACCAAGCAAATGGCCTCGCGGCCTAATTAAACTTTCTCAGAACCTTCACCAGGACATGGCGAGTGCAATGGTGGAGGTTAAGTGGCGTGGCGAGTCCGTGCGTGCATGACAGAGTTGGACTGTGTGCGTGAGAGTGGGTGTGTTCGGTGGAGCGTTGGAGAGGCTAATAGCCTCGAAAACTAGAGGGCTTTTACTCTTTGGGACACGGCGGAGGTGTAGAGATGAACGGCAGCCGGGTTGGTGGAGCGTAGTGGCCGTGCGAGCTCGCAGGAGGTACGCCGATGAGGCGAAAGACAGAGTCACGGAGGACATGTTGGCGGTCAAAATGAAGTGGCAAGTGTCTGAAAGTGAAGAGCGGAAGTTGAGGTGTTGTTTAGGAGGGGAGGCAAATGAAGGGGAGCGGAGTTGGCGTCGGTTGAGGTGTGGCCGACAACGAAGATGAAGCTACTCTGATGAGAGGTGGACGGCGAGGATGAAGGGGGGTAGGAGCGCCGGTAGGTGCTGCGCGACAAGGAAGAAGGCAAGGAGGAAGAGTCTGCCACTGGTATTGTGGTCAGACGATGAGGGAAGGCAGGGAGAGTCGTCGGAGCTTGAAGAGCAAATTGGCCAGAGGAGGAGAGAGGAATTTGAGGGATTCTCTTGTCGAATTCAAGCTTGGAGGATCGGGTAGGCCTGGAGAATCTTTATATAAGTGTCAGGGGGTCGACTAGAGCTTGGAAGCCAAGATTTCAAGCTTGGAAGGTCACCGGAGTTAGAAATTCCTTGATACCCAAATCTCTCATGCGTTCACATGAGAGATTGGGTAGGTTTTAGGGCTTAGGATTGGGTCTAAAATGAATGGAATTTCTTGACAAACTTCCCTTTCAAATTTGAAAGGGATTCGTCAAGAAATCAGGGAGTTGTTTCCTTTTTAAGGTTGCCGGAGCAAGTAGGAATAGGTTTAATGGTGGTAGGGACCTATTTGTGAGAATGATGACAAAGTTAGGGGCCTATTTGAAAGAATTTTGAAAGTTAAGGGTAGAAATGTAATTAGATAGGACCAAATTGTAAACTAGGTCAAGACAAACTCATCTTGGGTCCAAATTTTGGTACAAACCTAAATGGACCTAAGGAATCCAATGGTGAAGTTGGATTTTGGTTTTGACCATGTTTGGCTAGGTAATTTATGTAAAAACCTAAATTAGGGCAAATGTCTGTCTGTAATTCTATTTTGGGTCAAAACAGGTTCTGATGGTCAAATTGAAGGTTTTAAACCCTAGAGAATATTTTTATATGAATTTTATAGGGTTTAGGTGGATTTTATCCTGATCAAAATCTCAGTTAATTAAGCGAGTCTGTTTTTAGGATTTCAAAAGTTATTTAATTCTCAAAACATGTGCAAACCCTTTTCTGATTGTCTTAATCCACTTGTTATCTTTTTAAGACCAATTTACATTCATTCAACTCTTGAGAAAACCTGTGGTTGTACTGCATTCATGATAAGCTGGTAAAATTATAATTTTAACCTTAATTTCTTATTTTTCCTTCATAATGATTATGCAATGACTTGTGACTCTCTGACGGTTATGTAGGAGTATTTATTGACTTAATTGGGTCAAAATGAGCTAGTTATGGCTCATGATGGTGTTCCCATCACTAGGCTAAACTAACCTAATAGGAGGGTGGCTTAGGGATAGAGAAATGGATAAGGTTATCCAAGGACTAGGGATAGTGGTAGGGTTATCCTAAGTTTTTCTTTACTTTAATTTTTTACATTTATTCTTACAAGAGTGTAGTATACTGCATTCTTACTCTGCCTTCGACTCTTCTTTATTCTTAGCTTTATTCCAAGCTTCCACTCCAGCTCTACTGCAGTTCCAGCCTCTATCCAGCTTTTATTTAGCTTTTGTCCAGCTTCAGGCCATCTCTTGAGCTTGTTATTACCTGTAAACCCAATTATTCACTAATTAGTATGGAAATATAGCATTATTTCATGAATAGTTAACTAGAGCAATTATAATGCAACATATTCAGCTGATGTAAGTATTATTCCTAAGTTAAGATATGATCTAACTCAATTCAGGTCAATTAAGTCCTATAATTGCTGTGCAATCATTGTTGTAAACAACCATGGACATACTATTTTATTTGGTTGTGCTTTACTTGGTGATGAGACCACGGAGAATTTCAAATGGTTGTTTTTGACTTTCTTGTCATGCATGTGGGGTATGCAATCGAAGGATATCATCACAAATCAATTCCAAGCGATTATTAATGCTATTTCAACTATTTTTCTTGGTACTCGACATTGTTTGTGTATATGGCATATTAAAGATAAGTTTCCTTAAAAGTTTCCCAAGGATGAAGTTACCAGGGATGCTTTTAAGGAAGTTGTTCATAATTTAAGGTGTAAAGAAGAGTTTGAAGATATGATTTGAAATTAAAGATATAAATTTGGAGGATAATAGATGACTTTCTAACTTGTATGAGATTCAACATATGTGGATCCCATGTTTTTTTAATGACATGTTTTGGGTTGACATGTTTAGCACTAAAAGAAGTGTGGGCATAAATGCATTCTTTGATGAGTATGTTAATTCAAAAATCACCTTGAAGCAATTCATGAGGTAGTATGAACTTGGACTTCAAGCCAAATTAGAGAAGATTCGGAAGGCTAACTTTGATTTATAGACTTCAAGTCTCCTGTGTTGTATTCAAAGTTTCCTATGGAGGCTCAAGTTAGGGATGCATATACATTGATGAAGTTCTTTCAATTTTAGAACGAGTTGCAAAATGTTATTTATTTGAAGAAAACCTTATCATTTGATCGTGAAACTGAAGGCTGCCATTCAGTTGTGGTTCAGGAGTTTGGTTCTCCTAGTTTTTTTCCTGTTTCTGTGATATTTGAGAAGGGTTTGAGATCAACATCATGTGTGTGCTCTATGTTTGAGATCGAAGGGATTCTTTGCAAGTGTTTCATATTTGTTTTGATTGATTTTGGTATATATGAGTTTCCATGTCAGTATATTATTGATTGTTGGAGAAAAAAACATCAAGCTTCCTTCTTTTTCGAGTCGTTTATGTAGGTTCTACCCTTGTACTAGGAGGGGGTGAGATTAGCGTAACAAAAAAAAATGCGGAATTGAAATATATAAAGCAATCTCACAAAAATCAATCACAAAATGTACACAGGTATTTTTTTAGGTGGAAACCCAAACCGGGTGAAAACCACCACCTAACCCTCTCGAGTTAGGATTTTCCGATCAACCTAGTTGATCAAATCCACTAACCGAATCACTTTGAACGAGGGTGATTCAACCTCAATACAACCACGCTACAAGTACGAGGGTAGCGTTCCTCAACCCCTTCTCTCCACGAGAAGGATTTTGTCCCACGAAGGAGACGGGAATTCGCAAAGCGAATACCCAACCAAAATACAAAGATAAAATAAAACAACAGTCCTATAGAGCCAACAAAATTAAACCTAGCTTCTATAGGAAATAGGAAACTCCCCTTTGCAAGGAGTGCGTCGACGATGACGCGGTGCGTGTGCCACGCGACGGCGCTACGTCGCTCTCGTTATCAACAGCGGGAGAGCGGGCGCGCGAAGGCTTGATGCTCTCAAGAGAATGAAACTAGAGCTTGGAGAGCAAGGGCCTCAATTGGACACAAAAGAGTGGAACTAAGTTGCTTATGTGTGTCTCTTGTTTCTCTTAGTGTGTATTTGTGTTACAAAGGTTCCCCTCTATTTATAGAGGCCTTAGGAAGGCTTTGGAAGGCTTGGAAAAGCTTCTATAGCCGTTGGGTGCAAAGCCCAAGAGAATCAGGCCGAAATCAGGACAATGATTACACTTGACAGGGTTATCAGACGTCTAACTCTGGCATCAGACGTCTGGAAGGCCACTTTAAGACGTCTGATTTAAAGGTCAGACGTCTGATTCTATGCGGGTTTCTCCCTGACTTGAATCAGATTTAAACAGGGTTTTTGTGCAAGTCCATCAGACGACATACAGGACGTCTGGCACTAAGTCTGGACGTCTGGAAACCTACTTTTACTGTGGGAATTGATTTTCAAACGTTGCAACGGCTAGAAAATCTCTGAGAAGAGATTTTGGGTCAGCCGAGGCAAAACGGTCATTTATCAGACGTCTGTAAAGTCCTATGGACGTCTGATAAGGCTCTAACGGTCATAATCTTGAGTGTTTTCTAAGCCAGCCAACGGTCCACTAACTGGACGTCTGGCAAATCCATCAGACGTCTTCTAAGACGTCTGGTCTAAGGTCTGGACGTCTGATTTCATCAGACAGAACTAACTATCTCCAGCCTAACAGTTATCAGACGTCTGAAACAACAGTCAGACGTCTTAAAATTCTTTATCAGACGTCTGATTTGTGAATTAGACGTCTGGAAAGTCTGTTTTAACCCTATATTGGTTTTCTAAGTGTTCTACAGAAAACCTAAGTATCCTAGGGTTGTGCAGGTGTTCCTAGGACTACTTTTAGGGTACTTTGAGGCTCTTTAACATAATGTTCTAAGGAATCAAAAAGAGCAAGAAAATAAAGACAAGAGATACATGAAAGGATAAAAAAGAATCTATCCTATTCTTCTTGTCTTCCATCTCCAATCTTTCGCTCCACGCGAACCTCCTCTGTTTTCCGTCAAGCTCCTCCAATCCGTCCTGGATGCGAGCTTGAGTTCCGTCTAAACACGTCTTCATTTGCAATTGACCTGAAATCTAGGACTCAAATTGCAAATGTTAAATAACACGTGTTTTGTTATCATCAAAACAAATGATCGTGGTGCTCTAGCACCAACAATCTCCCCCTTTTTGATGATGACAAAACCGTAAATAATAATGCAGAAAAAAAACCTCCCCCTTTTTGACATTATCAAAAAGGTTTGATTGATTTAAATTTCCTATAACTCCCCCTTAAAACATGCTCTTTTATAAGTTTATTTTAACAAAGGTGATATTCTCCCCCTTTTTGTAACAATGCGATAGCTATTATTTTTCTCACCCTTTCTAAAGGAAAATTAGCTACCTTATTTCTCCCCCTTAAAAATTGACAATTAGCTCATAAAATTTTTAACTCCCCCTATCTAAATGCTACTGATAAAAAGATAGGGTAAAGGGTTTTACCTCACCTACCATGGCCAATAAAATGGCCCGAATGGTGGTGGTGGATGCCACATCGGATGGGGCTCCCATCCGTAGCTTGGAGGCCCGGGCATTGGCGCCGGTCTCCAATCTGGTGGTCGACGTGCGGCGGGTCCGTCGTTTGTTCGCCGTCTCGTCGGTCTTCTTGTTCTCCTCCTTGGTCTACTCCTTGGTTCCCCTAACTTGAGTTGACCAGCCTTGAGCTTGTAGGTCCAGTCCTGTGTATTGTAGTTATCCCTGAATCCTACAAAACAAGATTCCAAATTTTTCTTTGGTATCCAAGTAAGCTTGGATCCGGATTTGTTAGAGGGTCTCCTTGATGGAGATCCTTTCTCAACCTTAGGGCTATAAAACTTGTCTACTTTATTGATTAATTTGTTAGAATTTTCCCTAAGACATGCAATTTCTTTTTCTATAATGCTCATTTTAGTCTTTAAATCTGAAATTTCTAATTTTAGACTAACATTTTCCTCAATCAATTTATTTTTTTCATTGATGAGGTTATGATTATCTAATAATAGGTTATCATCCTTAGGAGTAGCTTCTATGTCCTTAAGTTGTTTTTCTAACCTATCATTTTCATTTTTAAGAAAACTAAGGTTCTTCTTCATGCTTTTGTTTTCTATTTTTAGTGATTTACTAATCTCGAATAATTCATTAAAAGCTTCTTGTAAATCAAAATTTACCTCGTCGTCGGAGTCGCTTCCGCTTTCACTGTCGCTATTGGTTCCTCTAGCCATGAAACCAAAGTAAGAGGTTTCTTCTTCTTTTTCTTCTTCTTCTTCCTCCGAGCTGGAATCTTCATGAGTGCCTTCCAACCTCCTCCATATCTCGTGGGCGGTGGTGCACTCTTGGATTCGTTCGAATTCTTTTGGACTCAATGCGCAATACAAGGCATTCATTGCCTTTGCGTTGAGTGAGAGCTCTAGAATCTGCACCTGCGAGTAGCCTCCTTGGGGTCGCTTCGGGATCTCGTATGGGGTTTCGCAACATCCCCATACCTCGAATTCAGTGGTTTGAATTGTCAGAGCATTCGTGATCCCAAGCAAGTAAGGCATCCCGGTAAGGCCTCATGAGAAGAGATTCAAGAAACCATATGAGGTGTCACTTGTGAAGAGAAGAAGTTGATACAAGGTGGTGCATCAATATTGAAATCTAATTTTGGATCTTAATTTGTAGATTTTTTTTATCGTATTCATGCTTGTAGAAATATATATATATATATTTAAAAACTATGTTTTTCTAATACATTGGTTTTTAGTGTAAGAGAGATGTTTGGAATTTGATTATATGAGATTGATTTCATTTTACACCGGTGTATTCTTGTATTACACCGACTGAAAATTAGAGTTCATCGGTGTATTCTTATATTCCACCAGTTGATTTTCATTTTAGATCTATCTTTTTTTATTTTAACTTCTTTACATCAATTGAAAATAATAATCAATTGGTGTGTTTGCATATTCCATCGGCTTATTTTTACTTTAGATCAGTTGAAGATGTTAATCAACTGGTGTATTCTAATTTTGTATTGATTGAAAATAATAACCAATTGGTGTATTCTCATATTCCACTGGCTGATTTTCATTTTAGGGTATTTAAGCATTATCTCATATTTCACTGATTGAAAATGAAACTCAATTGATGTATTATCATATTCCATTGGTTGATTTTCATTTTATATCTAACCATTTGTGTTTTAACTTCATTCCACCGGTTGAAAATAACTATCAATTGGTGTATTTCTTATTTTGTACCGATTGAAAACATTAGTCAACTGGTGTATTCTAATATTTCATTGGTTGATTTTCATTTTGGGGTATTTTAGTGTTATCCCATTTTTCATTGGTTGAAAATGAAACTCAACTGGTGTATTCTTATATTCAACTGGTTGCTTTTCATTTTATATCTATCCCTTTGTGTTTTAACTCCACCGGTTGAAAATGACAATTTTTTTTTTTTAGAGAAGGAAAGGACCACTACCAAGGATAGTACCCGTCCAGATTTATTAATGAAAAGCAGATGCAATTACAAAGTTGAGAGCCATAGACTCGCAGAGGAGTTCACATCAATATAGATATTTTCCACCCATCCCCTTCTATCATTATCATTAAAAACTACATCATTCCTGGCTCTCCAGAGCACCCACAAAACTGCTACCATGCGGACCTGAGGCTTGGAGCAGTCAACAAATTGCTTCCACAATTCATCCCACATTGGCATTGAGGAGGATAAAGTTCGGTGCCAAACCACATTTGAAACAAGGCATACACCAAATAAATGTCCAATATCATCGTCTCCAAAGCCTCATAATGGTCAAGCAACAGATGGTGTTCCCATGAGACGATGTCTAAAAGCACCTGTAACAAGACCTTCTCTTCTGGTCCGCCATAAAAAATTTACACCTTCAATGGGATTTTAAGCTTCCACATGGCCGTGCACACCTGTTTATGCTCATCACTCCCAATACTTGCAATCTCAAAATGATATGCCTTAGATGGAGTATAAACACCCTCCTTCCAAACAAATCCATCTATCCCTTCACGAGATGAAAGGGTTCCAACATCTCCATCATTCTCCTTGACTCATCCACAGATCTGCATACATAGAGATTGATGTAGACAAAATTTTTGAGGGTAAAATGTCTATTCATGCATGTTCCTAGGCTTAAATTTGCATTTCATGCTATAATATTGCATAGCATGCATCATTTTGCATTTAGAGTAGTTGTATATAATTTAGGCTAATTGCGTCCTTTTTGTGGTCAGGAGAGAAGGATATTTATTTTGGAGCCTCGTATTGATAATCCAACTGTATGGATCTAATTAAGACGACGATCAGAGTCCAACACCTCTAAAATCACCTCGATCGGAGTCCCGTAGCACCATATGCAGTCCAAGGAAGATCAACGGCCAAGGGACTAGGTGACAAAATTTGGAGCTTCAAATGACAAATCTGACCACACGGATGGGTTCGGGTTGACAATCGCAGCCTAATGACGCGAAAATCAATTCAATCCAACCTTTGTAGTAGCCCCTACAACGAAAAGAAGATGGACGACCCAGACTGTGCCACATGGCGTAGCCCAGGTTGCCCATGCACATGCACGCGCCACCGCATGCATGCGCACGGCACAGTGCCAGCGTGTGAGCGTGCGTGCACGCGGCAAAGAGAGGTATAGCGCAGCACCAGTGACGCATGAGCTAGCCTATAGCGACGCTTACAGCAGTCGCTAATTCCTCGCGTGCCAGCAGAGCCAGCCATGGGCATGAGCTGCTTACAACGACGCTTCCAGTGACGGCTTGGATGTCACTAATGGTCCCATACCTATTTTTGCCTCTTCTCTTCCATTATAAAAGGACCTACACCCCCTCCCTTCCAAGCCATCTCTACCTACTCTACTCGCACCTACTCCCAAGCTCTAACAAGCCTACCAACTCTCCATTAGAGCTTGTTCTCAAGCTCCCAAGGCTCCTATTAGTGTAGCAAACCTCTACCTCACCAAATATTCATCCATCTTCCCATCCCCATTCATAGGTCGCCTTGGAGCCGTCCTCCTACCTCCATTCAGGTAGTAGATCATCTCCGTCTTCTCACCTCCATTCCGGAGCCACGTTGAAGCTTTCCTCTACCCGACGTCCTCCTGCATCTCACCTCAATCGTCTCATTCCTCACCTCCTTCGTCCAAGCTTCCGCCAAGCGCCGTTGTCTCGCCGAATAGCCGATTTGGGAGATTTCCTCTCACCCCCTATCTTTTTATGCTTTCATAGTTTATTGTAATTGACATTGGAAGTAATATATATCAGATTTGTTCCACATCTCTATCTTGTGATTCGTTTGCTTATTTTCTTCTTACAAAAATACAAAAAAATAATAAAACCCTATAATACCAAAAAGAAACAAATCGAAGCGCGGTTTTTAGTTAAAGTAAACGTCGCCTCCCTGTGTTCGACCCGGGACTCCCTTGGAGTTTTGGTATAAATTTTATTTGACCACGCATTTTGCAACTATGATGACGGGTTACTCGTAATCCTGATTTCAAACTCGCGAAACACGTGCGATCATTTTGGCGCCGTTGCCGGGGAGGCAACATAATTTACTTTATTGTTTTCTGTGCTTCTTTGCATTTACAAAGCACTAACCCTGCTTATCTCTGATCTATTACCTTATAGGTACCCTAGCATGGAGATCCAAGTGTGGTAGATCGGAGTAAAGTGCGAGTAGAGTGTTTTGTAAGTGTCCCCCAAACCACCCCCACCTTAGTTTTCATTCCATAACCCAATAACTCAAACCCAAATCAACTTAGGTGCTTTGCATAAATCCAGGGTAGATTTTGGTTGTTTGATTGTCACTCCACTCACCTCACCCACCCGTATATATAAAAAAAATAAAAAAAATATTCTTCTCTTGTGGGATTTAAGTGAGAGCTACACACTTAACACCCATAACTTCTTATCATAAGGAGCACAATCACTTTGATTCTACCACTTAATCGGGATCTGACTTGTAGACCCGGTACACTTCAACTCAATACACATAAGTGAGTAGAAATCTGAATAGGTTAAACATTATTGTGTGCCTTAACTAAGTGGTGAAACAGGCCAATTGTTTGAGCTGTTTGGGCTACACCACTCAATCTAAAATTGATCCATCAAGTAACTTGCCACTTAGGGTTGATTCTTAGGGCAGAACTAGGCACACCACATTATTTTTGATTTCTTAAAGGACATATCATCACCTATGCTTTCAAAACTTGGAGTGTTCTACTAAATCTTGATTGAACCAACCTAAGAATTAAACCCTAAAAGCTACTAAACAAGGTTAAATCCTAAAAGACACATCATCAAATAACCTTGGTTGTGCATGCACACACATTTTAACTGATCATTAAGGGCACAACCCATCTAAAGGGCCCATCACATTCCAAGAGCACGATCATCTCAAGCCTAACTAAAGCTGAGTAGACATTGGCCTTAAGGATTGATTTGTTCTTCGGGGCTTAGACTGAGATTTTTTCGATTAATCTGCTTCTGCTGGTCCATATGATATCTAGCTAGGAGAGTAGCATCAAATGACCATGGCTGGGGCATACACTAGGAACCGGAGGCACAAGCCAAAGGAAGAACCTTCTCCCCAGTCCTTTCTTCTAATTGGTTGGATTGATAGAATAAAAGTAGACTAAATCGTTTAAAATCTCAAGATGGGTCCTGGGAATCTGTAGGTCTTTAGGCTACTCACATAAGGACAGGTTTGGTTGATTGTATTGCAAGGCACCTTTCTCTATTCTGTTTTCCCTCCTACTCCACAATGTATCTTTCCACATCTTACACGCATTTCCCATCCTATCCTCCTACCACCACTTATCCTCAAGATGATTACTATTCCAACTTGACTTGTAATTACCCATCCACTAGCCAAGATGACTTTGATTGGGGATACGAATCCGGACCTCAATGTCTAGGGCCTAACCTTGGACAACAAGACTATGATTACTATCCTTCATAGAGCTATAATGATTATGGATATCCATCCTTTGATGACCAAACCAACCCGATCTATAATCATAAAGGATATAATGATTATAACACCTACCCTCTCTAGTATTCCACTGAATATAGGTCGCCACCATCCTCTGAACAACCTAGAACGACCTACTTTCAGGGAGGGACCAGAGAACCTCGACATCTTGACACCCCTAGATTTAACCTGAACCCACCCAACCCTGAACTGAACCAGTCGATTTAGGTGAACCAGATCCAGGATAGGGTGTTGGCTAATTTGAGGAACACTATACAATCTTTAGATGCTCAGCCAACACCATGCACTGAAGCACTGGAGCCTATGATCAAAATGATTGATGAACTTAATAGTTCTTTATTTGATTTGCTCCAAAGTGTTAGGGATAGGGACCTGGGTGAGTTTCTTCTTGGGAAGTTGTCGAGGTTGAGGATGAAATTTGTGGTTGCCCTAGTCAAATCTTGGGATGATTCTCAAGATGAACCCCCTTCAGGAGAGCCAATGTCTGAACCTGCTCAGGCGCCTGTCGGGGGGGATACATATTCTGAGACTGTAGATGACCAGGTTGGGCTAGAGCAACCCATTGAGGATGAACCGATTGATTCACCCGAGATCCCCGAGCTAGGGAGCGAGGAAAAATATGTCTCTTTGAACCAGGAAATGACAATCAATTTTGAGACATATATAAATGAGGATCATGGATTCTTTGATTCTGAGGGTGAAGAATCTCTTAGTGAAGTCTCACTTGAGCGTAAGGAAGATGATTTTAGTGAAGCAAATGGGCTTGAGGAATTTGACGAACCGTTTGATAGCCTAATTATTGAAGATTTGGATTCGATTGGGGCTAACTTGGACGATTTGAATCCTTATTTACTAGAAGATTCAATCAATAGCCCCATTCCTCAACCACACACCAAAGGGATTGATTTTGATTTGGAAATCATTGTACCCAAGTCAATTCTGAGTCAGCCACGATTTCTAGACTTGGGTAAATCTTATGGGGTGAACGGTATGCTAGAGGTCCCAGAACTTGAGCACTTGATGTTGGAGGATAGGAATGTTGAAATAAAAATTTAGGAGGCTAATTCTGAGGGAACTTTGAATTTGGATCTAAGGGTACCTATTGACCTAAAACCACCTACTTTCTACCAGGACCCTTACGATATCTTTCACGTGCAACCCAAGCTCGAAATAATTGATTATTTTTCTGAGCTAGATGTTAAGTGGACAACCACACCTATTGAACCATCTTTATCCGTTGTTCGACACTTTGGTCTTGGGTTGCACACCATTAAACCGCAGGCCTGGCCCCGCAAACATAACAACCTTCGATTTTGGGCTATTTTCATCCAGAAACTAAGAACCACTCGACCCTAGGGCATGTGTCAGCACCATAATCTGGTCCACGTCTGTGGACATCTTCTGTTGGTGGGTTTCAGGATCAATATTTTTATTTTGATTCTGACCTGCACTTGTGAATTCTCAATTTCTTCTTTGTATGTATGTTATGCCTAGCTGAAGGCATTAAACTTAGCGCGTGTGTATACACTCTCCTCTTTGCGGAGTTGACTGGATTTTCACGACACTCAGGTGATATTCTATTTACCTTGCCCTTTTCATGTCTTTATTTTTACAATGAGGACATTGCATCATTTAGCATGGGGGGTGGATAATCAATTCCTGAAATCATTACGTTAAATCCATAGAATTTCTTTTAGTTTCCTATAAAATTAAAAAAAAAATTGAAAATTTGAAAAAGATAAAAAAAAGAAAGAAATTAGGAAAAGAGAACTTAGGCATTTGGAAGTTATTAACTTTAGGAAATGATACGAGAGGACTTAAACACTTAGACTCTTCAGGTCTTCGGGTGTAATTAGCCCGGGTGTTCACTTGAATGTGGACTTAGTATTGAGTCCTCGCCAATTCAAATTCATTTTTAAATTGGCTAATAAATTGGGATGGTAAGTATGCGACTTATCAACCTACCCTCTAATTTAGGGGGACTTTAAGCCTAAGAATCTACACACATTTTTTGCACTGACTCACTTTTCGGTGGTTTCTTTGGAAATTGGGTAGCTAATGAACTATCTAGGGTGGTATGGCTGGCAAGTTGTCGGTGGTAATAGCTCATCGATCGGTTGTCCCGAGCGCAGTCATAAGACCATTTTCATTGTACTACCTTTAGGTAAATCTTAGATCAGAGAAGCCACCTACTTAAAAAAAAAATAAGAAAAGGAAAAATATATATATATAAAAAGGAGAAAAAATAAAAAAATAAACAAAACCACACTTCACCGCACGAGTATGGTTGGTAAGTTATCGTAGGTAACAGCCCATTGGCCGGTTGTCCAGAACCCACCTAACAAAAATGCATAATAATTCCCAAAACACTTAGGGAAGAAGTAGGGAAGTAGATTAAATCGGGGAGATATACTCTGGGTTCGCCCTTGTGTTGACCCCATAAATAAAAGTAGAAAGAAAGCTGCCATTCAAAAAGATAAACCTCTAGGCAAGGTCACCTAGGGTTGTAGAAACCCGAAGTCCATTTTAACAGCTGCTTAGTGAGTCTTTCACTATTTTCACAAGATGCTTAGCAGTTAGAGTCCTTTTCAAGTCTTGGGTGGGTCGGGTAGCTGTAAAAAGTTATCCCAGGACTCTCAAACTCCAAAAGTACAAAAAAAATTAGAAAAGAAGAAAAATAAAAAAATGTATCTTCCCTTTTCAAATAAGGCGAGGACTTGGGCGGTTTATATTCTGGCAGACACCTGGGTACTATTGAGTCTTCGTAGTTTAGGACCTTAGTAGAAATTTTCTATTGTTAATAAACGACTTAGGCCTAAGCAATCTAATCCTAATTCTATTTTTATACATAGCATGTAGTTTAATTTTGCTAGGGACTAGCAAAAGATAGGCATGGGGGTATGATGTAGACACAATTATTGAGGGTAAAATGTCTATTCATGCATGTACCTAGGCTTAAATTTGCATTTCATGTTATAAATATTGCATAGCATGCATTATTCTACACTTAGAGTAGTTGTATATAAATTAGGTTAATTGTGTCTTTTTTGTGGTCAGGAGAGAAAGATATTTATTTTGGAGCCTCAGATTGACGATCCGACCGTACAGATATGTTCAAGACGACGATCGAAGTCCAACGCCTCCGAAATTGCCATGATTGGAGTCCCGTAGCACCATATGCAGTCTGAGGAAGATCAACGGCTAAGGAACTAGGTGACATAATTCGAAGCTTCAAATGAAAAATCCGACCACGCAGATGGATTTGGGTCGATGATGGTAGCTTAATGGCATAAAAATCGACTCAATCTGACTTCTGTAGTAGCCCCTACAACGAAAAGAAGGTGGATGGTCCGGACTGCGCCACGTGGTGCAGCCCAGGCCACCCATGCGCAAGCACGCGCCACCGCATGCGTGCGACAGTGTGGGCGCGCACGTGTGCAGAAGCATGCATGCGCACAGCGTAGCGCCAGTGCGTGAGCGTGCACGCGTGAGGCAAAGAGAGGCACAACGCAGCACGAGCGATGCATGAGCTGGCTTAAAGCGACACATGAGCTGGACCTATAGTGACGATTATAGCCGTCCCTAATTCTTCGTGCACCAGCAAAGCCAGCTGTGGGCATAAGCAGGCATGAGCTGCCTACAACGACGCTTCCAGCGACCGCTTGGATGTTACTAATGGTCCTATACCTATTTTTGCCTCTTCTCCTCCACTATAAAAGGACCTACACCCCTTCCCTTCAAAGCCATCTCTACCTACTCTACTTGCACTTACTCCCAAGCTCTAGCAAGCCTACCAACACTCCATTAGAGTTTGTTCTCAAGCTCCCAAGGCTTCTATTAGTGTAGCAAACCTCTGCCTCACCAAATATTCATCCATCTTCCCATCCCCATTCATAGGTTGCCTTGGAGCTGTCCTCCCACCTCTATTCCGGTAGCAGATCATCTCCATCTTCTCACCTCCATTCCGGAGCCACGTCGAAGCTTTCCTCTACCCAACGTCCTCCTGCATCTCACCTCTGTCATCTCGCTCCTCATCTCCTTCGTCCGAGCTTTCGCCCGGCACCGTTGTCTCGCCGAACAATCAATTCGGGAGATTTCCTCTCACCCCCTCTCTTTGTATGCTTTCATAGTTGATTGTAATAGATATTGAAGTGATATCTATATCATATTTGTTCCATCTCTATCTTGTGATTCATTTGCTTGTTTTCTTCTTACAAAAATACAAAAAAATAACAAAACCCTAAAATACCAAAAAGAAACAAATCAAAGCGGGGTTTTCAGTTAAAGTAAACGTCGCCTCCCTATGTTCGACCCGAGACTCCCTTGGAGTCTTGGTATAAATTTTATTTGACCACGCATTTTGCAACTACGATGATGGGTTACTCGTAACCCTAATTTTATACTCATGAAACATGTGCGATCAAAGATCATCTTGCGCTGGGGCTCTCCACCATCTTGGCTCACTCTCCCAACATTTAGCTACCATTGCATCCTTGTTAGCCGCATGACTGTAAGATCGAGGATATAAATCCTCCATGAAACCTCTACCACACCAGTTATCCTTCCAGAAGCGAAAAAGATTCCATCATCGAGCTTTGGAGAAAAATTGGACCATTGGTTTTGTACCACTGTAGACAGAAGACCAAAAGGGGAACGATTTAGTTGGATGTAAGATGCCCGTCGGAGACTTTGTAATACCGTAATAGTCTTTGATCACCTCTTGCCACATGCCACTATCACCTATGAGAATGATGACTACCAACCTAAGTTGGGGGGAGTCACCAAATTCCCTGAGAGACTGCACACCCATGCCCCCCTCCTTTTTTGGTTTACAAATAGTGCTCCATTTAATCGATTGCATGAAATGCCCATCATGCCCTGCCTCCTTATAGAAGAAGCATTTTATCATCACATCCATCTTTTTAATAACTATCCTTGGTGGTTTGAACATGGATAAAAGAAACATAGGGATGGTAGAGAGGATCGAGTTCAATAGCACCAACTGTCCCCCCTTAGACAAAAGCTTGCCACACCAACTAGATAGGCGCATTGACAACTTCTCAAGGAGGTATTTCTAATCCCTACTCATTATCTTCTTAGCCCTCAAAGGAAGACCCAAATATTGAACAGGAAGAGATACCACCGACGTCCATAGAAGTGGTGAGATGGACTATTGGAAATTAGACACCCCTCCAAAGAAGATTAAAGAAGACTTCACCCTATTGATTTTTAATCTAGATATTTCCCCAAATATATCCATAAGGTACTTGAGGCACTTCGCCTCCTTGACATCCCCTTCTATAAAAAAAATCGTATCATCCGCGTACTGCAATATGGGTGTGAGCGCATGATTATTCTTCAAGGTGTACCCATGAACCAAACCACCATCACATGCTTTGAAAGTGAGCCACGCCAATGTGTCAACTGCCAGGATAAACACAAGTGGAGCTAAGGGACAACCCTACTTCACCCCTTTTAGGGGTTGAACCCATTGTCCTGTAGGCAGTCCATTCACCAAGGGAGAGAACAAGGATGTGGCAATACACTGCTTCATGCACTGCACCCACACCTCTAAAAATCACCTCCTTTGAAAGATCTCCCAAAGATATGACCAAGAAATGGAATTAGATGCTTTGGAAAAATCCACCTTCCACAAAAAGAAGCCTTCTTTCTTTGCACCCACCCTAAAATTATCTCCCGTGCTAAAATGAAATATTCTTGCAATGAATGACCCCTCAAAAAAGTTGATTGAACAGGGCTTATCAAGCCATGCAACACATTCCTCATATGGTTTGAAAGAATCTTACCAATTACCAAGTAAATGGAATTGGATAAAGCATAGGTCAAAAATCGGAGCACGCCATTGCACCCTGCTTTTTAAGCAGAAGAAAAAGGAGAGACCTGTTAATCTTCTCAAGCCCAAATTTCCTTTCTGAAACTCCTCAATCACCTTCATCACATCCCTTCCGACCGTAGACCAGAATTCTTTGTAAAAAAGAACAGGGAACCCATTTGGTCTAGGAGACCCCTCAGCTTTGAGACCTTTCAAGGCATTGATTGCCTCCTCCTCTACAATCGGCTTGCACAATATTCTGCCATCATCCTCTCCCAGCAACGGCATATCAGAAGAACGTAGATGCCATCCACCCCTAGGCCCTATGCGTGACATGTCAAAAAAATACCTATTTGCCATCTTACATAGTTCGTGAGGAGTCTCAGCCGTAAAACTTCACAACACAACTTGGAGATAAGATTATACCTTCTTCATGCACTAGTGACCTGGTCGGGCCCGGATAGGTTGTGTTAATATGGTGATTTTATCGTTGAAATGAGTATAGTGGTTAACCTAAATCGAGCCTAACCATCTCTTTACAAAAATTTTTAACCTGGCCTACTTGATTTTATCTTGGTCACTTTAGGCCCAGGGTCGAACTCAGGGAAGCGGAATTAGAAGTGAATAAGTTTCTAAGCCTTTCCTACAACGAATCTCTTCTGTTCGTTTATTATGTTTTTGGTGTTTTTCTATTTAGGATTTTTTTCTGATAATTTTGTCCTTGAGGTACACCCTCAAAATCAGGTTCTTGGTTTTGAGCCAAATTAGGGTTCCCAAAATTGGTATATATATATGTATATATTATATATATATAAAGGGGTGGGGGTGGAAATGGTGTGAAGCACGGTGTCGAGTCGGTCGTCGTCTAGAAAGATGCAACCAACAGGACGAAGTGCCGCGTGGAGTGTAGGATGGATGGGTGAAAAATGTGTGCGAAAAACACTTTCTGTACGTGTGTATTGGGGAATATCAGCAACTGGTGTAGATATTCCCGCGATACAATGTATGGTAGGTGATATGAAAATATAAATATGTGTATGTATATGTGTAAATATATATATCTATATATATATATATATGGTTATAATTATATAGGTGTATATGTAGTTATATATGTGTGTGTATATATATATAAATATAAATATATATATATATATATATATATAGATATAGATATGTAATTATATGTATAGATAGATATATGTATATGTATATATATATGTATATAGTTATATATATGTGTAT
The DNA here is from genome assembly GCA_037157565.1 of Thalassia testudinum. Classification (NCBI taxonomy): domain Eukaryota; kingdom Viridiplantae; phylum Streptophyta; class Magnoliopsida; order Alismatales; family Hydrocharitaceae; genus Thalassia; species Thalassia testudinum. The sequence goes on from JAZHRO010000025.1 coordinate 61,796,104, forward strand.
ATGTATATATATATATTAGTATAAGTATCTATGTATATAGATATATGTAGATATATATATATATATATATGTCTTTATAGTTATAGATATACGTATATATGTATGTATATTTGTATATATATATGTATAAATATAGGTGTATATATATATATATATATATAAGTATATAGTAGTGTATAAGTGAGAATGTGTGTGTACGAGAGTGTCTGTGTGTGTATGTGTCTGTTGAGGGAGTGAGAGAGTGCTATGAGAGAGAGAGAGAGAGAGAGCGCTTCTGCTGGAGTGAAGGAGTTCGGGAGTTAAGCCGTTTGGAGCCCCAGGCGTCGTCTGATGGCCACGCGCACGCGTAGGCGTGTAGGTGCGCGAAGAGGCGCGCGCACGCAGGAGGGAGCGGTTGCGAGGGGAAGGATCGCAGTGCACTGCGCTGTGCGGTGAGGCAGGTGCGGGCGCAGAGAGAGACGTGGGCGTGGGTGTGCACGGACAGGCTGGCGTTGGTAGCGGCTCGGAGAGAGAGCATCGGGTGACCGGATAAGTGAGAAACTTACCGGTCACCGCACTGTAGGCACAGTGTCGAGCTCTCTAGCGCGAACAGGGGCTACAGTGCGTGCTCAGCTCGTGCGACCGCCTGCGTCCTGTTCAGCGCGTGCGGGCGGTGTGGAGTGGCTGGCGCGCACATAGAAGAGGCTGCGCCGGCTGCTGGCTTGCGCAGAGAAAGGCAAGGGCAGCCTGCTGGCTTGCGCGGAGAAAGGCAAGGGCGGCCTGCTGGCTCACGCAAAGGCTACGGAACAGGCGCCTGAGGCGCCTGGAGGCCTGCGCTGCTGCTAGCTGCCGCTTCTTCTGCTTGATCTTCCAAGCTTGAAGCTCTTGCGGCAATGGCGGAAATGGCTGAACGACGAAATCAGAGAAGAGAACCACCACACCCACCAGCTCTTTGATGAGCTGGGCGGTGGTGGGACTCGCAGTGGTGGTTGTGCACCACTGTGAGCGGCTCCTACCCGCAGCGTAGCTCCTCAGAAGGAGGAGAGGCTGTGTATGGAGGGGAGAGGGGAGGAGACGGCCTGGAAGGGAAGCTGCTGTGTTGGGTTTTCTTGTGTAGACCAGGCTCTCTTCAAAGAAGGCAGCCGTGCCCTTTTTAAAGAGGAAGAAGGCAAGCACAGCCATGCCCTGGCTGTGCATGGTTGTGCATGCGGCTGGCAGGGCAAGCTTGCTGCAGAGAATGGTGCAAGGAAGAAGAGGCCATGCCTTGCAGCCGCGCGGAGAAATTCAAAGCCAAATGGAAATAAAGATGGAGATTTTGCGAGGCAGCACTTGAGGAAAACGTAAATTTCTTGGCCATTTTATTCACTCTCCTCCCCTCTCAAATAAATGCATGAATGCGTGTATTTTTACAAATGCGACTACGGCTACCTAATATACACTGGTAATGCTTGGAAATAGCACAAGATGGCACAATTGTTGGTGCATTTTTGCTGCGCAATCATACCCCCATGCCTATCTTTTGCTAGTCCCTAGCAAAATATTTTTGTATTTTATTTAGAAATGATCTTAAGTTGAAGATTTTCTTCTGAGGCGACATAGGTGTGTTTATTGTTGGATATTGTGAGAACCAATTGTAGAGAAGACTACCAGTACTTTAAGTCTTACATGACATAGACCATCTCTCAACTAACCTGGACTCTTGATATTTAAACCTTAAGTACGATTTCCAGGACCCAGAGGTTTTTTCCGTACTCGAGAGCTCAAGAGATTATGGCTTGTGCTTAGCGAAGGATCAAGATTGACCAGATGAACATTAAGACTCAAGTCCACGGTTTCACGAATTTTTAAGTGTAGGTTGATCCCAGTTTCAGCTCATGTATTTGGACTGACCCTTAAAAAGATGACGGAAAACTCAACTCCCATTTTATGACATTTGTGGCTCAAAGAAAATAGGGTATTTATACTTTGCCCGGAAGAACTTTTGTAGGAGGAAGACTTTATAGATATTTGCGAGATATACTGACTTATTTGCATCTTTTTTTTTTTTTTCGAAACACGTGTCAGTATATCTCTTACAACATTATTTGGAGGAGCACACTTTTCTTTTGGTGGGAGAGTTCCTTTTTGGTGGAAAGAGTCTCTAATAAACACAAGACTAAAGCCTGGGATAAAAAGTCTACCTATGCGCACAGGTAAGGACTCCACCTTCCCTAATGAACACTAGGGTTGGATCTTATGTTCACCTGGTCTTTCTTGATATGTGTAGTGTGAACCAAGATTACTTAGGCTCTCGAGTAGAAGCAAACCAACGGATCCTGTACTGGTGTCTCAGGTACAAGAATACGTCCTTAGTTAGGAGAGATTCTGATCTATCTTGTCAATGCTCAAGTGAATTAAGCCGAGCCTGAGCGAATCAAGCTTCTATGGCCTGGAAAGTCTTCAAAACAGTAGTTGAATATCCATAAACACTTATTGTATTTTTGTTTCAGCCTTCAGATCATTACTAAACACCTTATATGTATATATATATATAGATGGAAACTGCATGATACCATAAAATACCCAGATCCTATGGATGCCTATCCACCCCCCATGCCAAATGATGCTATGTCCTCATATGCATGCAGGGTAGGGTAGAGGAAGGAAGAAAGATCGGGTAACGATAGCTGAGGTACAGGGTATACAGCAGGGTGGTAGGGTGGGTGGATGGTGGGTGGTGAAGTGAAAAGTGAAGTGATCGTGACAGTGGTGAAGTGTTGTTGGGGTGCCTCCCAACGAGCGCTGAATTTAACGTCCCCAGCTGGACTCAGAATGAAGCACAAAATTAGTTACCCTCCAGCAGGGCAACAATTTCTCCAACGGGGGTAGGTTCATGAGTAAGATAGGGTTTCAAACGCTGCCCATTGATCGTAAATTTATGCCCATATTTGGGATATTTAATCTCAACAGCCCCGTTGGGAAATGGTCTCAAGACCAGGAAAGGACCAGTCCATTTGGACTTCAATTTCCCAGGAAAGAATTTGAGCCGGGCATTGTAGAGACAAACTTGTTGAGATGGCTCAAATTCTTTCCGCCGAATACGGCTATCGTGAAAAGCCTTAGTGCGTTGCTTGAAAGTTAAAGCAGAATCATAGGCTTCACGACGGAGCTCTTCCAGCTCCTGGAGTTGGAGTTTCCTTTCTCGACAACACAAGTCTGGGTTGAGGTTACATTGGCGAACCGCCCAATAAGCGCGGTGCTCCAACTCCACGGGCAAATGACAAGGCTTCCCGTAAATGATTCTATAAGGAGACATACCAAGGGGAGCCTTGAAGGCAGTCTGATACGCCCAAAGTGCGTCAATTAGCTTGTCGAACCAATCCTTACGGTCAGGCCGAACTATTTTTTGGAGAATTTGCTTGATTTGCCGGTTCGACACCTTTGCCTGGCCGTTCGTCTGAGGATGATACGGGGATGCGATATGATGGTGGACTCCGTATTTCCTCAGAAGTGCCCGAAAAGAAGCATGGGTAAAGTGTCTTCCTCCATCTGAGATAATGGCTCGAGGGATCCTAAAGCGTGAAAAGATGTGGTCATTGACAAATCGAGTGGATATAACATGGTTAGCACGGTGCATGGGAATAGCCTCGATCCATTTCGAAACATAGTCAACAGCCACAAGAATGAATTCGAAGCCGTTGGAAGGAGGAAAGGGACCCATGAAATCAATTCCCCAAATGTCGAAGATTTCCGCAGCTAGGATGGGTTGTAAGGGCATCATGTCACGACATAACATTGACCCTAACGACTGGCACCTAGTGCAATGTTTGGCATAATTGTGTGCATCCTGGTGAAGGGAGGGCCAAAATAAAATGCACTGCAACATCTTGGTTGTAGTTTTCCTCCCAGAGAAATGGCCTCTGCAGGCCTGATTGTGGCAGAAGGATAGCACACTGGGGAACTCGCTGTCAGGAACACAGCGACGGATGATTTGATCAGCACCTATGCGAAAAAGAAGTGGATTATCCCAGAAATAATACTTTGCTTCTGCCATGAGACGCTCGCGTTGGTTTTTAGGCCAGCCACGTGGAAGGGATCCAGAAGCAAGGTAATTGGCAATGTCGACATACCAAGGTCCACTTGCCACATTAATTGCTAATAGGTGCTCATCAGGAAAAATCTCATTAATCGGCAGAGTAAATCCAATATGGTCAGGGTCCAGTTTGGAAAGATGGTCAGCCACAACATTCTGGGCTCCGGCCTTATCGCAGATCTCAACGTTAAATTCTTGGAGCAGAAGGATCCAACGAATCAGTCTAGGCTTGGCATCCTTCTTGTGCATGAGATGGCGAATGGCCGCGTGATCAGTGAAAACAATAACATGTGAGCCCAGAAGGTAAGAGCGAAATTTCTCCAGCCCAAAGACGACCGCCTGTAGTTCTTTTTCAGTGGTAGTATAATTACACTGGGCCTCGTCCAACGTCTTATTGGCGTAGTACACCATGAAGGGGTGTCTATCATGTCTTTGTCCCAGGATGGCTCCGACTGCATGGTCGGAAGCGTCACACATAAGTTCAATGTCGAGGGACCAATCGGGTGGCTGGAGAACGGGGCCTTGGTGACAGCATTACGCAGCTGCGTGATTGCTCGTATGCAGTCGGGGCCCATATCGAAGGGTACGTCGGTTGATAGGAGATGAGTTAAAGGTCGAGAAATCTTGGAAAAATCTTTGATGAATCTCCTATAGAAACCGACGTGTCCCAGGAAGGAGCAGATTTGTTTGACAGAGCAAGGCACAGGTAAATCAACAATGACATCAAGCTTAGCTCTGTAAACCTCGATAACCCTATCGGAGATGATATGCCCGAGAACAATTCCCTCGTGTACCATAAAATGACTTTTTTCCCAAGAAAGCACAAGGTTTACATCAATACATCTCCTAAGGATACAGATCAGGTTGGCAAGACAGTCATTGAAAGGTGGTCCAAAGATCAAAAAGTCATCCATGAAGACCTTGAGAAAGTCACCCACCATGTCCTGGAATATCGCCAGCATACATCTCTGGAAAGTTGCTGGTGCATTGCAAAGTCCGAACGACATCCTTCTAAGTGCGAAGGTGCCGAAGGGGCAGGTAAAAGTGGTTTTCTCTTGGTCCCGGGGATTAATTGCCACCTAGTTATATCTTGAGAATCCATCCAGGAAACAGAAAAATTTATTTCCCCCTAACCGCTCCAGGATTTGGTCAATGAAAGGTAGCGGAAAGTGATCTTTCTTTGTTGCAGCATTGAGTTTCCTATAATCTACACACACTCTCCAAGATGTAGGAGTGCATGTAGGGATGGATTCGACCCTGTCATTGACACAGATGGTGAGTCCCGCCTTTTTGGGCACAACGTGAATCGGACTCACCCAGGGGCTATCGCTGATCGTGTAGATTATACCTGCATCCAGCCACTTAATGATTTTCTTCTTAACGACCCCCGCTTGTAAGGGTTGAGACGTTGCTGCATCTCGCGGGAAGGTCAAGCCTCCTCCTCCGTATATATACGGTGAGTGCAGTAGGATGGGCTATTTCCAGTTAAGTCTGATAAAGACCATCCAATGGCTGCCTTGTGTTCCATTAAAGACCTTCGTTAGTTTGCACTCTTGCTCCCTGGTCAATTTTGAACTGATGATTACGGGGAACGTTTCATTTGATCCCAAGAAAACATACTTAAGTGTACTAGGATGCTCTTTCAGCTCGGGAGTGGATGGTGAAAGGTCTGGCATTTCTTGGGACGAGATTGTCCCAAGCGGATCAGAAAATAAGTCATGAGGAAGAAGTTGGCCCTCAGATTGTCCAAGAAGAGGGGCTTCTTGGATAGATGGATCCAAAAAGGAATAGCCCCAGTGAGTAGTATGTGGGCTCAAGGTCCCAGTGTGGAGTTGCAAATCCGCCTGATTTGGCGGGAAATAAAGGGCAATCCGATCTTCAAGAGTGTGGACCGGCGGTGAGTAGCCCGGATATGACTCAGACGACGAGGTATGGGAAGCGGAGAAAACCTCATCAGAAGTCTGGTCAGGAGAAGGTATGGGACAAGGGAGGGATGGGGGAACGTCACAATATGTGTCGGTCAGGCAATCGCTAGTGTTTAAAGGTAGTTCGCAGCAGTTAGAATAGGTCCCAATTAGTTCGATACAAGTGCTGACGGCCATGTCCTCGTCAGACGTGTCATCCTCGATGCAATCGCAATCAAAGTTCTTGGCTGCCTTGAAGATGTTAAGCTTGAGCTTTTCAGATCCAACGGCAATCTCAATACAGCCCGACTCGCAGTCGATATGGGCGCGGGCTATGGCCAAGAAAGGTCGACCAAGGATGATCGGACAATCAGAAAGCGAGCTAGGAACTTCCATATCTAAAACAAGAAAGTCAACAGGAAAACAGAGACTGTTGACCCTAACCACCACGTCTTCCACCACACCCTTCGGAATTTTGATAGAACGATCTGGCAACTGTAACGTGATAGGGGTGGGTTTCAGATTTCCCAAGGAAAATTTTTCGAGCATGATGGTTGGTATAAGATTGATGGAAGATCCTAGATCAAGCAGGGCACGGTTAAAATTGCAGCCTTAGATGCTATAGGAAATCAGAGGTGTGCCTAGATCTTTCTGCTTCGATGGTACATTTGATAGTATAGCACAACTCGAATGAGGCGAGAGAATCACCAGATTCTTAGTTTTCTTTGACTGTCGCTTGGGTGTTGTGTAGTCTTTGAAAAATCGGGCGACAGTAGGTATGTGGTCGATAGCCTCTAGCAGGGGTACCTTAATTTCAACATCCCTGAACAAATTACGTAGGTTATCAAAGGCCTACGTATCCTTCTTCTTGCCTTTTGGCTCCCTCAGTAGAGCCTCAGGGAATGGGACTGATTCTGGCACCAATTTGGGTGTATCATCCTCTCGCGAATGCGGTGCGCATCCCAAATGAGAGGACGATGAAGAAGACGGGCCAGGATCAGGTCGAGGTGGATCGACGGTTTGCTTCCCGCTCCTCGTAGTGATTGCATTGGACGATGCGGGTCCAGTGGGATCATAAGGCGGAGGAGGGTTTGCAATAGGGACATAAGAGTGAGGTGCTGCAGCGGGATTAGCCTGAAATCCCGGTGGAATGCTCGGAGCCAGCAGAATTTGATGAACCTACCCCTGAGAAGGTCATACCTGTGGTTGAGGACCACGGGGTACGAAATTTCGTGGGTTTGGACCAGGTTGGGTTGGAAAAGTGCCTTGAGATCGAGTCGCCATGAGTAGTTGACTGATCTCGGCATTTTGCTGCGCCAATTGGTGCTGAAGAGAAGTCATGTTCTCTTCATGGCGCTTTGACATTTTCGTCATCATTCGCATCAATTTGTCAAGAGGACTTGATGCGTGTTCTGTTTGCGATACGCAAGGACCCGATGGCGAATTCGCCATAGGATTTGACTGGGCCCTTGGGATGATGGGTGCGGACGGTCGCATCGGTCTACCCGCGGGGTTTTGGCACTGCAGGTTGTTGGACCATGTGAAGTTCTGATGATTTCGCCACCCTGGGTTATAAGTGGTAGAGAACGAGTTGTTCCCCAGGGCGCAAGCATCTTCTATGCCAGAAGACACATCCGCATGTAAATATGCGTCCGAGAACACGGAGGCTTGGTCCTCCGTGTCAAAATACTGGCTCGCAGAAGCCAGATCCACATGACTTACCGAATCGCTCGGTGCGACACTCGGTAAGGAAGGTCTTTCGGGGTTTCTCGGGATAAGCCTGTTGTTGGAATAATTGGGATTGTGACGAAGTGGTGAGGTGGGGGTGTTTGCCATAGAACGAGCGGGGTTGGCCAGAAGCTCGTCCAGTTTCTTGTGCACGACGGAGACTTCATCCAATTTCTGTGCGATAAGGTTGAGATCAGTGGATGAATGGGAGGGTCCCGTGTCAACTTCGTGGACATTATGGGGCAGGCTGGTATGATTAAAGGCGACAATGGAGGCATTGTTCATTGAGTTTTCGCTCATATTTTCAAATAATTCGAATGCTCCATTCTCGTCTTTGTTCATGAAATTCCCTCCGCAGGAAGCGTCTGCAATCTGCTTCAAAGTCTCATTTAGCCCATAGTAGAAAATCTGGGCTATATGCCACTTAGGTAGACCGTGGTGCGGACACTTCCTGAGGAGGTCATTATATCTCTCCCTTGCCTCATGAAACTGTTTACCGTTTTGTTGCATAAATGAAGTGATAGCACGGCGAAGCACATTGGTTCGCCCGATTGGGAAGAACTTCTTGAGAAACGCTGTTCGCATCTCTTCCCAAGAGTGGATGGTTTTCCTAAGGGTGCGTAACCACTGCGAAGCTTTATCCCGCAATGAAAATGGGAACATTTTCATGAGGACTATAAGTAACCCGATATTTCTCGATTTCACAGTTTCAGCCAATCGGGTTACGTCTTCCAAGTGGAGAAAAGGATCTTCACTTGCTAGACCATGGAAGTGAAAATTTATCAGGTCAATTATGTTAGGTTTCAATTCAAAATCGTCCCCGCCCATGGGGACCTGAATTTGTCCTATGGTCTCTGTAGCAGTGGGATTCTGATAAGAGCAAAGAGACCTAGGCTCCTCCCGTTCGGGAGGGTTCTGCATTTCCTCCAATGTTTCCCTAATGGCCTCAATTTGTTCATTATACATTTCCATTTGGGCTTGGAGGCAGGTTATGGGATCTAAGGCTCCACCACCAGGTGGGTTTTGAGAGCGGTTTGCTCCCTCGGGATTTAGGGGTGGACGTGCAGCCATGTTTGTGGAGGAGGAGGACAATTCGGCTTCTTTTCTAAAATTATCAGGCAATTCACACAGTTCAGGGTTTTGTGACCTCCTCCCAAACATGCACTACCGCAGGAAGAATTGGGGAGATAAGAAGGGAAAAGAGATGAGAGAAATGATGCCGCAAAGGTACACTTGATGACAAATCAATACAATTAAATTCCTAACCTCTACAGTGTGCCCTTAGACCTAAAGATCTAAGTTACCTATTATCACGACCTACGGAACCGAATGCGAGCACCGTGGAACCACCAGGCTAGATTGAAAGGCCGTTTGCCCCAGTCTTAGACACCCGATAGCACGTGGGAACCCTCACTAGCACGTAGGCGCTACACGTAGGTAGTTAGACCTCCAATCCTTAATAAGGGTCAAGTTGCTACCATTTTTAGTTAGAGGCTTAGGATCAAGTGCTTCTGGAATGTGAAGGGCATTATTTACGGGTTTTGCCTAAGTGATTGATTTTACAAAGTGTGTAAACCAAGCATGCAACGGGGAAATCTCCTCTAATTGAAGTTTTAATTGGTGAATGGTTTTTAGAATTCAGGCTTAAGTAGTATGGATTTGAGGATTTTGCTGAATTACCAATTCAACCAATCTTCGGGTTTTGAGAGAATACAAGTTTTCTTCTAAGCCCAACAAACCCTTCTTCAATGTCAGTTGGTTAATGCATGCTAAAATGCAATGGGCTTCCCTAGATGGAGATTTCTATGTGTGGATGCACGAATCAATTTTAGATTAGTGTGAAAGGGATCCAAAGCACTTCAATTCAAGTGCTCCCAATCACCAAAATGATTTCCACACACAAGGCTCAACCATAAGACAAAGAAAATCAGTGGTTGAAGTATTCGGGATCGAATCTTAGGCACGTGAAAGGTCGTGGTAGGGTTGGAATCAACTCAATTCCAAGTCTCCCCACCAAAAAGGTGATCCCGAATTGTAGATAAATGAGGTAAAGTGGGATGGCAAGCAATCTTTTTATTTTTGCCTCAAAGAATACTTCACACGGCAACAGATTCAAGAATCAAGATTCTTGGATCTTCGCTATGCAAAGTTTGGCAGGAAATCTCGGGGCGATGGGAGTGATGACAAACAATCAAATAAGTGATTTTCAATCCACTTGCCCCAAGAGATCCCAAGAAGTGTTTTTAGTTTTATTTATTTATTTATTTTTATTATTATGGTGACAAGTTGACCTAAGTTGCTAGGAAAGAAAGACGTACTTGTTCAGCAACGTGTGCGAAGTTCCAGTGTGGTGTCGGCATCTTCACGCTCTCGTTCCCGCCTTGGATCTGCCTACGTCTCCGACTTCATCTGCCTGCCTTGTCCTTGCAACTGGTTCACCTGCATAGCAACAAACAAAAACACCCGTGAAGAGAAGGGTGTGAGAAGAGAAAAATTAAAGGAATGGAGTAGAAACTTACTTGAATGCGCACTTCCCTGGCAACGGCGCTAGAAAAGAGGTATGGTCGGGCCCGGATAGGTTGTGTTAATATGGTGATTTTATCGTTGAAATGAGTATAGTGGTTAACCTAAATCGAGCCTAACCATCTCTTTACAAAAATTTTTAACCTGGCCTACTTGATTTTATCTTGGTCACTTTTAGGCTCAGGGTCGAACTCAGGGAAGCGGGATTAGAAGTGAACAAGTTTCGACGCCTTTCCTACAACGAATCTCTTCCGTTCGTTTATTATGTTTTTGGTGTTTTTCTATTTAAGATTTTTTTTTGATAATTTTTGTCCTTGAGGTACACCCTCAAAATCAGGTTCTTGGCTTTGAGCCAAATTAGGGTTCCCAAAATTGGTCTTGCTATTCGCAAGACTGAGTACCTGCAAGTCAAGGATTATCTTCTCTTTTGTATATTTTTTTTTATCTTTTTACTGGCAGGAAAGAGAAACAGAAATAAAGTAAATATAGTATATATATATGTATATATTATATCTATATAAAGGGGTGGGGGTGGAAATGGTGTGTAGCACGGTGTCGAGTCGGTCGTCGTTTAGAAAGATGCAACTAACAGGACGAAGTGCTGCATGGAGTGTAGGATGGATGGGTGAAAAATGTGTGCGAAAAACGTTTTCTGTACGCGTGTATTGGGGAATATCAGCAACTGGTGCAGAGATATTCTCGCGATACAACGTATGGTAGATGATATGAAAATATAAATATATGTATGTATATATGTAAATATATATATCTATATGTATATATATATATGGTTATAATTATATAGGTGTATATGTAATTATATATGTGTGTATATATATATATAGATATGTAAATATATGTATAGATAGATATATGTATATATGTATATATATATATTTATAATTGTATATATATGTATGTATATATAACTACATATATAGATATAGATATGTAGATATATATATATATATATATATATATATATGTATGTATGTATGTATATATAGTAATATATGTATATAGTTATATATATGTGTATATATATATCTACATATATCTATATACATAGATACTTATACTAATATATATATATATATATATATATGTATGTATGTATGTATATATAGTAATATATGTATATAGTTATATATATGTGTATATATATATCTACATATATCTATATACATAGATACTTATACTAATATATATATATATATATATATATATATATATATATATATATATATTAGTATAAGTATCTATGTATATAGATATATGTAGATATATATATATATATATATATATATATATATATATATATGTCTTTATAGTTATAGATATACGTATATATGTATGTATATTTGTATATATATACATATATGTATAAATATATGTGTGTATATATATATATATATATTTATGTATACTAATACTTAGTTATATAAGTACTAATATAGATATATGTATATATATATGTATATAAATATAAATAAATAAATAAAAAAACTAATAAATAAATAAATAAATACATAAATAAATAAATAAATATATATATATATAAGTATATAGTAGTGTATAAGTGAGAATGTGTGTGTATGTGTCTGCTGAGGGAGTGAGAGAGTGCTATGAGCGAGAGAAAGCGAGAGAGAGAGAGAGAGAGTGCTTCTGCTATAGTGAAGGAGTGCGAGAGTTAAGCCGTCTGGAGCCCCAGGCATCGTCTGATGGCCACTCGCACGCGTAGGCGAGTAGGCGCGCGAAGAGGCACGTGCACGTAGGAGGGAGTGGGCGTGAGGGGAAGGATCGCAGCACATTGCACTGTGTGGTGAGGCGGGTGCGGGTGCGAAGAAGCGAGCGAAGGCGCGGGTGCAGAGAGAGAGACGCGGGCGCGGGCGTGCGCGGACGGGCTGGCACGGGTAGCGGTGCGAAGAGAGATCGCCGGGTGACCGAATAAGTGAGAAACTTACAGGTCACCGCACTGTAGCCACAGTGTTGCGCTCACTAGTGTGAACAGTGGCTACAGTGTGCACTCGGCTCGAGCGACTGCCTGCGCTCGGTTCAACGTGTGCGGGCGGTGTGGAGCGGCTGGCGCATGCGCGGAAGAGGCTGCGTCGGCTGCTGGCTTACGCGGAGAGAGGCGTGGGTGGCCTGCTGGCTTGCACGGAGAAAGGCGAGGGCGGCCTGCTGGCGCACGCAGAGGCTGCGGAACAGGCGCTTGAGGCGCGTGGAGGCCTGCACTGCTGCTAGCTGCCGCTGCTTCTGCTTGAGCTTCCGAGCTTGAAGCTCCTGCGGCAATGGCGGAAATGGCTGAACGATGAAATCAGAGAAGAGAACCACCACACCCACCGGCTCTTTGAAGAGCTGGGCGGTGGTGGGACTCGCAGTGGTGGTTGTGCACCACTGTGAGTGGCTCCTGCTCGCAGTGTAGCTCCTCAGAAGGAGAGGCTGCGTATGGAGGGAAGAGGGGAGGAGACGGTGTAACGACCCGGTTCCCGAGTCCCTACGAGACACGAGAACCGGACCGACTCGACTAATCCCAAGACCTAGTCGTCCAACGAGGAAGTAACCAAAAGAGCAGTAAAATAAACCACATTCAGCATGAATATAACTAACAGTAAGAAAGTACAGCAGTAAGGAAAGAAACTACTACAGTATATACCACCACAACAGTAGAACAACATTTATCATATAACATGAACTGCAGGTAAAGAAAAGTACAGCGGAAACAAGAACTACTCACTATAATGAAAACAAAGAGGTACAAAAGACAGTGGCAACTCTACTGGACCCTACTCGGCCCAGCGTCCTCTGCAGCCGCTGACCCTGGCTGCTCAACACCTGGTCCTGAAAAAGGTAACGAGTGTAACACGTCAGCAAAACGCTGAGTAGAGTGGCAACTAAAACTAAAGATAACAGTAGAGTGTACAGTAGCTGTTATGTTCTATTACTTTCTTTATTCATATCTTTCAATTGTCTCACTATTTCATTTATTCCTCATATCTTTTACTTGATCTCGAATGTTCCTCGTGGGAACGATCTTGATTGCAGTCTTTTCCAAAAAGTAGAAGTAGCACGTGGTGCTCTCCTGGCCGGGAGAGTCCCCCGTGGTGATCCTACCCTCAGTCAACCACCCCAAGGTCACTGACAGACGTAACGGTGACTACGGCATGCGCGATAAATGCACAGGTAGCTAACCCGTACTGGCACGCGGTCAGTCATTTCCGTTAACGGGTGCGCCCAAAGCACAGCACGGAACCAGTCCAGGGCAGAGCCCTCTCAGTAACAGGGGTCCAACCCCTCCACAGTAACCAAACCGGGGCCTTGCCCCTCCACAGTCCGCGCACCCTCGCCTGACTACCCTGGTTTGCCCCAGTGGGCCTAACAAGTCGGTGAAGGAGGCTAGCAGAACCCCGGGGCCCGTGGGGTAGCTAGTGCTCTCCTAACACTAGTAGCTCTCCTCGGTACTACGTACACGAGGGCCAGCAAGTCGGTACAGAGCGGCCGGTCCTAACCCCGGGTCCCTGGGGTGGCTGGCCCTACTCTGCACTAAACAGGTACAGGTACTTCCCTTGGTACTACGTACCCAAGAGACAGTACAAAACTACATCTCAGTTCCATTCCTTTCTCTTTCCAGGAGTTCCACTCCTAATTCCCCGTAGGGTTCCAGCTCTTTAATCTCAGGACATCTTATGTTTCACTTTCCAGTTTCACGTTCTTACAATCCATGATCTCAATCATGTTTCTTTATTCATAACAGGCAGCTGTTAATTCAATTTACAGGCAGCTTTATATTCCTTTCCATTTTCCAAGACTGCAGTATTATACATTCCACTAGTTTTTCCATCCTAGGATTCATGCCATATCCTAGGATCTATCATACAATCTAGTTTTCCAGCCCTAGGATTCATGCAACACCTAGGAGCTATCATATATTTCTCATTCCTAGGATTCATGCAACGTCCTAGGTTCTAGTTATGGTTCCATACTTTAACAGATTTTATTAATAACTTAAAGCCACTCTACCAGGTACAACGGGAGTAATGGGGGCGTGATCGAGAATCCCGCGTGCCTCCGCGACTCCCAAGACTGCAACTGAAGGAGGTCCTATCACAAGGATCAAACACAAGGAGTGTCTCAAAATAGTGTATAGCTACTGTAGATGGGTAGAGGAATTAATTCTGAAAAGAACGCAACTCGAATCGCGGAAAACGGAACCCGAACGGGCCCTAAACGGGTCGAAAATGATGACACTGTGCAAAATTAGACGTCTGGAACTTCTTCCAGACGTCTTAAAAAGTGGATCAGAGAATTACCTGATCAGCGTGGTTTCCCAGACGTCCAGAAGTCTGCGGGGACGTCTGGCCTAGCTCCCAGACGTCCGATGGTCACCCTGGACGTCTGGAGGTCGCTCCCGCCGTCTGGTACAACAGCCAGACGTCTGATTCGCGTTGGATGGCGAATCACCGAGCCTGCGCACACCCATCTCCCTCCCTCAGTACGGTCAGTCGACAGGAAGGAAGAAGAAGACAGAAAACTCACCTTTCAGACGTCTGGATGGTCTTCCAGACGTCGCCCTCGTCGTCTGGCTATCAACCCAGACGTCTGATTCTGGAAATTCTTCGAGAATTATGGCGCCACTCGGCCTCCGCTCGCGACGCCGGCCGCGTCGCACCTCGCGCGCCTACTGCTCAGACCGCAGCGTTCCCCCTCCGCGTCACTCCGCGCCCCCCGCGTCCTCCGTCGGCCGGCCCTAGCAGCCCCGGCGAGCTCGCCCTCACGGCAGAGCTCCGCTCTCGCACGCCGCACCTCCTCCGCGCTCACTGCGGCCGCCGCTGCCGCCCTCGCACTCACGCTCACGCTCACTAGCTGAAGGAGAAGAGGGAGGAGACGGTGGAGACGACGGGAGGGAGCCCGTGGCCTTTTAAGGCCGCGCGAGGAGGAGAGAGAGGACGCGGCAGGTGTCTGCAGCCGCAGAGAAAGAGGGAATAAGCGAATATCCGATCTACGCGCTCAGGCACGCAGACGACCCGTGCGTGTCGAAATTAAAGGATTTCCAGACGTCTGGAAACGATCCCAGATGTTTGGTAAGACGTCTGGATGTGATCCCAGACGTCTGGTCCGACGTCTGGGCCACCTCCCAGACGTCTGGCACACGCGTTCGTTACAGATGGCCTGGAAGGGAAGCTGCTGTGTTGGGTTTTTTTGTGTGGACCAGGCTCTCTTCAAAGAAGGCAGCCGTGCCCTTTTTAAAGAGGAAGAAGGCAAGCACAGCCATGCCCTGGCTGTGCATGGTTGTGCGTGTGGCTGGCTGGGCAAGCTTGCTGCGGAGAATGGCGCGAGGAAGAAGAGGCCATGCCTTGCAACCACGTGGAGAAATTCAAGGCCAAATGGAAATAAAGATGGAGATTTTGCGAGGCAGCACTTGAGGAAAACGTAAATTTCAAGGCCATTTTATTCACTCCTCCCCTCTCAAATAAATGCATACATGCGTGTAGTTTTACAAATGTGACTATGGATACCTAAAATACACTGGTAATGCTTGGAAATAGCACAAGATGGCACAATTGTTGGTGTATTTTTGCTACGCAATCATGACCCCATGAAAAAACATTGTATTGGAGTCCCCTTCTTTTAACTAAAACTGTCTTGACTGCTGATGCCAGTCAATTTCACACTTTAACTCTTCTTAGGCAATAACACTTTGGAGCATCTTTCTTTGTTGGAGATCACCTTCAGATAAAGCCTCCACCTCCACTTTATCATCTAGCCTCTTCACTATTTCCAACGCATCCATGCTCTTCTGTGCTTTAGTAATAGCAATTGTCTTCCTATACTCAAATAAAATGTGGCATAAACCTTTCAATGCAGAGGTGAGATTTTGTGTTGCCGTACCCATGTCCTCTTAGGATCTTGATGGGAACACCATCATGAGCCCTAACTAGCTCATTTTGACCTAATAAAGAGAATAAAAGCTCCTACATAACCAACTGGAAGTCCTAATTCACTGAATAACCATTCTGAGATAAAAGCAAGAAATAAGGGAAAAAACTATAATTTTACCATTGCAGTACAACAACGGGTTTTCTCAAGGGCTAAACATAGGTCAAAAGGTCTTAACAAGATAAAAGTGGGTTGGATTTGACAGAAAAGGGTTCGTGTGAGTTCTGGGAATTAAATGACTTATTGTAATCCTAAAATAGACCCACTCGATTAAACAAGGTTCTCGTCAAGATAAAATTCACCTAAACCCTCTATAAATCAAAGAAAAATATTCTCTAGGATTTAGAACTTTCAATTTGGCCATTGGAACCTATTTTGACCTAGAATAGGGTCTCAGACAAACATTTGCCCTAAATTGGGTTTTTGCATAAATTACCTAGTCAAACGTGGTTAAACCCAAAATCCAACTTCACCATTAGATTCCTTAGATCCAAATTAGGTTTGTACTAAAATTTCGACCCAAGGGGAACTCATCTTGACCCACTTTGCAAATAGGTTTAGCCTGATTACATTTCTATCCCTATCTTTCAAAAACCCTTACATTTGAATCCCTAGCTTCTTCATCGTTCTTTGCAATTAGGTCCCTCCACCATTATAGTGGAGGAATCCTACTCTGACGAGCTTTAGAAGGCAACTTCTCCCTGATTTCTTAGAGAATCCCCTTCAAAATTGAAAGGGAGATTCTCTGAGAAATTCCCTTCAATGTGAACCCAATTTGAGGCCCTACTTGGTATCCAATCTCTCATGCGAACGCATGAGAGATTTGGGTCTCTCTCGAGTTGCCATCATCGGTGACCTTGCCTTGCTTGGAAGCTTGGCTTCCAAGCACAAAATCGACCTCTAGGGCTCTATTTAAGGAGCCCCAGTTTGCCCCGACTCTGGCAAGCTTGAAATCAACCGGAGAACCCCCTCAAATTCGTCTCTCCTCCTCCGGCTGACTTGCTCATCAAGCTCCAACGACCACTCCTACTCTCCCTCGTCGCCTAGCCACAATACCGATGGCAGGTTCTTCTTCCTCACGTTCGTCTGCGTCGTGTAACACCTGCCGACACCCCTGCCTCCCCTTCATCCTCACCGAGCGTCTTCTCTGAGAACCTTTGTCCGATGTCGGCAATACGCGCCAGACGCCATCTCTGTCTCCCTTTCATCTCTTCACTGCCTAGATAAGTTCCTCTCACCCTCTATAATCTTTTCCCCTCTTTATTTCCCTCATTCGACTACTGCCTCACTCCACCACCATCATCCCCTTTACCTTCGGCCACCAACTCCGACGAGATCGCTCCACCACCACAGACCACCTCCCTCCTCGCCGACCAGTCCATAAGCATCGCCTCGACCCCCTGATCAGAACCCCCCACTCATATCACCCAAACACTCACCCGAACACACCCACACACATGCATAGGTACGCTCACTCAGGTGTTCCCACGCCACGTCGATCACCGCAACACACTCGCCGTGCCTTGGGGAAACTCCCTAAACATTCTGACATGGCTGCGAGGCTATTGTGGTGATTTTAGGTGCAAATGGTCATCCACCATTAAAGCGAAGCTCGGAGCTTGCTTGTAGGAGCTCCAAAACATGCCAGCCCCAGGCTTGTGTCCCATGTTGCGCGGAACACATTCGCGTACAACTCTAGGGATTCAATTGGAGTCGAGGGCAGTGGCAGCTGCTGTAATCGAAAAGAGCTTCTCTGTCGTAGGGGCGTGCAAGGAAGGTGGGAAGATAGTCCCACCTCGAAACTAGAAGGAGTGTAGTGCCTGCATAAAGTGAATTTCTGTTAGAGGCTTATCGCCTCCAACTCATGGGGTGAGGTCCCTACCACCCGACCCAACCGCTTCTTCCGCGATCACACCCCGCGGACCTTGAAGACCCGACTCGTTTAGCACACCTCGCCCACCACCGCACGCCGATGGGCCTGATCCCCGACGCGTACCTGACCCGATTACCCGAGAAGCATGGCTCTAGGAGAGCGGAACCTAAGAGAGAAAGGAGAGGAGAGTTCGTGCGGGTAGGGGGTAGGTTTGCTCTGTAGGTCGAGGAGGAGGAGAAGCGAAGCTGAAGAAGAGGAAGGAGAAGGCTAAGGGCTGCAGTAGAGAAGGGGGAAGCTGAAGGAAAGGGAAGAGCCGCAGAAGCTAAGGTAGAGAAAGGAAGAGAAGGAAGAAGAAGCTGAAGGAAGAAAAGCAAAGGAAGAAGAAAAGGCAGCCGACAGAGAGAAAAAGAAGAAACGAAGAAAGCCAAAGAAGAATAAGTAGGCAGAGAAAGCTCAAGGAAAAGTAGGAAAGCAGAAGAAAAGAAGAGCTCGCCAAGGAAAAATCGGAAAGAAGAAGAGAAGAGAATCAGAGAGAGAGAGAGAAGAAATAGCATAACCGTTCTAATTTTTTATTCATATTCACATACATTAGATTCTTGAGTATTTTTGATCTACATTGTCAATTACTCTTCCTTTTGCTCTGTGATCTTTGATAGTATTGCATATTCTTTTAAAGTGTGATCTTGATTTCTAAACCCCAATTTGCTACTTGTGTTCGACCTTGGACTTCAAAATTCGAGTAATAAAATCATATTTGTTTTGAATGCTTTTTCGGCTGTACTACAACGCGATATTCTTAAATACCGATTCAGCGCTTTAGACATTTTGGCACTGTTGTCGGGGAGCAACGGGCGATTTAGAATTCTTGATTACAAATTTTTGATTTGGTACTAACTTGCTATATCTCTTTTTGTTGTGATTGTTTCAGGGGAGAAGATTCAAAGAAAGACAGCCGCACATCAAACACGCCAGGGGTAGGTAATTTCTAACTACCTTCTCTTAAAGCCCCTCATTCTGAAAAGGAAAAGAAATAATCAATTAGGGTTACTTGCTTTCCATTTCTAGCTAATTCACCAAGTTGCTTGTTTGATTTCAACAACAATATTGATTTGTGCACCCATTTAAGGTAACTAGGGCTACCACATTCTTGATTGAGCCTTAGATACCACATTGGACAAACTAAATTGGACCAAGGTTAGAGCCAAATTAAGGATTTCAATCTAGGGTTTTAGAGACTGTTGAACGATTTACGAAGCTACGCTAACGTGTTCGATTTTGGAAAACCTGTCGTTGTAGTTCGAAAGCGAAGGATTCATGTTCAACAAATAAAATTTATACCGAAATTAAAATTCCGGGTCGAACACAGGGAGGCGGACGTTTGATTTAAAAACTTCGCGTTTCTTTTTATTTTGTCACAAAGAAATTCAATTTAAACTATCTAAGTATCTACAACAAATAAAAGAGAGAGAGGGAGTAAGAGAGAGAGAAAGAATACTATACATGGAAATCAAAATGAGATGTAGAATAGACAAGGAATTTATCATAAAAGAGTTCTTTCGTTACAACTAGAAAACATAAAATAATTACTCTAGAAAGCATTAAAAGAATGGAGGGAGAAATGTCCTCCTCGACGATCGCTCGGAGGACGAATAGACTACTCTAGAAAGCAGTAAATCTATACTAGAAATCAGTAAAAAGAATAGGGAGAGAGAATCCTCCTCGACGGTCGCTTGGAGGACGAGCCGGACGGGACGACGCCTGGACGAAGGAGAACGAAGCGGGACGAAGGAGGACGAAGCAGAAGAACGAGAACGAAGCAGCACGCCGTCATCGTCGCGGGATCCACTTCCGAAGGGGGACGAAAATTTGGACTTTATCTCGCGAGAAGCATCCCGGGTGTGGGACAAGCTTCTCTTGAGCTTTGGAGAGGTAGAGAGGAGAAGGAAGGGATGAAAATTTCGTATGGAGGGGGTCTCCTTTTATAGTTGCAAGGAGTGGGGGCAAAATGGACATTACATCTTCAAAATAATAAATAAGGGGTCTTTAGTGATGGATAAAACCGTCGCTAAAGCCCCGACGTCGCCGTCGCCGCCGCGCCCACGCGCGCCCGCTCGGCTGCCCGCGCGCGTAACGCCTACGCACGTCGCTTGATTTTCAGCCGTCCGATCGCGAGATCGGACGGCTTAGATCGCGTCCGCGCCCGCTGCGTAGCGCACCGCCCGCGTGTGATCGCGCGTTACGCCCGGCGTCCAATCGCGCGTCGTCCTGATTGAGCGCACGCAGCCGTTGGATCTTCATCTGACGCTCGTCCGCGCCCGCTCGCCCGCGCCTTCCACCCCCTCACCGCGGCTCGAACCCGCGACCTCCGCTTCGCCCGCAGCTGCGTCGCCGCTGCGCTACGCGGGCGAAATGGTCGCGCGGACGCTTTTAAGCGCGAGCGACCGCAGCCGTTGGATCGAGATCCAACGGCGGAGAGGAGACGGTGCGCGGTCTTCACAAGATGCATGCGACCGATTGGGCGGCTGAGATGGCACCACGTGGCGCCATCTTGGCCGTCCATCTTCTGGAAGTTGTAGATGGTGCCACGGATGTCGGATTGACTCGATTTTTGTGTCCTTGGGCTGCGATCGTCGATCCGAATTCATCCGTGTGGTCGGATTTGCCATCTGAAGTGCGGATTTACACCATCCTAGCCCTTGATCTTCTAGGGTTCCCCGATCTCTATCTGATGCTACGGATGCCTGATTAGGGCGATCTTGGAGTCGTTGAACTCCAATCGTCGCCCTGATCACATCCATACGGTTAGATCTTTGATCCGAGGCCCCGATAAAATATTTGCCCTGTCCAAGCACATAAAAGGAGACAATTAACCTCCATTTTATTCAAACTACTCTAAATGCAAGATGATGCATGTAATGCAATATTTATATCATGAAATGCAATCCTATGCTTAAGAACATGCATAAATAGACATTTTAAGTAGTGTAAATGTGTTTACATCATACCCCTATGCCTATCTTTTGCTAGTCCCTAGCAAAAACTATATGCTATTTATAAAAGAATTAGGTTAGATTATTTGGACCTGAGTCACTTTCAATCATTAAGAAATTGTCTACTTAGGAACTGAACTTTCAAAGACACAACAGTGCCCGGGTATCAGCCAAAATGCAGACCGCCTCAAGCCTCGCCTTATTCAAAGAAACATTTCTTTTTCTCTTTTTACTCTTTTCTAATTTTTTTTTTTTGGATTTTCAACTTTTAGGGTTTAAGAGTGGCTTTCTAAGGCCATTCAACTCACCCAAGATTTGATGAGAATCCTAAGTTTTAAGCATCTTATTGTGATTGTGATAGACTCGTTGACCGGCAATTAGAACGGACTTCGGATTTCTACGCCTCTAGGGGACCTCAAAAATAATTCTGCCTAAAGGTGTATCTTTACAACCGGTAGCTTTCTTCCTACTTTTATTTTTTAACGGGGTCAACACAAGGGTGAATCCAGTGTATATCTCCCCGGTTTATTCTACTTCTCCGCTTCTTCCTAAGTGTTTTGGGAATTTTTAGTGCATTTTCTGAGCTGGGTTCTGGACAACCGGTCGATGAGCTGTTACCACGGACAACTTGCCAGCCATACTCGTGCGGCGAAGTGTGGCTTATTTCTTTTTGTTCTTTTCTCCTTTTTGATTTTTTTTTTTTTTTTTTTAAGTAGGTGGCTTCCCTGGTCTAAGATTTACCTAAAGGCAGCAAAAAGAGAAAGGTCCAGTGACTGGGCTCTGGACAACCTACCTATGGGCTGTTACCCACGATAACTTGCCAGCCATATCACCCTAGAAGGTTCATTAGCTACCCAATTTCCGTTAAAATCGCCAAACAACGAGTCAGTGCAAAGAAAGTGTGTAGATGCTTAAAACTCAAAATTCCCTTAAATCAGAGGGCGGGTTGACAAGTCATGTACTTATCACCCAAACTTATTTATTCCAATTATAATAAAATTCAGGTTGGCGAGAACTCGAAAAATAAATCCACATTTTAGTGGATACATAGGCTGATTAAGTCCAAAGACCTGAAGGGTCTTTGTGTTCAAACCATAATATAGTATTTCTTAAGATCGAAAATTTTCTTAAACCCAAATTCTCTTTCCTAATTTTGATTTTTTTTTTTTGTTTTTTTTATAAAATAAAACAAATCTACGGAGCTGACGAATGAATTCAAAGATAAATATCCACCCCCCATGCCTATCTAATGCAATGTCCTCATTGTATTAAAAAGACATAAAACAGAGTGGAAAAGCGTAGAAAGCACCTGAATTGCGTGGATATCGGGTCCGCTCCGAGATGAAAATGAAAAAGAACTGTATATGTGCTGAGTTTAGTGCCTTCAGCTAGGCACACTATACAAAGAAAAGAAATGAAGAATTCAGAAGTGCAGGTCAAAATTAGAATAAACAGAAGAATCCTCCGACCTGTCAACAGAGGTCCACAGATGTGGACCAGATTGTGGTGCAGACCCATCCCCCATAATCGAGAATATCTTAGGTTCTGGATAAAAATTACCGAAAACCTAAAATCAGAATGCAAGCGGGGTCGGGCCTGCGATTTGTGAGGATGCAAGCCAAGGCCAAAATGTCGGGTTACAGAGAATTGAAGCTCAAAAGGATAATCGTTAAATGTGTGCTTGAGTTTGACATCCTCGAAACAAATGTCGTAAGGGTTCTGATTTGATGGTTTCAGCTTAAAAGGAACCCTTCGACTCAATCTTCCATATCCTCCAAAATTAACTTCCCAAATTAGAACTTCCCCGCTCCTATCCTCCTCATTAAGTGTATCAAATTCCAAGACCTCTTGTATATTCATCACCCCGTCTGAAATCTCCAAGTCTAGATGATGTGGCAAAATCAAAATTGACTTGGGTCTAATTATCTCAGAATTAGAATCATCAATAAGCTCAACAGGGTGTAACTGATAATCAGGGCATTGAATTGATTCCTCCAGAAAATGCGATTCTGGATCTGTATCGTGTGCCCTAATAAGATCAATTTCCTCAGTTATTGGGCTATCAAATGATCTATCAGATTCCTCAGGCCCAATCGTCTCACAAAAATCGTGATCTGAAAACTCGTGTGAGACTTCGCAACTTGAATCTTCACCATCAAAGAAATCAGGATCCGTATCAATGTATGTCCCAAAATCAGTTGTCACTTTGTGTTCCCAGAAGACATACGTTTTCTCGTAACCCGGCTCAGGGATCTCAGGTGAAGAAATCAGATCATCCTTAATTGGTTGCTTTAATTCAATCTGGTCAGCCCCGTAACACATGTTCCCCCCAACAGGTGCCTGAGCGGGTTCTGTCATTGGCTTTCCTGAAGAGGGTTCATCCTGGGAATCATCCCAAGATTGAATCAAAGCAACCACGAATCTCATCCTCAATTTCGCTAATTTCCCGAGTAGAAACTCACCCGGGTTCTTATCATTAACGTCCTGGAGCCAATCCAACAAAGACTTGTTTAAATCATCAATCATTTCAATCAAGGGCTCCAATCTCTCAATGCAAGGTATTGGCTGAACTTCTAAAGATTGTATGATATTTCTCAAGTTAGCCAGAACCTTATCTTGAACCTGATTAACCTGAACCAAATGAGTTGGTTCAGGATTGGGCGGGTTTGACATCAAAGCAGAGGAATTAACGAATTGAGATTCGTTATACCCTTCCTGAAAATAGGTCATTTCAGAATGTTCAAAGGATGGTGATGACCTAAAGGCAGTGAAATCAGAGGATGGGTAAGGATCAGTGTATCCTTCTTGATTGTAGATCGCATTAGGTTGTTCATGAAAGGAGGACGATCTATAATCGATGCAACTCTGAGAAGGATAGAATTGAGAATCAAAGTGTTCAGGGTTAGACCCTAAACATAGGGGTCCAGAATTATATCCCCAATCCGAATTATCCCAACTAACTGATGATCGATTACAATACGAGTTGGGATAATCGTCATGTTGAGGATAATTTACAACAGGAGGGAAAGAGCGAAAATGCGTGAAATATGTGGAAGGATTCATGATACACGGGAGGAAGAAAGGTGCCCTGTAATACAAACAATCAAACCTGTCCTTAAATATGTTAGCCTAAAGACCTACAGACTCTCAAAACCCGTCTTGAGATAAAGGAACGATTTGATCTACTTCCGTCTGTTCAATCCAACCAGTTAGGAGGGACTGGGGAGAAGGTTCTTCCTTCGGCTTACGCCTCCGGTTCCTAGTGTACCCCCCAGCCGCGATCGTTTGACTCTGCTCCCCTAGCTAGACATCAGATTGAACAGTAGAAACAGACTAATCGAAAATAATCTCGTTCTGGGTTCTGAAGAGCGAGTCCAATCCTTAAGGCCAACGTCTACTTTGTTTTATTTAGGGCTAGGTTTGAATGTGCTTTGGAATGTGATGGGCCCTTTAAATGGGTTGTGCCCTTAATGATTGATTGATTTGTGTGTGAGTGCACAACCAGTGGTTTTCAAGCAAGATTGTTTTTGATGTGGTGAATTTTAAGATTCAAATCTTGCTTAGTAGCTTTTAGGATTCAACTTTAGGTGTTTTCAATCAAGTTTCATTGGCACACCAAGTTTTACAAGCACAGGTGAAGATGTTTTACTTTAAAGTTTAAAAAGAATGTGGAGTGCCTGGTAAATCCCTAAGAGTTGAACCTAATTGGCAGCTACTTGATGAGTTGATTTTATTTGAAGTGGTGCGGCCCAATCAACTCAATCAATTGACCTGTTGCACCACTTAATTAGGTACACAAATGATTACCTAATCTGATTTCTACTCGATTATGTGTTTGGATGTGTGTACCGGCTCCTAAGATCGGTTTACCGGTTGAGTTAGAAAATCAGATGAGGTTGTGTACCTCTGTGAGATTTTTTTATTTTTTTCTTTTCTTTTTAATGTGGGGGTTGGAGTGAGTATGGATGTCAAACAACAAAACAATCTGACCTTAGAGTTTATAAGAACACCTAGGTTGATTGATGTTTGAATTATTATATGATGAAATGAAATCTAATGGGTGGGAGGTGGGGGATAACTTACAAAACCTTCCACAGCACTTTACTCCGATCTACCGCTTTTGCCTGTCTCGAAAGAGTACCTGCAATTACAATAAGAAAGGAGAAAAGTGAGGTAAATGATTTGTAAGTTACAAAATGCGAAGAGAAATCAAAGAGCGTTGCCTCCCCGGCAACGGCGCCAAAGTGTTGAACGTGTTACGAAGCTACGCTAACGTGTTCAGTTTTGGAAAACCTGTCGTTGTAGTTTGAAAGCGAAGGATTCTGTTCAACAAATAAAATTTATACCGAAATTAAAATTCCGGGTCGAACACAGGGAGGCGGACGTTTGATTTAAAAACTTCGCGTTTCTTTTTATTTTGTCACAAAGAAATTCAATTTAAACTATCTAAGTATCTACAACAAATAAAAGAGAGAGAGGGAGTAAGAGAGAGAGAAAGAATACTATACATGGAAATCAAAATGAGATGTAGAATAGACAAGGAATTTATCATAAAAGAGTTCTTTCGTTACAATTAGAAAACATAAAACAATTACTCTAGAAAGCATTAAAAGAATGGAGGGAGAAATGTCCTCCTCGACGATCGCTCGGAGGACGAATAGACTACTCTAGAAAGCAGTAAATCTATACTAGAAAGCAGTAAAAAGAATAGGGAGAGAGAATCCTCCTCGACGGTCGCTTGGAGGACGAGCCGGACGGGACGACGCCTGGACAAAGGAGAACGAAGCGGGACGAAGGAGGACGAAGCAGAAGAACGGGAACGAAGCAGCACGCCGTCGTCGTCGTGGGATCCACTTCCGAAGGGGGAAGAAAATTTGGACTTTATCTCGCGAGAAGCATCCCGGGTGTGGGACAAGCTTCTCTTGAGCTTTGGAGAGGTAGAGAGGAGAAGGAAGGGATGAAAATTTCGTATGGAGGGGGTCTCCTTTTATAGTTGCAAGGAGTGGGGGCAAAATGGACATTACATCTTCAAAATAATAAATAAGGGGTCTTTAGTGACGGATAAAACCGTCGCTAAAGCCCCGACGTCGCCGTCGCCGCCGCGCCCACGCGCGCCCGCTCGGCTGCCCGCGCGCGTAACGCCTACGCACGTCGCTTGATTTTCAGCCGTCCGATCGCGAGATCGGACGGCTTAGATCGCGTCCGCGCCCGCTGCGTAGCGCACCGCCCGCGTGTGATCGCGCGTTACGCCCGGCGTCCAATCGCGCGTCGTCCTGATTGAGCGCGCGCAGCCGTTGGATCTTCATCTGACGCTCGTCCGCGCCCGCTCGCCCGCGCCTTCCACCCCCTCACCGCGGCTCGAACCCGCGACCTCCGCTTAGCCCGCAGCTGCGTCGCCGCTGCGCTACGCGGGCGAAATGGTCGCGGGACGCTTTTAAGCGCGAGCGACCGCAGCCGTTGGATCGAGATCCAACGGCGGAGAGGAGACGGTGCGCGGTCTTCACAAGATGCATGCGGCCGATTGGGCGGCTGAGATGGCGCCACGTGGCGCCATCTTGGCCGTCCATCTTCTGGAAGTTGTAGATGGTGCCACGGATGTCGGATTGACTCGATTTTTGTGTCCTTGGGCTGCGATCGTCGATCCGAATTCATCCGTGTGGTCGGATTTGCCATCTGAAGTGCGGATTTACACCATCCTGGCCCTTGATCTTCTAGGGTTCCCCGGTCTCTATCTGATGCTACGGATGCCTGATTAGGGCGATCTTGGAGTCGTTGAACTCCAATCGTCGCCCTGATCACATCCATACGGTTGGATCTTTGATCCGAGGCCCCGATAAAATATTTGCCCTGTCCAAGCACATAAAAGGAGACAATTAACCTCCATTTTATTCAAACTACTCTAAATGCAAGATGATGCATGTAATGCAATATTTATATCATGAAATGCAATCCTATGCTTAAGAACATGCATAAATAGACATTTTAATTGGTGTAAATGTGTTTACATCAGAGACACACCTTCATAAAATAAGAATTAACTCTCCAAAAAAAGGTGTGCTTAAGCCTTGGTTGAAGAGATTTATTCAAGAAAACCCTAAATTTAGGCTCTTAAATCTCACTTGAATTCTAAAAGAAGGGACCTAAAACTTCTCAAAGGACAAATAGGTGAAGTTGACCCCTCACCATGAGCCATAACTAGCTCATTTTGACCTAATACAAAGGATAAAAGCTCCTACATAACTCAAGGAAAGGCTTAACTCAGAGAATTCTGAGTTTAAGGAGAAAACAAGTCATAAGGGGTAAAAATGCAATTTTACCAGTATAATCTGCATACAGGGTAATTCAGGGTCCAAACACAGGTCAAACAAACCGAATAAGAAGGAAAGTGGGATGATCTGGCAAGGGCTACAGCAATTCCAAGGAACAAAATGATAATCTGTAACCTTAAAACAAACCCACTTCAATTCACGAGGTTCGAGGTAAAGTAAAAATAGAATAAACCCTCTAAAATTCATAGAAAAATAATCTCTAGGGTTTAGAACCTTCAATTTGGCCTTCAGAACCCATTTTGACCCACATTGAGAACCATGCCCAATTAATAACTTAATTTGGGTTTTTGTATAAATTGACCAGTCAAACAAGGTTTAATCTAAAAATAAAATTCACCGTCAGATTCCTTAGGTCCTAATTAGTCATGTATAAAAACTTGAGCCTAAGAAGAAACATTCTTGACCAACTTTACACTTTGGTCCTCATATATTTACTTTTTGGCCCTCAACTTTTGAACCCTCGCATTTTGGCCCCTAACTTTCCTTCATTCTTTGCGTTCAGGTCCTCCCTGCAAAACCTGCCAGCACCATGCTTCGGCTGAGGGGGAGGGTCTGCAAGTCAACCAGGGGTGCCCTGCGTCGTCAGCCGTCGCATGAACACCCCACTGGTCGCTGCAACCACCCATACCGGCCGTGCGAACGCACGGACGGTATGGGTATCCTTCCTCCGGCGTCCTCCGGCGAGGGAGACACGTCGTCTCCCT
The DNA here is from genome assembly GCA_037157565.1 of Thalassia testudinum. Classification (NCBI taxonomy): domain Eukaryota; kingdom Viridiplantae; phylum Streptophyta; class Magnoliopsida; order Alismatales; family Hydrocharitaceae; genus Thalassia; species Thalassia testudinum. Next base: position 61,824,143 of record JAZHRO010000025.1, read on the forward strand.
CCGCCTTCCTCTCTGATTCGGCCCCTATAAATACCCCCGTCGCTCCACCGTTCTTCCCAGCTCGGATCTGACGGAGAAAACCCCCAACTTTCCTCTCTTCTCAGTCCGGCAGACGCCCACCAGCTCCGGCGGTTCTTCCTCCTCCTCCTCTTCGCTCTGCCGCAATACCAGCAGCAGAGACTTCTTCCCCTGCTCTTCCCGCGTCGCGCAATACCGGCGCGCGCTGCCTCTGCCCCGTCGTCACCGCCGTCCTCCCCCACTGGGCACCTTCTTCTCCGGCGACAGCAGGTACAGCCGTCCGCCTCCTCGCCCCCTTCGTCACTTTAGTTAGGTTAGAACTACTTCCCTCTATTCTCTCTCTCTTTTCCCCCTGCTATTTTTATCTAATTACCCCTCGACCGCGCCTAATCACCCTCACCTTCTCCGCCTCCGGCCATCCTCCGGCGAGTCGCTCCCATCACTCCAGCAACCCACACGGCTCGCCGACCACCGCAGAACCTCCGCCTCCTCACCCTGATCAACCTCCGCCCTTCCACTTAACCCAAATCACCCTCTGCAACTCCACCGAACAAACCCATCTCCCGACCCACAGTCCGACCTAGGGCAGCCCTTAGGCTCCGCCCCGCCGCCTGCACACCCCCCGACCACCTTCGCCGTGCCACGGCGAAGGTCCTCCGCGTTTCTGATTGGGCCGAGAGGCCGTTTCTCTGTGGGCAGGTACCTGCGCTCGCCGCTGCCATTGTTGAAGCGAAGCAGCTTCTTCACCTGCTGCCCCAGGTGCGCCACGCCCAGGTCACGCTCCCAGACAGTGCGAGGCGTCTTCGCGAAGTACCAGGCTGCAGTCGAGTCGAAGCTCTCGCGCGAAGCCCCCGCGCTTCGCCTCGACTGCCGCTGCTTCCTCCGCGCAGGCACCCAAATTGGGGTGGGACATTTAGTCCCACCTCGTAACCTTTCAGAGGAGCGCGCCCGCATAAAGGCAAAAAGTGCCTTATGCTCGTTGCCTCCTGAGCACGGGGTGAGGTCCCTCTCACTCACTCGCTCGACCCGACCTCGTCCGCGACCACGCCCCGCGGACCTGGCCCGACCCGACTTAGACTGACCTGCACTCCTCGCCCACCACGCACGCCGGTGGACCTGGACCCGGGCGCGACCCGTACCCGACTACCCGGCAGCTCTGGGAGAGCTTTCCTAAGAGCTACTTCTGTGAGAGAGAAACACGGGGGGGAGGGTAGAATAGGTTTTTGCCCGCTGACGAGAGCTTTGAAGTGTGCAGGCACAGGCGAAGAAGAAGACGAGCGAGGCAGAGAAGAAGGACGACGAAAGCTGAAGGAAGGAGGAGCACTGTAGCAGTTGCGGTTTAAGTCGTCTGATTGGAAAATCAGACGACGTCCTGAAGGCAAAGAAGGAGAAGGAAGGCGAGGCAGAGGAGGAACACAGAGAGGCCAAGTGAAGACTCTGCAGAAGAAGAAGAGCACGAGAAGAAGATCTGAAGAAAGGAAAAGAAGAAAGAAAGAAGAACAGGACTGCTCTGCAGAAGAAAAAGGAAGAGACGAGCAGAAACAGCTGAAAGAAGAAGAAGAACATCACCACTGCAGATAAAGAAGAAGAACAAAGGAAGAGAGCAGAAGATCTGAGAAGGAAGAAGAGGAGAAGCAAAGAGAAAAGAAGAAAAGCCAACAAATTCTCTCTCTCTCTTTCTTTATTTTTGTAAAAGAAACTTGTACCCCCAGAATACAACTTGCTCCCTGAGTTCGACCTCGGGAACTCTTTATTTCCGAGTAACAAATTGTATTAAACTGGAAATCACCTCTCTCTATACTATACTACGACGAAATAATAGAACTATAGAGGAAGGTCGCCACCAGTTTTTGGCGCCGTTGCCTGGGAGCAACGGCTATTCTAGAGGTAAACATTCCTGTTTCTTTTTAGTTTCTGATAATCTCGTCTCTTTTGTGCAGCTACAGGAAATCAAGAAGACAAGCAACCGCACGACAACCACTCCGAGGACAGGTAATTTTTTTTTTTTTTCCCTCTCGCTATTAACCCCTAAACTCTAAAGAGGAAGAAAAGAAAAGAACAAGCAATATAGGGCTAACCTGTCTTCCATACTTAGTAACCATAAAATGTTGCATGTTTTCAACCCATTATTCCTGCACACTATTAAGGGTATTTAAGGGCTAACACATTCTTGTTTGAGCCCTAATTACCCAACAAAGAACTAACTGGACCAAGTAGAGCCAACATAAGATTCAACATTAGGGTTTTAGAGACACACTACTTAAATCAAGAATGGAGAAAATCCAAAAGAAGTGTGCCTAAACCATTGATTGAACATACTTATTCAGAGAAACCCTAAACAATTGGCTCTCTAAACACTTGAACCCAAAAAAAAAGAAAGGACCCAAAAGCTCTCAAAGGAACAAGAGGTAAAGTTGACTCTTTGGGTCAACCAACCTTAAAATTAGGTCACTTTCTCACTCAAAATACCTAAGAGATCAAGTGTAACTTTAAGCACCCTGATCTTAAGCTAAAATTGGTAGACTTAAGAGGACAAGATCCCCATCCTGGTCTACCTGGAATCTCAGTGACAAGAGAGGTCGGGTGGGGGAAACCCTGTAACCCGTGGGGACGCTCTACCGTGTAGGGGTCTTCGCGGGACTCTCCCTCTCTGGCTGCCCAGGTAGTTCTCAGGTGGACGATCTTTCTGATCAAGGGGTCCATCTGCCCCGCACCTCTATAGTCACCCAACAATTTTTGGGTGTCTTGATTGGGTCCAGCACCTGCTTATCTCATCCAGTCCTTCAGTATTTTGCAGGAGGTCCTTGAAACCTCCTATAGAAATTCACTCTCCCCGAGGCTAAGCCTCGGCTCCCTTGTTTTTGCAGAAATCATTCACATAGCCCCTCTTTCCTCTGATTCTGAACAAAGTCCCCTTCTTCCATTAATTCAAACTTCTGATTCTATCTTGATTCCACCACCTGATTCGAAGATGCAGCCTAATTACCTAGCAAGACTACCATATAAAAAACCTGAATATCTGAGATCCATGAAAGATAAGATGATTGAGGATGCCCTTGAATTCTATGAAATCAAATATAAACCCTCAACACCAATAGAAAACATTCAGGTTGATGTCCCAACAACCACAGCTTTCATCATAAACTGTGCCCAGATTCTATTGACAGAAGTTACAAAAGGATCAACCCGAGATATGCTCATGACAGGATACATTGAGATAGAAAAATTACACCAATCTGAATACCTTCAATGCTTGACAAATCCTGTACTTTGGGAACAACACCAAGATGCCCTTATGAAACGGGTAGAAATGATGAAATCTGTAGAACAAATTATCAACCAGAAATACCCGTATATACCAGAAATAGAGGATGAACCATCTTGGAATAGTATTAAGGAACAATCCAGTTTCCCAGATCTCGGGATTGAGGCACAAAGTGGTTGTAAAATCCCAACCCAAATAGAAGACAATGTTGAAATAGGTTGGGGTATTGCAGGAGAACACAATGATGAGCCAAACTTAGACCATGAATTGCCAAGCCTAAAATTCCAAAACTCCTGCAATAATGAGATCAGAAATGAACCTTTTGAGGGTATAAATTCCGCCCCTTATTCTGATAAGGTAGCCCTCAAAGGTTATTCAGACTTAGGTTCTAATAATTCTACCCACATCCTAAGCCTAGAACCTAGATCTGAAACTTATTGGGAATATTATGAGGCCCCTTGTGAGAAAGATCAAATTTTTGCAGAATATGATTCTGGGCCTCTATTTGATGAATATCCCTCTCCAACATCTTCAGAAAATCTGATCGATTTTCCAGAGAACATGCCAATTTATGATACAGAGACTGAGGAGTTGGACGAGTTGGATTTTAATTGGGTCTATCCTACCAGCTTGGAGCTTGAGCTTAGACAGAATACCTTTTCGAGCCCAGAATTGACATATAGGCTAGACCCCAATCAGGCTGCTGATTCCACATCTGATGATTTTTGCTGTGGTGGAATTCATGATCATGAATCTCATTTTCGCCAACTCTCCGACAATTTCAAATCTGACTATAATTGCGGAGAGATTCCCCTTCCTGAACACGCCAGGCCCATCTACGACCTCAGTTCTCATGACTCTGACTCCGACTCTAAGGTCCTGATTCCCGAGATCACTGATAACACAGAATCATTCCTTTTCGATCCTCAGGAACCAAAAATAGAAAATGCCAAGAGTGATTGCAACCAAGAATCCAAATTTTTTCTCGAATCCGATTTCTTTTATCCTACATACACTCTTCCGGCATTTGATAGTTACCCAGAGGACTCTCTACAGAAAACCACCTATCATCCGTTTCTAGAAGAGCCCTCGTACACATTAGCCACCTCATCCGCACACAGAACGGATCAAAACCTCTTCCAAACCCCGACCCGCAACCGGACTCAATTTCTATTCAGATTCACCTCTCACCGAGCCGATTGCATTTCCACATCGGGTTTCGAACATTGATCAGACTACATACCATGCTCTATCATTCTCTGATCACCCCTGTAGGGTTCCTGCGTCAATCACTGATTATTCTACGGGTCCCTACTCTGACCAGGCTGATTCGACTCAGCCAAACCCTGCGTTTTCACTTCCTCATCCATCTGAGCTTCATAGTATATGGTGGGTTCCACACCTTTTTATCCACATCTATCAACCTACCAGATTGATTGGGTTTGGGCTACATCATCAGCCTGTTGATCTGAACAAGCACCTGGTTGGACCAACCAGGCTCTTAATCAAGGTGCTTGTCTTACAAAACTCTGTTGATTTGACCATCCCCTCTCCATCGCATTTCCCGCAATAGTTTTTGGAACTGGTGGCGACCTTCCTCTATAGTTCTATTATTTCGTCGTAGTATAGTATAGAGAGAGGTGATTACCAGTTTAATACAATTTGTTACTCGGAAATAAAGAGTTCCCGAGGTCGAACTCAGGGAGCAAGTTGTATTCTGGGGGTACAAGTTTCTTTTACAAAAATAAAGAAAGAGAGAGAGAGAATTTGTTGGCTTTTCTTCTTTTCTCTTTGCTTCTCCTCTTCTTCCTTCTCAGATCTTCTGCTCTCTTCCTTTGTTCTTCTTCTTTATCTTCAGTGGTGATGTTCTTCTTCTTCTTTCAGCTGTTTCTGCTCGTCTCTTCCTTTTTCTTCTGCAGAGCGGTCCTGTTCTTCTTCTTTCTTTCTTCTTTTCCTTTCTTCAGATCTTCTTCTTGTGCTCTTCTTCTTCTGCAGAGTCTTCACTTGGCCTCTCTGTGTTCCTCCTCTGCCTCGCCTTCCTTCTCCTTCTTTGCCTTCAGGACGTCGTCTGATTTTCCAATCAGACGACTTAAACCGCCACTGCTACAGTGCTCCTCCTTCCTTCAGCTTTCGTCGTCCTTCTTCTCTGCCTCGCTCGTCTTCTTCTTCGCCTGTGCCTGCACACTTCAAAGCTCTCGTCAGCGGGCAAAAACCTATTCTACCCTCCCCCCCGTGTTTCTCTCTCACAGAAGTAGCTCTTAGGAAAGCTCTCCCAGAGCTGCCGGGTAGTCGGGTACGGGTCGCGCCCGGGTCCAGGTCCACCGGCGTGCGTGGTGGGCGAGGAGTGCAGGTCAGTCTAAGTCGGGTCGGGCCAGGTCCGCGGGGCGTGGTCGCGGACGAGGCCGGGTCGAGCGAGTGAGTGAGAGGGACCTCACCCCGTGCTCAGGAGGCAACGAGCATAAGGCACTTTTTGCCTTTATGCGGGCGCACTCCTCTGAAAGGTTACGAGGTGGGACTAAATGTCCCACCCCAATTTGGGTTCCTGCGCGGAGGAAGCAGCGGCAGTCGAGGCGAAGCGCGGGGGCTTCGCGCGAGAGCTTCGACTCGACTGCAGCCTGGTACTTCGCGAAGACGCCTCGCACTGTCTGGGAGCGTGACCTGGGCGTGGCGCACCTGGGGCAGCAGGTGAAGAAGTTGCTTCGCTTCAACAATGGCGGCGGCGAGCGCAGGTACCTGCCCACAGAGAAACAACCTCTCGGCCCAATCAGAAACGCGGAGGACCTTCGCCGTGGCACGGCGAAGGTGGTCGGGGGGTGTGCAGGCGGCGGGGCGGAGCCTAAGGGCTGCCCTAGGTCGGACTGTGGGTCGGGAGATGGGTTTGTTCGGTGGAGTTGCAGAGGGTGATTTGGGGGAAGTGGAAGGGCGGAGGTTGATCAGGGTGAGGAGGCGGAGGTTCTGCGGTGGTCGGCGAGCCGTGTGGGTTGCTGGAGTGATGGGAGCGACTCGCCGGAGGATGGCCGGAGGCGGAGAAGGTGAGGGTGATTAGGCGCGGTCGAGGGGTAATTAGATAAAAATAGCAGGGGGAAAAGAGAGAGAGAATAGAGGGAAGTAGTTCTAACCTAACTAAAGTGACGAAGGGGGCGAGGAGGCGGACGGCTGTACCTGCTGTCGCCGGAGAAGAAGGTGCCCAGTGGGGGAGGACGGCGGTGATGACGGGGCAGAGGCAGCGCGCGCCGGTATTGCGCGATGCGGGAAGAGCAGGGGAAGAAGTCTCTGCTGCTGGTATTGCGGCAGAGCGAAGAGGAGGAAGAACCGCTGGAGCTGGTGGGCGTCTGCCGGAGTGAGAAGAGAGGAAAGTTGGGGGTTTTCTCTGTCAGATCCGAGCTGGGAAGAACGGTGGAGCGACGGGGGTATTTATAGGGGCCGAATTAGAGAGGAAGGCGGAGGGAGACGACGTGTCTCCCTCGCCGGAGGACGCCGGAGGAAGGATACCCATACCGTCCGTGCGTTCGCACGGCCGGTATGGGTGGTTGCAGCGACCAGTGGGGTGTTCATGCGACGGCTGACGACGCAGGGCACCCCTGGTTGACTTGCAGACCCTCCCCCTCAGCCGAAGCATGGTGCTGGCAGGTTTTGCAGGGAGGACCTGAACGTAAAGAATGAAGGAAAGTTAGGGGCCAAAATGCGAGGGTTCAAAAGTTGAGGGCCAAAAAGTAAATATATGAGGACCAAAGTGTAAAGTTGGTCAAGAAGGTTTCTTCTTAGGCTCAAGTTTTTATACATGACTAATTAGGACCTAAGGAATCTGATGGTGAATTTTATTTCTAGATTAAACCTTGTTTGACTGGTCAATTTATGCAAAAACCCAAATTAAGTTATTAATTGGGCATGGTTCTCAATGTAGGTCAAAATGGGTTCTGAAGGCCAAATTGAAGGTTCTAAACCCTAGAGATTATTTTTCTATGAATTTTAGAGGGTTTATTCTATTTTTACTTTGCCTCAAACCTCGTGAATTGAAGTGAGTTTGTTTTAAGGTTACAGATTATCATTTAGTTCCTTGGAATTGCTGTAGCCCTTGTCAGATCATCCCACTTTCCTTCTTATTCGGTTTGTTTGACCTGTGTTTGGACCCTGAATTACCCTGTATGCAGATTATACTGGTAAAATTGCATTTTTACCCCTTATGACTTGTTTTCTCCTTAAACTCAGAATTCTCTGAGTTAAGCCTTTCCTTGAGTTATGTAGGAGCTTTTATCCTTTGTATTAGGTCAAAATGAGCTAGTTATGGCTCATGATGAGGTTCTCATCAACCCCCCTTGTTGGGTCAACCAACCTTGAAATTAGGTCACTTTTTGCACTCAATACATCTAAAGTTCAAGTGAAATCTTAAGCACCTTTGCTCTTAACTAAAATTGGTAGACTTAAGAGGTCAAGTCCCCATTCTGGTCTACCTGGAACATCAGTGACAGGAGAGGTCGGGTGGGGGAAACCCTGTAACTCATAGGAGCGCTCTACCGTGTAGGGGTCTTCGCGGGTCTCTCCCTCTCTGGCTGCCCAGGTATTTCTCAGGTGGATGACTTTCTGACTAAGGGGTATCATCCGCCCCAAACCTCTATAGTCATCCAAATTTTTGGGTGTCGTGATTGGGTCCATCACATTCTACTCTCATTTAGACCATCGGTGAATGTTCGGTAGGAGGTCCTTAAGACCATTCCTGAGACCTCCTTTAGTGATTCACTCTCGTCGAGGCCAGGCCTCGACTTCCGTGTTTATGTAGCAACCCCATCACATAGACATCTCCTTTGATTCATCTGAACCCAATTCTCCTTCTTCCATCATGGCACAACTAGTAGAAGAAGAGAATAACCTTGAGAACCAACTTTAGCACCTTAATGATTTATTTCAAGCCTTTGTAAACTTGTCACAGCGTCCTATGATGCGAGATCATTACAATCCCAATGTGGTGGCAATTGAACATCGAGTCCAAATCCCGGCTGGAGGTCCTGATTCTGAACTCAAGCCCAACATGATTCATGCTATTCCAAAGTTTCATGGGCTTAATTCTGAGGATCCCTTCCAGCACATCAAACAACTCAAGCATCTGGCCCAGACCTTTGGGTCAGATGTCCAAAATCGGCATATTCTTCTCATGAAGATGTTCTCTTTCTCTCTCATGGACAAAGCAGCTCATTGGTATCAGACTCAAACGCGTCCAATCAACACATGGGTTGAACTACAATTCGAGTTTCTGAAAAAGTTTTTCCCAGTTGGTCGGATGAATGCCTTACGACACCAGATCACACACTTCACCCAGCATTCTGGAGAACCACTTCATGAAGCATGGGACCATTTCCTGGATCTCATGCGAAAGTGCCCCCATCACGGAGTTCCTAAATGGGAACAAGTCAAGTCTTTTTACCAAGGACTCTGTGAAGATATCCGCTTATTCGTCACTGCAACCTGCGGAGGAAATATCATGGGTCAACACGAAGACACTGTGTGGGAGATTCTTGAGAATATGTGCGAGAACTTCATCAATAATGACTCCATGGGCTTATTCGACTGGACGAATGCTTGCGCATCGACGAATCCAAAGGGAGCACATGAGACGGAGGGCCTGTCTGCATCAGTCGATTTGGAATTGATGGCCAGTTGGTTGGACAAGGTCTCTATCATTGAGAAGAAGGTGGATGAGCTAACTCGACATCTACAGCGAGCCACCTCTACGCAAAACCCGTTTGCCAAGTCGCCCTCCAGTAGGGAAGCTGTGCATAACATCTATCACTGATCTTCTTAGGGGATGGACCCGTATCCACCCCAGTCTGACTCTAGGACCGGAGGAAACTCCTATCCTACCTACTCTAGTTGGGGGAACTCTGAACCCTCGTACTCTGACTTTTCTGAGGTTCCTCAGACCTGCGAGGACCTCAACGCCATCCAGAATGACCCATTCTCTAACACCTATAACCTTGGATGGAAAAATCATCCCAATTTCCTATGGGTGGGAAATAATCAGAATATAAAACCACCATATCAACCCTGTCCACAAGCTCCTTGTCCATATCAGCCGCCTCAGCCTCGGCCCAACCCCACCTATCAATCTGGGCCAACTTAGACAGATCAAATGACTCTTATCCTTCGGACTCTGGCTGACATTCAGAAGACGAATGCGGCTATGCAAAAACAGCATAAGGACGAGATTACAGTGATTCACAATCAACTCGCTTAGATGGTGAATTCCCACCAACTTGGCACACTCCTCTCGCAGCCACTACTGAATCCGAATAACGTACCGAACCAGAGGCGCGTTATGAACCCAAATCCGGGCCAAGCCCACATGATTTATCAGGCCCCTTCTTTTCCATCACTCGACAGGATGGAAGCTTCGACATCATATGCGGGATTTCAGCAGCAGCCGCCTATTTTACTGACACTGAACCAAAACCAGGCAGGATTGAATTTTGTTACAACCTGTAATGGCAAAGCAACATAAGACCCACCTTACTCAAGCCACTTTCAGCCTGGTAGTAACCCAAACCCTAGGATAGTTATCTAGGACACCCCTGTCCCAAATCAAGAACCTGGACCTATTCTAGAGGAACCATCCAAGGTTCCATTTCCCGATGCCTTAACCAAGGGAAAGAGGATAAACAAACTCGTGGCACGTGAGGAGGACCTAGTCAAGCTTTTTGAACAGGTCCATATAAACATCCCATTGATGGATGCGATCCACCATGTACCGGCTTACAGACGATTTCTGAAAGACGTGTGTACACCTAAGCGTAAGCTGTGAACTAAAAGTGGGAGTCCGATCGTATTGTCAGAGCAAGTTAGCTCTGTAATTTTGAGCAAACTCCCACCTAAGGCAAAAGACCCAAGTACTCCCTTGATTTCCTGTACCATTGGTGATACCCAATTTGATAGAGCTTTATTAGATCTAGGAGCCTCCATAAACCTAATACCTACATCTCTACTTGACCACCTTGAGGAATCTGAGCTCAAACTGACAGAGGTGACATTGCAGTTGGCTGATCGATCTATTAAGTCACCTAAAGGAGTTCTTGAGGATTCATTATTAGGGCTCGGGATTTCTATTTCCCGGTGGACTTTGTAGTCTTAGATATGGATGCTCCAGAAAACCTGAGGGATACACCAATTATACTAGGGTGACCCTTTCTGGTCACTGCTAGGGCCAACATAAATTGTGAGGAGGGCCAAATTGAATTGAAATCCGGGAACCAAACATTAAAGATCGACATCTTTAAGGCCCAACAAGGGATTAATTGCAGTGTTATAGAACAGATATTTGATATCAAAGCTGTGGTTGATGATCCATATAATGAGGAAAACCTGACGACTTCTAATCAACCACAAAAGGATCAAAACTCGCAATCAGAGGAGTCCAAACTTGACTTAGACACACCCATAACTCCCTCCCTTATTCCTGACACACACCCTGAACTGCTCGCTGCAGCTGATGACCCTGTTTTGGAACTCAAGACTCTTCCCGACCATCTTAAGTATGTCTTTTTGGGTTCTAATCAGACGTTTCCTGTGATTATCAACTCTAGACTCACACTTGATCAGGAATCCCATCTGATTACTATTCTCCAGCAACATTGAAGAGCCATTGGATGGACTCTTGATGATTTGATTGGTATCAGCCCCTCCTACTGCACACACCGTATCTACACTGAAGAGGGCACACGACTTCCCGTGAAATGCAGAGATGTCTGAATCTTAATCTGCAGGAGGTCATGAAAAAGGAGATCATCAAGTGGTTAGATGCAGGGATCATTTACCCGATCTCTGATAGTCGGTGGGTGAGTCAAATCTAGGTTGTGCCTAAGAAGGCAGGACTCACGACTGAAACCAGATAAATCATACCGACCCATGTGGCTAATTCATGGAGAGTCTGCATTGATTATAGAAGACTCAATACCTCCACAAAAAAAGATCATTTCCCACTACCATTTATTGATCAGATCCTTGAGAAACTAGCGGGAAATAGGTTCTTCTGCTTTTTTGGACGAGTACTTCGGTTATAACCAGGTGGCAATCCATCCTGAGGATCAAGAAACGACCACTTTCACCTACCCCTTCGGGACATACGCATTCCGAAAGATGTCATTCGGTCTCTGTAATGCACCCGCTACTTTTCAGCGGTGCATGCTTGCCATATTCTAAGATATGGTAGGTGATTATCTGGAAGTCTTCACGGATGACTTTTCAGTATTTGGAGAATCTTTTGACGATTGCCTCCTGCACTTGGTCCAAATCCTCGGGCGGTGCATTGACGTGAATCTAGTTCTTTCCTGGGAAAAGAGCCACTTCTTGGTGCCTGAAGGAATTATCCTGGGACATCTCATATTAGAAAAGGGAATCCAAGTCGATCGAGCCAAGGTGAATTTGATTTGCAAACTCCCTATGCCTAGCTCGATCAAGGACATCCGATCTTTTCTGGGGCACGTTAGTTTTTACCTTCGATTCATTCCTGATTTCTCAAAGATTGCGCGCCCCCTGACCTCTCTACTATCTAAGGATGTTCCTTTCGAAATCACCAAGGAATACACCCAAGCATTTGAAATTCTCCGTGATCGAGTTACCCAAGCTCCGATCCTATAGTCCCCTGATTGGTCTCAACCCTTTGAGATCATGTACGATGCATCTGATTTCATTGTAGGAGCGGTACTTGGGCAGAAAATTGACGGGAAACCCATGGTTATCTACTATGCTAGCAAGACACTTGATGAGGCTTAGCATAACTACACAGTTACTAAGAAAGAGCTGCTAGCCTTAGTATTTGCCCTAGAAAAGTTCAGATCATATCTCCTGGGTTCCCATGTTATCATTTACTCGGATCACACAGCTGTGAGGCATCTCCTTGCGAAGAAGGATGTGAAACCTCGATTAATCCGCTGGATCTTACTGTTGCAAGAGTTTGACCTTGAGATTCGCAACAAGGTGGGAAAACAGAATGTGGTAGCTGATCACTTGTCCCACCTTCCTTATGATATTATCGACCCTTTCGGACCCATCACGGAACATTTTCCTGATGAGCACCTCCTGACTATCAGTACAGGGCTTCCATGGTTTGCTGATCTAGTAAACTACCTGGCATCACATCAGATCTCGTCCGATTGGCCGAAGGCCAAGAAAGACAAATTGCTTTCCGATGCCAAGTATTACTTCTGGGAAGACTTGTATCTTTTCCTCATCGGTGCTGATCAAATCATTCGACGATGTGTCACTGGAGCAAAAATTCAGGACATCTTGTCCTTCTGCCATGACCAGGCATGCAGTGGACACTTCTCATGTCATAAAACTGTAGTGAAAGTCCTTCAGTGTGGCTTCTATTGGCTCACGATTTTCAAAGACGCATACAATCACTATAGGGCATGCACTTGTTGCCAGACCTTAGGCAACATGAGCCATTGTGATATGATGCCCTTATAGCTGATTCTTGTACGTGAAATCTTCGACGTATGGGGGATTGATTTTATGCGACCCTTTCCTGTTTCGGACGGCTTTGAGTACATTCTACTCGCTGTTGACTACGTGTCCAAATGGATCGAAGCCATTCTGACCCGAACAAATGATCATAAGGTGGTTATCAAATTCATTCATCAGAACATCTTTTCATGGTTCGGGATTACACGTGCGATAATCTCTGATGGAGGGACCAATTTCACTAATGCTCATATCAGGTCACTGATGACCAAATATGTGGTGTCACACCGAATCTCTACTTTTTACCACCCCCAAACTAATGGTCTAGCTGAGCTATCAAATCTAGAGATTAAGAAAATCCTCCAGGTTACTGTTCAACCTGAGAGGAAAGACTGGTCATCTCGACCTTTGAAAGCTTTGTGGGCTTATAGGAACGCCCACAAAACTCAATTAGGTATGTTTCCCTTCAGATTGGTATATGGGAAGGCATGTCACCTCTATGTTGAATTGGAGCACAAAGCCTATTGGGTAGTACGGACCTGCAACCTAGATCTTTCTAAGGCAGGAACCCACAAAAAGCTACAAATGAGCGAGATCGATGAACTACGCCACGACAAGTATAAGAACTTGCAAATTTACAAAGAGCAGGTTAAAGCCGTTCACGACAAGCACATATCTAGAAAGATCTTTCATCCTGGTAAAAAAGTTCTACTCTTTGATGCCAATCTCAAACTATTCCCACGAAAACTAAGATCAAAATGGATCGAACCCTACCTCATCCGACGAATCTTCAGAAATGGAGCCATCGAGATCAGTCCACTCAGCCACGATTGGAAACCTTTCATTGTGAATGGTCAGAGACTCAAACCGTTCATTGACCTTACCGATATAAATTTGGCTGAGATATCCTTTACCCTCCATTCTCCTTGAGCTCATTGCATCCAGCCGATGGCGTAAAACTCAGCGCTTAACGGGAGGCAACCTGTCATTTTTTAAAAATCCTAAGCCTTTCATGACATTCCTATGCTAAATTCATATTGCACTTTAGGGTTCATCCATTAGAACAACCGATCCTACCTCAGGTACCTATACCCGAGTTTGAAATCGTCCGCAACAGTCACCTCGACCCGTTAGCCCACCCAGAACCTGTTCTAATGAATGATCTAAGTTGAACTTGAACACACCTAATTTACAATGAGGACATTGCAAATCGTAGGCATGGGGTGGTATGAAAGTGCAAAATGCCATGGAAATCATCTCATAAGGAAAGGTTTCATAAAAAAAATCACATATCACAAAAATACCAAAAAATGAAAAATTCTTGAAAAGAACAAAAAAATTCTGAGGGGAGGGAAAATTTTGAGGTCATACAAATCTTGAAGAGAAAAAGTGGAAACGTGAAAAATGTCAAAAAGGAGCACAAGTTGAAAAGAAAAAGAGATAGTTATTAGTAAGAAATTAAGGGATTAACTGAGTTCTAGACCATATCAAGAAAAAGAAAACGAAAGAAAAAAGTGCTAAGGAAACACAAAAGAGATTAGTAAGAATGCTGACCTTAGGCCTCTTGGGCTATACTCCTAGGCTTAAAAATTCAAGCATTTACTAAGATTTGGATAATCCTCAAGAGGTTGGGGAAAATACGAAGCTTAAGTATTAGGTCTAAGGCTTAGGGAGTATTTGGCCTCGTTAACTGACCTTTGGTTTGCAGGACTCGGTAACCTAAGCACCCCAATCCACACACAGACTGGTTTAGTGCTCATAAGTATCAAAATCATGCAAATGCGTTTAAGTTGTTATGAAAAAGTCACCTAGATTAGGAGTGATGATCAACACAAGTTGATTTGGACGAGTTCCCAACGCGGAGAGGCGGGAAATTCCCCTTGAAGATGCGCAATAACATATCGTCTCCTCGGTGCTTGTCACCTAGGATATCTAAATATCCTACCAGGGGCATGTAGCACCTTGTGCTAGTTCAGATGCCATGGGCGGCATTATCTCGAAATGTCGATTGCTAGGGTCAGGATTTAGCTACAGAACGCCAAGGGTGGGATTATCTCGAAATCTCAATAGCTAGGGTTCTGGGGGTTGCCATGGGTGGTGTTATCTCGAAGCATCAATTGCTAGGGACCCTACGAAGATTGATGGTAGGAAGTAGGAATCCGATACAGACCATGTTGTAAGGCTAATCCGAAGCTAGAAATAAAAAGAAAAGAGAGAGAAAACCCCCCAAAAATAAAGAAAAGTTCTTCTGTCTCTCTTATACAAAAACGCACTGCAAACTGAACCAGGACTAAAATATGTTACAAGCACGGGTGCTTTAACCGCGAAGTCCAATGAACCTTAAAATAGTTCCTGTGGTCCTTAAAAACCTTTGCGGCAGACTGAGGCTAGAGCTGGTCAGGTCCGGATCTTGGTTGGTACTTGAGTACCTCTAGGCCTACTATTGGCATTCTAACCTAATCTACTGAAAAAAAAGCACACATCATAGTTTTTGAACATTAAGGAACTCATGGTCTAGAATTAAAGTTAAAACCTAAAAATTTTGTTAAGGGAGTAGCAAAAGCTAGGCATGGGGGTATGATGGGAACACCATCATGAGCCCTAACTAGCTCATTTTGATCCAATGAAGAGGATAAAAGCTCCTACATAACCAACTGGAAGTCCTAATTCACTGAATAACCATTTTGAGATAAAAGCAAGAAACAAGGGGTAAAACTGCAATTTTACCATTGCAGTACAACAACAGGTTTTCTCAAGGGCTAAACACAGGTCAAAAGGTCTTAACAAGATAAAAAGTGGGTTGGATTTGACAGAAAAGGGTTCGTGTGAGTTCTGGGAATTAAATGACTTCTTGTAACCCTAAAACAGACCCACTCGATTAAATAAGGTTTTGGTCAGGATAAAATTCACCTAAACCTTCTAAAAATCATAGAAAAATATTCTCTAGGGTTTAGAACTTTTAATTTAGCCATTGGAACCTATTTTGACCTAGAATGGGTCTCAGACAAATATTTAACCCAAATTGGGTTTTTGCATAAAGTGCCTAGTCAAACATGGTCAAACCCAAAATCCAACTTCACCATTAGATTCCTTAGATCCAAATTAGGTTTGTACTAAAATTTCGACCCAAGGGGAACTCATCTTGACCCACTTTGCAAATAGGTTTAGCCTGATTACATTTCTACCCCTATCTTTCAAAAACCCTTACATTTGAATCCCTAGCTTCTTCATCGTTCTTTGCAATTAGGTCCCTCCACCATTATAGTAGAGGAATCCTACTCTGACGAGCTTTAGAAGGCAACTTCTCCCTGATTTCTTAGAGAATCCCCTTCAAAATTGAAAGGGAGATTCTCTGAGAAATTCCCTTCAATGTGAACCCAATTTGAGGCCCTACTTGGTATCCAATCTCTCATGCGAACGCATGAGAGATTTGGGTCTCTCTCGAGTTGCCATCATCGGTGACCCTGCCTTGCTTGGAAGCTTGGCTTCCAAGCACAAAATTGACCTCTAGAGCTCTATTTAAGGAGCCCTAATTCTTCCCTGACTCTGGCAAGCTTGAAATCAACCGGAGAACCCCCTCAAATTCGTCTCTCCTCCTCCGACCGACTCGCTCATCAAGCTTCGGCGACCTCTCCTACTCTCCCTCGTCGCCTAGCCATAATATCGGTGGCAGGTTCTTCTTCCTCACGTTTGTTCGCGTTGCGCAACACCCACCGATGCCCCTGCCTCCCCTTCACCCTTGCCGACTGTCTTCTTTGAGCACCTTCATCTCCGACGTCGGCAATATGCGCTAGATGCCATCTCCATATCCCTTTCGTCTCTTCACTGCTTAGATAAGTTCCTCTCACCCTCTACAATCTTTTCCCCTCTTTATTTGTCTCATTCGACTACTGCCGCACCCCACCACCATCATCCCCTTCACCTCCGGTCACCAACTCCGGTGAGATCGCTCCACCACCATAGACCACCTCCCTCCTCACCGACCAGTCCATAAGCATCATCTCGACCTCCTGATCACAACCCCCCACTCATATCACCCACCCAAACACACCCCCGAACACACCCACACACACGCACACAGTGAGCCCTAGGTATGCTCACTCAGGCATTCCCATGCCATGTCGACCACCGTAACACACTCGCCATGCCTCGGTGAAACTCCCTGAACATTCTGACATGGCCGTGAGGCCGTTGTGGTGATTTCAGGTGCAGACAGTCATCCACCATTGAAGTGAAGCTCGAAGCTTGCTTGCAGGAGCTCCAAGATGTGCCAACCCTAGGCTCGTGTCCCAGGCTGCATGGAACACATTAGTGCACAACTCCAGGCATTCAATTGGTGTCGAGGGCAGTGGCAGCTACTGCAATTGAAGAGAGCTTCTCTGTCGCAGGCGCTCGTGAGGAGGGTGGGAAGATAGTCCCACATCGGAACTGGAAGGAGTGCAACGCCCGCATAAAGTGAATTTCTGTCAGAGGCTTATCGCCTCCAACTCACGGGGTGAGGTCCCTCTCACCCGACCCGACTGCCTCGTCCGCGACCATGCCCCGCAGACCTAGTAGACCCGACTCGACTAGCACACCTCGCCTACCACCACACGTTGGTGGGCCTGGTCCTAGGCACGTACCTGACCTGATTACCCGAGAAGCATGGCTCTAGGAGAGGGGAACCTAAGAGAGAAAGGAGAGGAGAGTTCGTGCGGGTAGGGGGTAGGTTTTGCTCTGTAGTCCGAAGAGGAGGAGAAGCGAAGCTGAAGAAGAGGAAGGAGAAGGCTAAGGGCTGCAGTAGAGAAGGGGGAACCTGAAGGAAAGGGAAGAGTCGCAGAAGCTAAGGTAGAGAAAGGAAGAGAAGGAAGAAGAAGCTGAAGGAAGAAAAGAAAAGGAAGAAGAAATGTAGGAGAGCAGAATATCAGAATATGGAGCAAGCTAAGCTGGTCTAAAACTAAATGTAGAGAAATGAAAGAAAACTAATATATTGAAAATGAAGTTTATTACAATTACACTGGGTAGAAATATAGCAAGAAAGATAAAGGAAATGGAGGTGAGAGGAAATCTCCTAAAGTGGATGTTTGGCTAGATGATGACGCTTGGCGACGGCTTGGATGGAGGAGGTGAGGTGCTGGACATTGGGGATGAGGTGCAGGAGGAATCCGGGTAGCGAGCCGCTTGACCGAGCTGTAGGAATGGTGATGAAGAGGTGGAGGTGATTGTCTACCTAAATGAAGGTGAGGGACGGCTCTAGGGTTCCCCATGAAGGTGATGTGATGAGGAAAGAATATTTGGTGGATGTTTAGGATTCTACACTAATAGGGAGCCTTTAGAGCTTGGGAATAGAGCTTATGGGAGCTTGGAAGGCTTCTTGGAGCTCTTGGGTAGGTGGGAATAGCATAGGTAGAGATGGCTATGAAAGGGGGCTGTGTAGGGACTTATATAATGGATGAGAGGGGGCTAAAACGGGCATGGGGCAATTAGTGACATCCAAGATGTCGCTGTAGATCTCTCTCATTCGTCACTGTAGCCAACTCACGCGCAAGCTGGCGCTCGTTGAAGTGAGCCGCGTTGGACCATGCTGGGCTTTGCTGGTCGTTGATCTTGTGTGCTGATCACGCTGGTGCTGTGCTGGCCCTTGATCTCGCGCTCGGTAGCGCACGTAGCTGGCGTCCATTGGCACTTGCTGAGCGGTGGTGGAGTGGATCGGTGCCATTGGATGGCGGATGAAGGGCTCTAATTGCGCTGGAGGGGATGCTCCGGATCGCGCTTGCGTTACGCATGTGATTCGACGTGTGTTTACGCATTATCGCGCGGTGCTCAGAGCGCCACGTGTCCATCTTTGCTGGTGCTCATCTTTCATTCGGACGGTCAAATTTTGATTCTGGTGGAGAGGGCACCTCACTGAGATTTAAACACACGTCCTTGGCATGGGAATTGCTCTTGTTTCCAACGTGCTGTGGCTGCAGATGGTCGTGCAGATGATCTCGCGTGCATGCACTCGTGGCCGTTGGATCTTCATCAAATGGTCGTGAGTCTGATGAGGCATGACAGTTCGTTAGCCACAAGATATTCATCCGATGGTGGAGAAGTGGCAATGACGTCCTTCAGTGGGAGTAGGGTGGCCCTTGAGCAGCCTAGATGATGCCACGTGGCATCATTTGGGTCATTTATCTTCAGATGCTTGTAGCGGATGCTACAGATGTTGGATTGGACCAATTTTCACGTCGATGGGATGTGATTGTTGATCTGGATCCATCTATACAGTTGGATTCTTCATCTGAAGCTCTGAAATATATCACCCTGTTTCGTTGCCATAGAAATGTGTGAATTAATGTACAATTTATACAAGTCAACATAAATGCAACATGATGAATGTTATGCATTGTTTATAATGCTAAATGAAATGTTAAGCTTAGGAACTAACATAAGTAAGCATTTTATCTTGAGTAAGTGCATTTTTATTTTACCTCCATGCCTATCTTTTACTAGTCCCTAGCAAAATTAACCAAAATGCTATGTATAAAATAGAATAAAGATTTGATCACTTAGGCAAGATTTGTTGATTAACATTAGAAAATTTCAACAAGGACCTAATTACAAAAACTTAACAGTGCCCGGGTGCCTGCCAAAATGCAGACTGCCAAGTCCTCGCCTCATATTGAAAAGGGAAGATATTCTTATACTTTTTCCTTTTTCTTCTTTTCTAATTTTTTTGGATTTTGGAGTTGAGAGTTTTGGGGTAACTTTTTTTGGCTATCCAACACTCCCAA
Source organism: Thalassia testudinum (assembly GCA_037157565.1). Taxonomy (NCBI): domain Eukaryota; kingdom Viridiplantae; phylum Streptophyta; class Magnoliopsida; order Alismatales; family Hydrocharitaceae; genus Thalassia; species Thalassia testudinum. The sequence continues at coordinate 61,843,631 of JAZHRO010000025.1, forward strand.
GACTCAAAAAGGACTCTAAGTGCTAAGCATCTTATCGTGAAAATTGTGATAGACTCACTCAATGACAATTAAAATGGAATTCGGGTTTCTACCCCCTAGGTGACCTTGAAAAAGAAAATACTACCTAAAGGTGTATCTGTCTGACCAGTATCTTTCCTTACTTTTATTTTTGTGGGGTCAACACAATGGCGAACCCAGTGTATATCTCCCTGAATTATTCTACTTCCCCGCTTCTTCCATAAATGTTTTGGAATTTTTGTGCGTTTTATGAGTTGGGATCTGGACAAATAGCCCATGGGTTGTTACCCACGACAAGTTGCCAACCATACTCGTGTGATGAAGTGTGGCCTATTTATTTATTTTTCTTTCTCCTTTTTCTATTTTTCCTTTTCTTTTTTTTTTCATCATCATTTTTATTATTTTTAAATAGGTGGCTTCCTTGATCTAAGATTTACCTAAAGGCAATAGTAAAGGAGAATGGTCTTGTGGCTGGGCTCTGGAAATCGGCCAATGGGTTGTTACCCATGACAACTTGCTAGCCATACCACCCTAGAAGGTTAATTAGCTACCCAATTTCCATTAGAACCACTGAGGAGTGAGTCAGTACAAAATGTGTGCAGATGTTTAGTGATAAACACGCATTCATTCATGATAAAATGCCTACTTATGTTAGTTCCTAAGCTTAACATTGCATGTAGCATTGTAAATAATGCATAACATTCATTACATTGCATTTAGGATGATTTGCATAATTTGTATATTGATCTTGACATTTTGTGTAGCCAGGGGATAATGCGACATCTTTATGGGTTTCGGATGAAAAATTTGACTGTATGGATGGATCTAGAATGACTATCGCAGTCCGACAATTAAAAAATCATCTCGATCTGACATCCGTAGCAATCCCAACAAAGGAACAAAGATGGATGGCCCATATGGTGCATGTGGCACCATCTAGGAAGCCCAACATTGGCCGCAGCACCTGTTGCCTTGCCTTAAGAAGAGATCCTAGTTGTTGGATCTCAATCCAACGGCCGAGACTCATCGCTGCTCACCGCTCAAACTCCAAAAGGGAAGCTCTGATGAGATCTCGACCATTGGATCTTCATCTAGTGGTTGAGACCGAGGCTGCGGCAACTCTTTGGCTCAAAACAGCAGCTCTTTGCCACAGTGGTAGCGCGCCCGCTCCTTAAAGAAGTGGCATGGATTCGAGCGACGATTCACTGCAACCTTGTCGATGCCAGCGAAATTGGAACGCTCGATCTCAATCGAGCGGTCAAGAATTGCATGAGCAAATGGATGCTCACCTGATGATGCATGGAGGCACGCCAAATCAGATGCACGCAATCTGGGGTGTTCACTTAAGTCGACTGCACACCCTCTCTGTCGTCTAATCTCGGAGAGGCGTGATGCTCGCGCATTCAAAATTCGTGAAAGCGCTATCCGCACGTGCTCCTCAAGCACACGATCATGATAGAAAGGATGGTATTCGCCCTTGCAACCACAGGAGCAACGTATGGGATTTGAGAGTACGGATCTTCTCTCGCTCTCCACCCTCATATGGACATCCAGCGACTACGGACGCTTCGGCATCTTCCAGCTACGGTGCGCTGATGCACCAGCGCTAAGCATGCGATGCATGCGTGAGTGCATTATGTTGCACGCAGCTATGCGCGGGCTGTGCGTGCGCAGTGACAAGGCATGGAAATCGCGAGTTTAAGGAAAACAACGTTGTAGTATAGTCGCAAAATTCACTCATCAAAAATAATTTTTATAATAACGAGACTTGGAGTCCTGGTCGTTCGTATCTGGGAGGCATTTGGAAATGCAAATTCAAATTCGATCTCGCTCGCTCTACTAGTTCAAAATCGCATGTTGATTTATACTAAATATGTATTGATATACGACATGCTGTTGCTAGAATGTCAGAAATTGAAAGCATGCAACTTTAATCACTCCAAAAGATGATAATCAGGCACATGGTGAGTTTCAACATATATATATAAATATTTTCATTAAGGCATATGGTGGTTACAGCACAGGTAGCGGAATGCTTATACAGGGAAATTTAAATCTAGCTAATAGAAAATGTGTTCACGTGCGGATCTGCAAGAGATTGCTCGTGCACCATGCAGGAAGGAGAGATAGCTACACTACTAAGCAGTAAATAAAGAAATAAATCTACAAAGAACTATACTGCTTATCTAGCTAACAAAACGAAGGGCATTCGGAGGTGGGCTTCGATGGCCTTTGAGTGGGTGAGAGGAGAAAGAGGGGCGGCCAATGGTGCTTAGGTTAGCCCTTGGAGAGAGGTTGGAGAAGGTGATCTAGGCACTTGGCATGGAGGTGGTGATGGCCATGGTGTACTCGTGGAGATGGAGGTGGAGGTGTAGGTGGAATGAGTGGAATGGAGCCAAAGTGCCATGATTGACCAAATGGCCACCCCTTAGGTCTTTTTATAGGCCTAAGGGATGCTCTCTAGAGAATTATGGAATTATCTAGAGAGGCCTATGGTGGGAGCTAGTGGGAGAGGGAGAGAGAGGGTGGATGAGTGGTTTTTTAGATCCACATTTGGTGGATCTAAAAATTGAATGCATCTTGGTTGCTATTTTTAGCAACCAAGGCAACAACACATGGTAGAGAGTTCTAGAGAACTCTAGCTAGGCTAATTTCATGTAGGTGGTGTGTGTGGTTGTGTTTGGGTCAAAACCTAGGTGGCTAGGTTGATTAGGTTAGGTTCTAGTGGGTTTAGGTCAATGTAGGTCTCAAATTAGGGTTGCAAGCCCTAATTCACTAAGGTAAAATGCAATTAAACTTTATACAGGTTTAATTGGGTGTGTGAAAACCTAATTGAGAGTAAAACAACTCAATTAAGTCAAGTTTAGGTCAATTGGACTCCCACTAAGTCCAATTGGGCTGTGTGTGCTGAGATCAGGGCTCAATTGGACTCACTGAGTCCAATTGAGTAGGCTGATGAAATTGACTATGATCCAAGTCAATTAGGTTTAGTGAGGACCTAATTAGGTCCTTAGGGAGGTCTAGAGGTGATGTACTAGGGTTAGGGAACCTTAATTTAGGTTCCTAGGGGGCTAGAATTGGGTTTAGGGACCTAAGAACTCAAGATCAAGGCTTGAATTCCAAAACAGGAATTGGAGAACAGTTTTGGACGTCCAGTAAAGTTATCAGGAATCTTATAATGAAAAATCAGAAGTCCAGACTTATTGTCTAGATGCCCAATCAGAGTCAGGAGGGATTCTGGGTTTTGTCTTGGGTATTTTGTAGAAATTGGACGTCTGACCAAGTGTCTAGACGTCCAATAATGCTGCAGATGTGGGTTTGAGGTGTGTGGGTTGTGGCTAAGGGTTCTGGACATCTTATAACTCATCTAGACATCTAGGAATAGGTTGGAATTAGGGTTTTAGGGCTTCTTAGGGTGCAGTGACCTAATCTAAGGGTAGGTAGGCTTGGGAAAGCTTTTAGGCTGTCTTAGGGCTAGGGTGGACCTAAGTTCTTCACAATTTACTGCTTTATTCCTACTTAACAGAATAGCATACCTCAACTCCCTTACATTAATGTCTACTACATCTACTCTAGGTCTTCTGCTGCAACTCTAGCTTCAGATCCAGCTTTAGATCTAGTCTCAGATCCAGCTCCTGAGCTTCTTATTACCTGCAAATTATATAATGCATTTAATCAGTACATTATAGCATTATTTTATGCATAGCTAAAGAAAAATAGTAAAGATGCAAATAATACTTATGCATGCATGAACTACCCTAACTTATGCTAAGTCGTAGCCTAATTTAGGTCAATTAAGACCTATGATTGTTGCCCAATCATGCAGTGCGTGTCTTGCGAGCGGCAGTGAGTGCATGGCCATGGAGGACCTCTTCCCTTCACCTATTTAAACCCACCTTCACCTCCCTAGTGGCCTTCATCTCTACCTATGCTATTCTCACTTATCCAAGAGCTCAAGAAGGCTACCAAGCTCCTAGAAGCTCCATTTCCAAGCTCTAAGGGCACCCTATTAGTGTAAAGTCCTATCCCTCCACCAAATATTCCTCCCACATCACATCCCCTTCATAGGGAACCTCAGAGCTGTCTCCTCACCTCCATTCAGGTAGATGATCACCTCCACCTCCTCATCACCATTCCCACAAGCTTGGTGAAGCTTTACTCTACCCGGATTTGTCATGTGCCTCACCTCCGATGTCCAGCATCCCTCCTTCGTCCAAGCTACCGCTAAGCGCCATCGTCTCGCCAGACATCCGATTTGCGAGATTCCCTCTCACCTCTATCTCTTTTAGTTTTTTTCACTTATTGTAGTTGTAATCAACATTATTACATTATTTCATCTCAAGTATCAAGTTTCATCTCTCTACTCTCTTTTTATTCATTCTTCAAGTAGCTAGTTTTATTATTCCCCTAAAATACCAAAAAAATAACAAAACCCTACAACACCAAAAAGAAATAAATCGAAACTTGGATTTCAAGAAGCAAAACGTCACCTCCTCGTGTTCGACCTGGAACTCCCTTTTGAGTTTCGGTAAATTTTATTTGATAGCGAGTTTTGTGACTATGATGATGGGTTTCTTAGAACCCTAATTTTTTATTGCAAAAACCCGCTCAACCATTTTGGTGTCGTTGCCGGGGAGGCAACGGAGTTTGCTTTCTTTTTCTGAGTTTCTTTGCATTTACTTATCAACTAACCCCTCTTGCCTCTAATTTGCTGTCTTGCAGGTATCCTATCAAGGAATCCAAGTGCAGTAGACCAGAGTAAAGTGCAGGTAAAGTGGTTTGTAAGTGCCCCCACATTTCCCCCCCACTAGTTTCACTTTCCACCACAGAAATAACCAAGACTTAATCTACTTAGGTGTTTGCATAAACCCTAGCATTAAAATTGTTTGTCATGTTTGCCACCTCCAGTCATCTCACCCCTACTTATATTAAAAAAAACTTCATCTGATTGTGGGATAAGAATTAACATACACACTACATACACTCACATTTGAGGCACATAACCTCTTTTGATTCTATCTACTCAACCGGGATTCTGACCTGTGGAGCTGGTACATGCACAAATAGGATTAGGTTAATCACTTTTTGTGTGCCTTAATTGGTGGTGCATCAGGGCCAATTGGTTGAATTGCTTGGGCCGCACCACCTAATTTAAAACTAATTTATCTTGTAGCTGCCTCATAGGATTCAAATAATTAGGTCAAGCCAGGCACTCCATACTTTCTTGATTTATAAAGGAAAATACTTGAACTCGTGCTTTCAAACTTGGTTTGCCTCACAAAACTTGGTTGAATACACCTAATATTTGAATCCTAAAAGCTACTAAGCAAGATTCAAACCCTAAAATTCACTACATCCTTAATAATCTTGCTTGAAAACTTTTGTTGTGCACATACACACATTCTCAACAAATTATTAAGGGCATAACCCATTAACAGGGTCCATCATATTTTGAAAGCACTACTATCGTAGGCCTTAATTAAAATTGAGTAGATGTTGGCCATAGGATTCATAGAGTCCATTTTATGGTATTCTCTTGAACGCACTTCGAATTAGTGATGTCTGCTTGCTTCAAAAGGTGCTAAGTTGGGGGGCCCGATTGCCAAATGACTTAAGCAAATAGGGGTTTGGCATAATTAGCAGCCCTCGGGACACGCTCCTCCTACATCCTTGACCCAACTTTACCATCTGTGGGAGCAAGGACAACACCAAATTCGTGGTGTGGTTGGAGTTTATTTCTGAGGCATAGGTCCTTAGGCTACCCAATTTAAGGATAGGCTTGCATTTTTGTGCTGTAGGGTTCCATTTTCCCCATCCTTCCGACATCCTTCCAATGCATGCTTGGAAGGAGATCATTGAATCCTCACTTGGAAGGACCTTTAGACCATTCCCGGAGGTGGAGGTTGAGTTCTAGCCAAGCAGATCCCATCGCTGATCAACAACCACCTCCCTCGAACCAGCAGGAGTTGATTCAGAGATAGTTGGAAGAGCTGCAGCAGATGCAGCAATGGTTCCAATTGATGAATGGTCAGGGCGCTCGGCCTTTGAAGGATTTTTATGATCCTTCAAATTATGAGGATCATCCCAACGTTGTGATCCCCGTTGGTGATGTTGAGATCAAGCCCCAGGTTTTGAGTTTGATTAAACACTTTCACGGGCTTGGCTCAGAAGACCCATTACAACATTTGGAGGATCTGATCACTCTGGTTCATACTACCAAATCGCAGAATGTGGATAAAGAATAGATGCTTATGAGGCTTTTTCCCCTTTCACTTAGGGATAAGGCTGCACATTGGTATCGTACCATTGGAAACCACTTGCTACCTAGACAGCTTTCAAATCGGCCTTTCTAAAGAAATTCTTCCCAATTGGACAAACCAATGCTTTGTGACGGGCAATTACCACTTTTGCCCAGCGGCTGGGGGAACCATTTCATGGGGCCTGGGAGCGATTCTAGGATCTGTTGCAGAGGTGTCCACACCACGAGGTGCCTAAATGGCAACTTGTACAGATTTTCTACCATGGGTTGAATGATCAACTCTGTCATCATGTGGATGCTTCTTGCGGACGCAATTTTATCAACAAAGACACATATAGCGTGTACGATTTGTTTGAGGAAATGAGCGAAAACTCTATAAACCATGCCTCCATGGAAACCTTCAACTGATCCCAACAAACCAGATCAAATGCCAATGAGGTCCAAGATTCTCATACATTTGATATGGAATTGATCTGCAATAAATTAGATAAGGTGGATCTGGTTGCTAAACAAATGGAAGAGTGGATGTCTGGAAACTATAATACTTCTAGATCCACTCAATCCTAGAGATCGGGATTCCATTCTCCACAAACTCCTATGGGACGGGAGTTTGTGAACCAACTTGAGTCGGCTCGACCTTCTAGCCAGCACTTCTCGGAACCTTATGGGTTCTAAACTGAGGTCTTTGATCCCAAATTTTCTGACCCTTCTTACTCTTCATCCTCATCTTATGAGGATGTTTACGCTATACAAGAGAATGCTAGGTCCAACCCTTACTTGAACTCTTATAATTCTGGTTGGAAAAATCACCCTAACTTCTCTTGGAAAGATCAAGGGCAGCAGACCTAATATTGACCCAACAACTATGTACCCCAAAAACCAATGGGTTAGGGTCATGTATATACTCAGCTACCTCCGGATCAGGTTAACCAGCCCATGTAGAATGCCCAACAATCCATCAAGCAGGTTTATTTAACCCTGAAGATGGTAGAAATGCAAGGGTCAATGCTCTAGCTCATGCAACAAATGAAAACTTTGCTGGACACCTTGCAATCTGGACTTAGTGCAAACAACTAACAACCTGGATCTCTACCATCGTAGCCTGTACCAAACCCAGGAATGTGCAGAACCGAGGTGCTGGGCCTCAAGGGTTTGGTAATAGTGGGGAGCCATACGCTCAAGCTCATGCTATCTATTAGGCTACCCCAGTCCCTCCCGGAGCTAACCAAGTTCCCACCATAATCAACCAGGAGTCTCCTATTTTGCCCAACCCTCCCCAAGGCACTAACCAACAGCACTTTGCCACTGCAAATACCATCACCTTGAGGGGTGGTAGTAGATATAAGGGTCCCACCCAACCCCATGTCAATACCATTAAGACCCATAATAAGAATTCTAGACTCCCAACTAAGAATGTAATCAACAAAACATTAGAGTCTGATTCGAAAGTATGTTGTTGTTGTATGGGCAAACAGAAAAAGTCAGAGGAGAAATTGGAGGAAAGGATGCTGTTACTTCAGGCTTACAAATTGACATTCATTTTACTCCTCGCGGCCATTGGATCAATCCCCGCCTATGCCAAATCTTTACTGAATTCATATAAAGAGAAGAGTAGAGTAGAATCTAAAAACACTAGGAGAGTAGTCTTGTCAGACAACACACGCACACTAATCTTAAACAAGCTACACCCTAAAAAGTAGGACCTAAGAGCCCCGCTGATTTCCTGCACAATAGGAAACATTACTTCTAACCGGGCTCTCCTTGACTTGGGTGCCTCCATTAATGTGATCCCTACCTCACTACATAGGAAACTAGGTCTAGGCCACTTGAAACACACTAACATAACCCTGCAATTGGCTGATAGATCAATTACAAAACCAAGGGGTCTCTTGGAAGATGTTTTAGTCAAGGTTAATGATTTGCATTACGTTGTTGATTTCATGGTCCTTGACATGGAAGCACCAAACTAGCACAACCACACCTCGATTATTTTGGGAAGACCTTTCTTGGCCACCACCAAGGAAAGGATTAATTGTGAATCGGGAAATATAGAAATTACCTCAGGGAATAAAACAAATTGATTTAATATTTTCGAGGCCTCAAAGAAGGATAAAATTAAGTGTGGTTTGATGGAAGAGCTTGGTAGAATAGAGGAGGTAATGGCCATACACACATTAGACAACTCCTCAATGGCTAACCCAACCCAAACTCAGGAAGAAAATCACAAGGTTGCAGGGATAATTGAGGACAATGAAGACATGCAACCAACAGTGGCAAACTGGGATGAGGAAAATATTCATGAAATTAGGAATTTGTTGGAAGATTCACCTGATCAAGTTAAAACCCAACAACGTCCTTATCCTGAATTTTTAGAGTTTGAGATTCAAATAATGGGTGGAAATCATGAAGATCAGAATGGTTGGGTCAAGCACCTGGATTTTGAGGATGAAATTGAACTTTGGGGAGAAACTCTTGAAAAGCTTGGTATTCTAGAGTACACTCACACGTTACAAACCTCCAGCACATCACGGAAACCTCATCGTCCTTTCTCGCCCAACCATTGCACAAATCTTACACCCACCTAAACCTCCTCTGTATTGAGTCAACAAAACTCCTATTGGAGACCATTTAGGCTCTCCATGCATCACCAGCTTGCCACTTTCATTGATCATCCCTTTGGCAAGCCCACTTTCACTCTCCAGGACCCATATCTCGGGGCCCAAAAACTTTGCTCTTGTAGCCTCAATGTTTATATTTTTGTTTGAGGACTGTGCCTAGCTGAAGGCACTAAACTCAACACGTGTATAGATTGTTTTGGAGCTGACTGGAGTTTAACAGAATACAGCTAATATTCTTCCTATTCTACCCTCCTTTTTGCTTTTATTTTACAACGAGGGCATTGCATTAGCTAGGAATGGGGGGGTGGATACTTTATGATTTGATTATTTTGTTAGCTCATAATAGTAATTTCCTGTTATTTTTTTTTAAAATATAGAATTAGGAGAAGAGAACTTAGACATTAGGAGTTGTGAACTTTAGGAAATGATACTTTAGGACTTGAACACAAAGACTTTTCAGGTCTTCGGGTTTAATCAGCCTGGGTGTTCACTAAAATGTGGACTTGGTCTTGAGTCCTTGCCAAGTAATTTTATTCTAATTTGGTCAATAAATTGGGGTGATAAGTGCACGACTTATCAACCCACCCTCTGATTTGAGGGAACTGTAAGCCTAAAGCATCTACACACTATTTGCATTGACTCACTTTTTGGCAGTTTCTAATGGAAATTGGTGTGGCTGGCTTATGTTAGTTCCTAAGCTTTGGCCTTCTAAGGTGGTATGGCTAGCAAATTGTCGCTGGTAACAACTCATTGGCCGGTTGTCCAGTGCCTAGCTACACGACCATTCTCTTCCTGCTGCCTTTAGGTAAATCTTAGAATAGGGAAGCCACCTACTTAAAAAATAAGGAAGAAAAAAATAAATAAATAAGCCACACTTCACTACATGAGTATGGTTGGCAAGTGGTCGGTGGTAATAGCTTATTGGCCGGTTGTCCAGAACCCAGCTCACGAAATGCACAAAAAATTCCAAAACACTTAAGGAAGAAGCAGAGAAGTAGAATAAGCCAGGGAAATATACACTGGGTTCACCCTTGTGTTGACCCCATAAAAATAAAAAGTAGGGAGAAAGCTACCGGTTGGATAGATACACCTAGGGGTGTAGAAACTCGAAGTCTATTTTAATTGCCATTGAGTGAGTTTATCACAACTTTCACGATAAGATGCTTAGCACTTAGATTCCTTTTCAAGTCTTGGGCGGGTCGAGTAGTCATAAAAAGTTATCCCGAAACTCTCAACTCCAAAAAGTCCAAAAAAATTAGAAAAGAAGAAAAAGCAAAAAAAATGTATCTTCCCTTCTCAAAATAAGGTGAGGACTTGGGCGGTCTGCATTTGGTAGATACCTGGGCATTGTTGAGTTTTTGTAATTAGGTCCTTAGTTGAAATTTTCTAAAGTAATCAACAAATCTTGCCTAAGTAATTATATCTTGATTCTATGTTATACATAGCATTTAGGTTAATTTTGCTTGGGACTAGCAAAAGATAGGCATGGGGGTATGATAGACGCACATACATTCATGATAAAATGCCTACTTATGTTAGTTCCTAAGCTTAACATTGCATGTAGCATTGTAAATAATGCATAACATTCATTACATTGCATTAGGATGATTTGCATAATTTGTATATTGATCTTTACATTTTGTGTAGCTAGGGGATAATACGACATCTTTGCAGGTTTTGAATGAGAAATCCGATCGTACGGGTGGATTTGGAATGACGATCGTAGTCCGACAATGTAAAAATCATCTCGATTTGACATTCGTAACAGTCCCAACAAAGAAACGAAGATGGATGGCCCAGATGGTGCCACGTGGTGCCATCCAAGCTGCCCAACATTGGCCGCAGCACCTGTTACCTTGCCTCAAGAAGAGATCCCAGCAGTTGGATCTCAATCTAATGGCCGAGACTCGTCGCTGCTCATCGCTCAAACTTCAAATGAGAGGCTCTGATGAGATCTCGATTGTTGGATCATCATCCAATAATCGAGACTGAGGCTGTGGCAACTCTTTAGCGCAACAAAGCAACGCTTTGCCATAGTGGTAGCGTGCTGACTCCTCAAAGAAGTGGAGTGGGTTCAAGCGGCGATTCACCGCAACCTCATCGATGCCAACGAAATTGGACTGCTTGATCTTAGTCGAGCCGTCAGGAATTGCACGCGTAGATGGATGCTCGCTCGATGACACACGGAGGCACGCCAAATCAGATGTGCGTGATCTGGGGGTCTCACTTAAGTCGATAACGCGTGCTCTCCGCCATCTGATCTCAGAGAGGCACGATGCACGCTCATTCAAAATTCGCGAAGGCACGATTTGCACGCGCTCGTCAACCATGAGATCAGGATCGAACGACTGGTATTCGCCCTTGCTAGCACAGGCGTGACATGCGCGATTTGAAAGTGTGGATCTACTCTCGCTCTCCACCCTCGGATGGACATCTAGTGGCTGCGGATGCTCTAGCATCTTCCAATTGCAGCGTGCAGATGCATTAGCACTAAGCGTGCGATGCATCTCACGCATAGCAGCTGGATGGTGCAGCAGCAGTTGTGCCTCGCTTGGAGGTCGTTGGATTGCTGATCGATGGCGTGGATTGAGTGGATGTCATGCGCTTGGGATTACGCTCAGTGCTTTTGAATCGTGAGCTTGCAAGGCTGGAGGAATCGCAATTGTCTGATCACAGCCGGAGGGCGGAGATTGCAGGAAGTTCACACCTTTGGATCGTGATAAACACACATGAATTCATGATAAAATGCTTATTTATGATATTTCCTAGGCTTAGCATTGCATATCATGTTATAAATACTACATAACATCCATTGCATGGCAATTAGGATAGTTGTATATTATGTATATTAATTCTTCCATTTTACATGGCCAAGAGGTAGTGCGACATCCTTACGGGCTTCGAATGAAGAATCTGACCGTACGGATGAATCCAGAGTGACAATCTTAGTCCGTCAACGTGAAAATCACCTTGATCAAAGCTCCGTAGCACCCTCTACAAGAAGATGAAGATGGACGACCTAGATGGCTCCACGTGGCTCCATCTAGACCGCCCCCCACTTGAGCCATCGCACCAGCCTCCATCAAGGATGCACCTCGACCGTTGGATCTTCATCCAACGGCCAAGGTGTATGCGACTGCACCGCCCTCCGCTCGACAAAGTGTCGCTTTGGCGCTACGGTGAAGACAAGCGCTCTCAAACAGCGAGCGTGAGTTTGAGCCGCGATTCGGCGTACCTGCTATAGTGCTAGCTGCAATAGGGCCCCTTGATCTCAATCGAGCGATTGAGATTCTCCACACGCGATTTGACGCCACCCATCGACGTGAGGGCACTCGCCAGATCGCATGCACATCATCTGGGGCGTGAATTTAAGACGACCAGGAGCGGCGCTCGTCGTCTGATCCTCGTAATCGCACAAGGTGCACAATTCAAATCAAAGCCCGCACGATCTATGGGCAAACCTCGATCGTGCAATGCCTCATACGATGGCTGTAATGCACTTGCCAGTGGTGCGGATTTCAAACGGCTGCGAGCGCGCGCTCTCTCACGATCACAACCGTCCACGCTTGATCCAACAGCCGACGATTGCCATGCTCGACGATAGTTGCAGCCAAGCATCCAAGTGCCAGCCAAGGCACGTGAATGCTTTAGCGACGTCTTAAATGTCACTAATGGCCCATGCACGCAAACCACCTCCATTCCACCACTATATAAACACCCCTACACACCCTATTCCAAACCATCTCTACCTACTCTACTCCCACCTACTCCTAAGGTCTAGTAGCCTACCAAAGCTCCATTAGAGCTTACTCTCAAGATCCAAAGGCCTCTAGTCACGCGTGTTAGAAATCAGGGTCGTGCGTGTTTTGCGTGTTAGAAATCAGGGTTACAAGTAACTCGTCGTCGTAGTTGCAAAACACGTCGATTGGATAAAATTTATACTGAAACTCCAAGGGAGTCCCGGGTCGAACACAGGGAGGCAACGCTTACCTTAAGTGAAAACCACGCTTCGTTTTATTTCTTTTTGGTATTTTAGGGTTTTATTTTTTTTTGTATTTTTGTAAGAAGAAAATAAGCAAACGAATCACAAGATAGAGATCGAATGAAAATGGTATAGATATCACTTCAATGTCTATTACAATCTACTATGAAAGCATAAAAAGAGAGGGGGGTGAGAGGAAATCTCCCGAATCGGTTGTTCGGCTAGACGACGGCGCCTGGTGGAAGCTCGATCTAAGGAGGTGAGGAGTGGGATGATGGAGGTGAGATGCAAGAGGACGTCGGGTAGATGAAAGCTTTTGCATGGCTCCGGAATGGAGGTGAGAAGATGGAGGTGATCTGCTACAGGAATGGAGGTGGGAGGACAGCTCCAAGGCGACCTATGAAGGGGGATGGGAAGTTGGGGGAGTATTTGGTGGGGCAGAGGTTTGCTACATTAATAGGAGCCTTGGGAGTTTGAGAACAAGATCTAATGGAGCGTTGGTAGGCTTGCTAGAGCTTGGGAGTAGGTAGGAGTAGAGTAGGTAGAGATGGCTTGGAAGGAAGGGGGTGTAGGTCCTTTTATAGTGGAGGAGAAGAGGCAAAAAATAGGTGTGAGATCATTAGTGACATCCAGGCCGTTGCTGGAAACGTCGCTGTAGGAAGCTCATTCCCGTTTCCCACAGCTGGCTTTGCTAGCAAGCGATGAATTAGCGATGGCTGTAAGCATCGCTGTAAGTCTGCCAGTCTGTCGCTGAAGATCCACTGAATGCTCTGCTGGCGCTGCGTTGGGTGCTCCTGTGCGCACGTATGCTTCACGCGCTGGTGCTGTGCTGTATGCATGTGCGCCTACATGTGCGCTTGTGCATCCGCGCTGCTGCACGCGTGCGATGGCGCGTGTGTGCGTTGGGCAGCCTGGGCTGCACCACGTGGTGCAATCTGGTTCATCCATTTTCGTTTTATTGTAGGGGCTACTATAGAGGTTCAATTGAGTCGATTTTCATGCCGTTAGGCTGCGATCGTCGACCCGAATCCATCCACGTGGTCAGATTTGTCATTTGAAGCTTTGATATATGTCACCTAGTCTCTTGGTCGTTGATCTTCCTTGGACTGCATATGATGCTACGGGACTCTGATCGAGGCGATTTCGGAGGCGTTGGACTCCAATCATCGTCTTGATCAGATCCATATGGTCGGATCGTCAACCTGAGGCTCCAAAATAAATATCCTTCTCTCCTGATCACAAAAAGGACGTAATTAACCTAAATTTTATACTATAAATGCAAAATGATGCATGCTATGCAATATTTATAACATGAAATGCAAATCTAAGCCTAGGAACATGCATGAATAGGCATTTTACCCTCAATAAATGTGTTTACATCAGCCTCCTATTAGTGTAGCATTCCTTTATCCCACCAAATATTCATCCCTCATCCCATCACCTTCATAGGTCTCCTTGGAGCCCTCCTCCCACCTCCATTCCGATAACAGATCACCTCCACCTCCTCACCTCCATTCCAGAGCCTCAGTGAAGCATTCCTCTAGCTGGCGTCCTCTTGCATCTCATCTCCATCGCCCCGCTCCTCAACTCCTTTGTCCAAGCTTCCACCAGGCGCCATCGTCTCATCAAACAATCGATTCGAGAGATTCCTTCTCACCTCCCTCTCTTTTATGCTTTCATAGAATATTGTAATAGACATCTGTGCAATATATCATATTTGATTCCATCTCTCTTGTGAATTTATTTTGCTTGTCTTTTTATTTCAAAAACACAAAAAGATAACAAAACTTCAAAACACCAAAAAGAAACTAAACGAAGTGCGATTTTCAAGCAAAGTAAACGTCGTCTCCCTATGTTCGACTATAGACTCCCTTGGAGTTTCAGTAAAAGTTGTATTTGATAACGAGTTTTGCGACTATGACGATAGGTTCCTTCAAACCCTGATTTCTACCATGCGAAACGTGCTCATCATTTTGGTGTCGTTGCTGGGGAGGCAATGGAATTTACTTGTTTTCTGTGCTTCTTTGCATTTACATATTACTAACCCCGCTTATCTCTGAGCTATTGTCTTGTAGGTACCCTAGCATGGAGATCCAAGTGCAGTAGACTGGAGTAAAGTGCGGGTAGAGTACTTTGTAAGTGTCCCCCACATTCCCCCCCGCTAGTTTCATTTCGCCACACTCATAACCAAGACCAAATCTACTTAGGTGCTTGCATAAACCCTAGGATAGAATTGTTTGTCTTGTTTGCCACCTCCACTCATTTCACCCTCGCATTTTATAAAAAAAATACAAAAAGATACTTTCTATGGGACTAATCAATATACACACTTTGTACACCCACATTTGAGGCACATAACCTAACTTGATTTTCATCTACTCAACTGGGATTCCAACCTGTGGAATCGGTACACTAATTCAACACATAAAGGATTAGAAATCATATTGGGTTAATCACCTTTCTGTGTGCCTTAATCGGTGGTGCATTTGGGCCGATTGATTGAATTGTTTGGGCTGCACCACCAATTTAAAAGAAATTCATTTTGTAGCTGCCCCATAGGATTCAATATTTAGGTCAAGCCAGGCACTCCATATTCTTTTGATTTATAAAAGAAAAACACTTGAACTCGTTCTTTCAAAACTTGGCCTACCTTACAGAACTTTGTTGAATACACCTAATTTTGAATCCTAAAAGCTACTGAGCAAGATTCAAACCCTAAAACTCACCTCATCATTAATAATCTTGCTTGAAAACATTTTGGTTGTGCACATTCACACATTCTCAAACAAATCATTAAGGGCACAACTCATTAAGGGTCCATCACATTGTTGAAGCACCATTGTCCCTAGCCTAACTAAAATTGATTAGACGTTGGCCCTAAGGACTGGTTTGCTTGTCGGGATCCAGATTGAGATTGTTCACGATTAACCTGCTTATACTAGTCAATCGAATGTCGAGTGATCGAGGTGTGTTTCACGAATTAAAATGAGGGGTTTGGAGGACCCGTTGTCGTAGCTCGCAAAACGCGTTTATCAGATAAAATTTATAGCCGAAACTCGAAAAGTGAGTCTCGAGTCGAACACAAGGAGGCGAACGTTTGGTTTTATAAAAATCCGCGCTTCACTTTTATTTATTTTTGATCATTTTTATCTTTTCTAATTCTTTTGGTATTTTTAGCAAGTAAGAGATCAAGTCGATGAATTCTAGCTAATCTACTTGCAAAAATTTAAGAGGGAGAGGGAGAAAGAGAGGGAGAGAAACAATCATCTATTTATAAAGAATTGTTTGTTACAACTATGAAAGCGGAAAATCTACACTACAAAAGTGAAAGAAAGATAGAAAGAGGTGAGAAACATCCCCCTCGGCGGTTACATGGAGGATGACTCGCTCTGACGTCGCCTAGAGGAAGGTGGTGAGGAGTGAGACAAAGGAGGATGAAGCAGGAGGACGGAGGATGGGGTAGGACGGCGTTGCGGCGAGGATGTTCTTCCCAAAGGGTGGTGACTTCGTATGATGCTATGGTTCTCCGATTTAGACGATTTTGGAGGCGTTAACATAAGGGCGAACCTAGTGTATATCTCCCCAATTTATTCTACTTCCCCGCTTCTTCCCTACATGTTTTGAGAATTATTGTGCATTTTTGTGAGCTGGACTCTAGACAACTGGCCAATGGGCAGTTACCCACGACAACATATCAACCATACTTGTGCGGTGAAGTGTGGCTTTATTATTTTATTTATTATTATTTTTTTTTATTTTCTCCTTTTTCTATTTTTTTTCTTTTTCTTTTTCTTTTCTTTTTTCTTTTTAAGTAGGTGGCTTCCCTGATCTAAGATTTACCTAAAGGTAGTACGACGAAAATGGTCATGTGACTGGGCTCTGGACAACCAGCTGATGAGCTGTTACCACCGATAACTTGCCAGCCATACCACCCTGGATAGTTCATTAGCTACCCAATTTTCAAAGAAACCGCCGAAAAGTGAGTCAGTGCAAAAAGTGTGCAGATGCTTAGACTTAAAGTCCCGTCAAATCAGAGGGCGGGTTGATAGGTTGTATACTTATCAACCCAATTTATTGACCAATTTAAAGTAGAGTTACTTGGTGAGGACTTGAGACTAAGTCGACATTCGAGTGGACACCTAGGCTAATTAAGCCCGAGACCTAAAGAGTCAAAGTGTTGAGGTCTTCTCGTATCATTTCCTAAAGTTGATAACTTCCAAAAGCCTAAGTTCTCTTCTCCTAATTCTTTTTTTTTTTTTTGAATTTTCAAAATTTTATTTTTAAAGAAAATAAAAGAAATTCTCCAGAGCTAATGAAATAATTTCAGGATTAAGTATCCACCCCCTTGCCTAAATGTTGCAATGTACTCATTGTACAAACAAATCACCTAGAACCTAAGATTATTGTGTTTGCGGGGTCAAGCCTGTAGCTTTGAGGTGTGCAACCCAAGACCAAAGTGTTGGACAACGGGTAGATTTGGTTCATTAGGTTCAGATGTCCTTTTAACATTCAGCTCAGAAGAATAATCAGTTTTTTCAAGCATGAGTTGCACGTGAAATATATCATAAGGGTCCTGGTAGAAAGTAGGTGGTTTCAAGTCAATAGGAACCTTTAGATCCAAAATCAAAGTTCCCTCAGAATTAGCTTCCTACATTTTTAATTCCAACTTCCTATCATCCGAAATCAATGTTTCTGGGACCTCCAAATCATTGTACACTCCATCTAAAGTACCCAAGTCGAATAATTGCAGCCGAATCAGGATTGACTTGGGCGTAATGATTTCTAAATCAAAATCAATCCCTTTAGGGTGTAGTTGAGGGATGGGGCTACTGATTGAATCTTCTAGTAAATGAGGATTCGAATCCTCCAAGTTAGCTCCCTCCGAATCCAAATCTTTAATGAATGGGCTATCAAATGGTTCATCAGATTCCTCAAGCCCGTTTGTTTCACTAAAATTATCTTCCTTACGCTCAAGTGAGACTTCACTAGGAGATTCTTCACCCTCAGAGTCAAAGAATTGATGATCCTCATTTATATATGTCTCAAAAAATATATCCTTTGATGATCTAAGGAGACATTTTTCTTCGTTTTCTGGCTTGGGGATCTCGGGTGAATCAATCGGTTCATCCTCAAAGGGTTGCTCTAGACCAATCTGGTCATCTCCAATCTCAGAATATGTATCCCCCTCGATAGGCGCCTGAGCGGGTTTAGGCATTGGCTCTCCTAAAGGTGGTTCATCTTGAGAATCATCCTAAGATTTGACTAGGGCAACCATAAATTTCATCCTCACCCTTGACAATTTCCCAAGAGGAAACTCACCCAGGTCCCTATCCCTAACACTTTGGAGCAAATCCAATTGAGAACTATTTAGTTCATCAATCATTTTGATCATAGGCTCCAGTGCTTCAGTGCATGGTGTTGGCTGAGCTTCTAAAGATTGTATAGTGTTCCTCAAATTAGCCAACACCCTATCTTGGATCTGGTTCACCTGAACCTACTGGTTCGATTTAGGTTTGGGTGGGTTTGGGTTAAATCTAGGGGAGTCAAGGTATCGAGGTTCTCGGGTTCCTCTCTGATAGTAGGTCATCTCGGGTTGTTCAAAGAATGGTGGTGACCTATATTCAGCATAATTCTGGGGAGGGTAAGTGTTATAATCATCATATCCTTCATGGTTATAGATTTGGTTAGGTTGATCATTAAAGGGTGGAGATCTATAATCATTGTATGTTTGGGAAGGATAGTAATCATAGTCTTGTTGTCCAGGGTTAGACCCTAGACACTAAGGTCCGTAATCATATCCCCAATCAAAGTCATCCGGCTAGTAGATGGGTAATTAGAAGTTAAGTCGGAATAGTAATCATCTTGGGGATAAGAGGTGGTAGGAGGATAGGATTGGAAATGTGTGAAAGATGTGAAAGGATACATTGTGGAGTAGGAGGGAAAATAGAAAAGAGAAAGGTGCCTTGTAGTACAATCAACCAAACCTGTCCTTGTGTGGGTAGCCTAAAGACCTACTGACTCCCAGGACCCGTCTTGAGATTATAAACAATTTGGTCTATTTTTATTCGGTCAATCCAACTAGTTAGAAGGAGGGACTGGGGTGAAGGTTCTTCCTTTGGCTTGCACCTCTGGTTCCTAGGGTACCCCCCAGCTGCAGTCGTTTGATGCTACTCCCCTAGCTAGACATCAGATGGACCAACAGAAGTAGATTAATCGAAAAAAATCTCAGTCTGAGCCCCGAAGAGTAAATCAATCCTTAAGGCCAACGTCTACTCAATTTTAATTAGGCTTGGGATGATTATGCTCTTGGAATGTGATGAGCCCTTTAGATGGGTTGTGCCCTTAATGATCAATTAAAATGTGTGTGCGTGCACAACCATGGTTTGCAAACAAGGTTATTTGTTGATGTGTCTTTTAGGGTTTAACCTTGTTTAGTAGCTTTTAGGGTTTAATTCTTAGGTTGGTTCAATCAAGGTTTAGTAGAACACTCCAAGTTTTGAAAACACGGGTGGCGATATGTTCCTTTAAAAATAAAAAATAATGTGGAGTGACTGGTTCGGCCCCAAGAGTCAACCCTAAGTGGCAAGCTACTTGGTGGATCACTTTTATCTTAAGTGGTGCAGCCCAAATAGTTCAATCAATTGACCTATTGCACCACTTAGTTAAGGCACACAGAAATGTTTGACCTATTCAGATTTCTACTCACTTATTTGTGTGTTAAGTGTACCGAGTCCATAGGTCAGATCTCGGTTAAGTGGTAGAATCGATGTGATTATGCACCTTAGGGTAAGAAGTTGTGGGTGTTAAGTGTGTAGCTTTCAAAAAATCCCACAAGAGAAGAGTATTTTTCTTTTCTTTTTATATATGCAGGGGTGAGATGAGTGGAGGTGGCAAACAAACAACCAAATCTATCCTAAGGCTTATAAAAAGCACCTAAGTTGATTTGGGTTTGAGTTATTGGTGTGGTGAAATGAACTAGTGGGTGGGGGTGGTGGGGATAAACTTACAAAACCTTTATCCTCACTTTTCTATGATCTAACAGCTTTGGCCTGCCTCGGATGAGTACCTGCAAGCACAGTAAGATCAGAGAAAAAGTGAGATAAAAGTTAGGTAAGGCGGAAAAACACCTAAAAAAAACCAAAGAGTGTTGCCTCCCCGACAATGGTGCCAAAATGATGGAGGCATGTTTCGCGAATTAAAATTAGGGTTTGGAGGACCCATTGTTGTAGCTCGCAAAATGCGTCTATCAGATAAAATTTATAACTGAAACTCGAAAAGTGAGTCCCGAGTCTAACATGGGGAGGTGAACGTTTGGTTTTATAAAAATCCACGCTTCACTTTTATTTGTTTTTGGTCATTTTTATCTTTTCTAATTTCTTTAGTTTTTAGCAAGCAAGAGATCAGGTCGATAACTTCTAGCTAATCTACTTGCAACAATATAAGAGAGAGAGAGAGAAACAATCATCTATTTATAAAGAATTTTTTGTTACAACTACGAAAGTGGAAAATCTACACTACTAAAGTGAAAGAAAGAAAGAGGTGAGAGAAATCCCCCTCGACGGTTGCACGGAGGATGACTCGCTCTGACGTCCGTGGAGGAAGGTGGTGAGGAGCGGGACGAAGGAGGATGGAGTTGGAGGACGGAGGATGGGGTAGGATGGCGTTGCGGCGAGGATCTTCTTCTTGAAGGGCAGTGAGAGAACGACCATGGGATGCTCCACCCGGGCTTTCTACTCTAGAGGATAGGATGGAAAACTATTTGGTTTTCTACTCTAGAGGAGCATCCTAGTCTTGGGACAAGCTCTCTCTAGAGCCTTGGAGGTGGTGAGAGGAAGAAAGGAAGAGATGGTTTGGAATGGTGGTGGGCAGGTCATTTTATAGTGGAGGAGGAAGAACAAATTCACATCTGGGTCATTACTGATGTCCGTAAATGTCGCTAAAGATCCCTACAGCTGTCGCTGAAGATCTACCCTTCAATTCATTTGCTGGCGCGCACGGGCCATTAGTGACAGCTGTAAGTGTCACTAAATGCCCGTGTCATTGAAGATCCGCCCGCTACTCATGCTCCGCTGGCGTGCGCATCGTGCTCTCCTTGTCGTACGCGCACGTTCGTGTGTTGGCGCTGCATTGTGCGTGCGGCATCTCAGTCGGCATCCCTCCAAAGCTCGCCCGGCATCCCTCCAAAGGCCTTCCAACATGCGATCTCAGTCGTTGGATGAAAATCCAACCGTTGAGAAGCCTCCTCCGTCGTGTGCCCACAACAGCCCTTCTCGACACATGCGCTAGCGTGGCATTTTGGATGAGGTGCTCACTCCCAAAGGAGGGGCACGGGTTCGAAACCCGCTAAGCCCACCCAATCGTCCAATTAGCAGTGACGCAAGCACGGACAATGTAATGCACCACGCCAGTGCAGGTGCGCGACATGCACATGTGAAGCACGCACTAGTGTAGTGCAGCGTAGTGCACAGCAACGCAATGCATAGCCAGTGCATGTGCACTCGACAAGGCAGAGAATAGTGCATGCCAACAGCGTCTCACGGATCTTCAGCGATAGCTAGGGCGGATCTTTATCGACAATTGCGGATGTCCCTAATTGTCCACGCATGGAAAGCTCCTTCTCCACCACTATATAAACCCACCTACACCTCCCGATTTTCCTTCATCTCTACTTATGCTACTCCTACCTACTCTAAAGCTCCAAGAAGCCTACCAAGCTCCCAAGAGCTCTATTCCCAAGCTCCAAAAGATCCCTATTAGTGTAGAGTCCTATCCCTCCACCAAATATGCAACCATCCTCTTACCACCTTCATAGGGAACCCTAGAGTCATACCCTCACCTCCATTCAGGTAGAGGATCACGTCCACCTCCTCATCCCCATTCCTAACTTGGTGAAGGTTTCCTTTACCCGAGTTTGTCCTACGCCTCATCCTCGACGTCCAGCATCTCTCCTCCTCCATCCAAGCTGCCGCTAAGCGCCGTCGTCTCGCCAAACATCTGCTTTGGGCGATTTCCTCTCACCCGCATCTCGTTTACTTTGTTTAGTTTATTGTTATTCTAATAAACATTATTTCGCTTCAAGAAATCAAATTGTGTTTTATCTCTCTATTCTTTTCATTGCAAGTGATTTTACCATTCTCCTAAAATACCAAAAAAAAAAGACAAAACCTAAAAACACCAAAAAGAAACAAATTGAAATGTGGATTTCAAGAAACAAATGTAGTCTCCTTGTGTTCCACCTGGGAATTCCTTTTAAGTTTCAGTAAATTTTATTTGATAGCGAGTTTTTTGACTGCGACAACGGGTTTCCCGAAATCCTAACTTTTCTTCGCGAAAACATGCTAATCATTTTGGCACTGTTGCCAGAGAGGCAACGGAATTTGCTTTCTCATTTTCCGTGTTTCTTTGCATTTACTTATTGACTAACCCCTCTTGTCTCTGATTTGCTATCCTGTGGGTATCCTAGCAAGGAGATCCAAGCGTGGTAGATTGGAGTATAGTGAGGGTGAAGCAGTTTGTAGGTGTTCCGCCCCACTTCCCCACCCACTAGTTCATTTCGCCACCTTAATAATCTTTACCTAATCTACTTAGTGTTTTCGCTAACCCTAGGATAGAAGTTGTTTGTCTTGTTTGCCACCTCCACTCATCTCACCCCTATATTAAAAAAAATAAAAAAAAAATGTACTTTCTGATTGTGGGACAAAATTAACATACACACTGCACACACCCACATTTGAGGCACATAACCTCTTTTGATTATATCTACTCAACTGGGATTCTGACCGGTGGAACTGGTACATGCATCAACAAACATAAAAGAGTAGAAATCAGATTAGGTTAATCGCCTTTGGTGTATGTTCAAGCGCTAAATCGGTGCTTTAAGATTATCTCATTGCAGTATAGCCAAAATAGCGCTTAAACAAATAATTTTATTACTCAAAAAGGCTCTGAGGTCGAACATAGGGAGCAATATGGAATTCAATTCTCAAGAATTGCAATTTAAGACAAGAAAGCTATGAAATTGTAAATAAAAATTGTAGGATCAAGTGTCAGAATGCAAAAATAATGGAGTAAATGGTGATTTAGATCACCAATTACTCCTTATAATGATAGCTAATGAACTCAATGTATATATGAAATGAAATGCAACCAAACCAATCGCCTGATTAGTAAATCAGACCGCTTAAACTACTTAAGGCTCTCTGTTCTTCTTCTTTCTCTTTTTCTTCTCTGCCTTTCTTGCCTCTGCAACTCTTCTTCTTCAGCTACGGTCCTTCCTCTTCTTGTTCTTCTCTGTCTCTTCCTATGTAGCACCTTCTCTTTATCCTCTTCTGCTCAAGCCTTCCTCTCTTCTTTTTTTCTTTCTCTATTCTCCTTCACATAGAGGGGGAAGATCCTTCAAATGGCTAAGTGTCAGCCATTTCTCTTTGTAGCAAAACCCCCTACCCCCACGCGCTATCTCTCTTTCTCTCTCTGGGTCATGCTCTCCCAGAGCCTTCCACAGTATCGGGTAATTGGGTTTCGAACCTAGAATGAACCCGGGACCAGGGCTACTGGCGTGGGTGGTAGCCGAGGTGTGGGTTTTAGGTGGGTTGGGTATACCAGGTCCGCGAGGGAGAGGTCGTGGATGAGGCACGTGAGGGGTGTGAGGGACCTCACCCCTTGTGTCTGAGCTGTGACATAAATTGAATTTGTGTCTGAGGCGATAAGCCTCAGACACAAATTCAATTTGTCACAGCTACTTCTCGTAAACTTTCGATGTGGGACTATTCGTCCCCACTTTGCTCGCGCATGCTGCTGCTGCTTCCTTCGCCCAATTCACATGTAAGGAGCGGTCAAAGGCTCCAATTGATCGCGCGAGTATGTTCCTGGACCAACTCCACTTTGTCTGGAGTCGAGGACCTGGAGTTGTAGGTCTGGATAGAGCTCCAAGAAAGCTCGAGGCTTGCTACGTCAATGGCGGAGAGGGCGAGTACCTTTAATCAACAATAAGGCCTTTCGGCCATGTCAGAAGGCTCAGGAAGGATCACCGGACCACAGCGAGTGTGACAGTGGTGGTTGTGAGGCGTGGCGAGGTCTGTGCGTGCGACGCGGAATCATACTGTGTGTGTGAGAGTGGGTGTGTTCGGGGGTTAGTTTGGATGAGTGATAGGTGGAATTAGGTTAGGGCTTTTGTGCGTGAAGTGATGGCAGAGCTTATGAGGGTGGTAGCGGTGGGATTCATGCAATGGCGTGGTGGATAGGCGTTGTCGAACAGAAGAAGGTGACGGTGTTGAGGGTGGATTTGTGGTTGTGCGTGTGTTGTGAGATTGGGAAAAGAAAGTGTAGTGAGAGAGAGAGACAAAGGAACTTAGGGATGTGGTAGAAAGACGGAGGGAGCCGGTGTTGGTTGACTGGATCCGGAGAAGGAGGATGGTCGGTGAGGCGGCGACATCGACTGAGGGAGAGGCAGGACCTCTCATTGGTAGGAGAGGTTCGCGAGGATGAGGGGAGGAGTGTCGGCCGTCCAATTTGATGGTTGGAATGCCGTAGGAGGAGGGCAAAGAGGGGTCCCCGGAGCTAATTCTGAAGGTGGCCGAAGATGGAGAAGAAGAGGGTTTCTCAGGCCAAAGACTAGTTGAAGATCATGGTTGTTCTCTAGGGTTTCTTTTATAGGGCTCAGGAAGGATCTTAAGCTTGGAAGCCAAGATCCGGACCTGACCAGCTCTAGCCTTAATCCACCGCGAAGATTTTTAAGGCCTACAGGAACTAGCCTAAGGTTCGTTGAACTTCGCGGTTAAAGCATTCGTGCTTGTAACATGTTTTAGCCCAAGTTCAGTTTGCAGTGCATTTTTGTAGGAGAGAGACAGAAGAACTTTTCTTTATTTTTGGGGGGGTTTTCTCTCTCTTTTCTTTTTATTTCTTGCTTCGGATTAGCCTTACAACACAGTCTGTATCGGATTCCTACTTCCCACCATCAATCTTCGTAGGGTCCTTAGCAATTGATGCTTCGAGATAGCACCACCCATGGCAACCCCCAGAACCCTAGCTTTCGAGATTTCGAGATAATCCCGCCCTTGGCGTTCTGTCGCTAAATCCAGACCCTAGTAATCGACATTTCGAGATAATGCCGCCCATGGCATCTGAACCAGCACAAGGTGCTACATGCCCCCGGTAGGATATTTAGATATCCTAGGAGACAAGCACCGAGGAGATGGTATGTTATTGCGCATCTTCGAGGGAAATTTCCTGCCTCTCCGCACTAGGAACTCGTCTAAATCAACTTGTGTTGATCAGCTGCTCCTAATCTAGGTAACTTTTTTCAGAACAAATATAACGCATTTGCGTGATTTTGATACTTAGGTGCACTGAACTAGACTATGTGTGGATTGGGGTGCTTAGGTTACCAAGTCCCGCAAACCAGAGGTTAGTTAGCGAGGCTGAATAATCCCTCAGCCTTAGAGCTAATACTTAAGCTTCTCATTTTCCCCAACCTCTTGAGGGCTACCCAGATCTTAGTGGACACTTGAATTTTTAAGCCTAGGATTGCAGCCCAAGAGGCCTAAGATCAGCATCTCAACTAATCTCTTTTTATTTCTTTAGAACTTTTTGCCTTTCATTTTCTTTCTTTTGATTTGGTTTAGAAGTAAGACAATTCCTTAATCTTTTACTAATGACTTTCTCTTTTTCTTTGCAAATTATGTTCCTTTTTGACATTTTTATCTCCTCCCCCTTTTCTCCTAAAAAATGATATGCCATCAAAATTTCCTCCCTTCTCCTATTTTTGTTCTTTTTCAAAATTTTTTATTTTTTTGGTTTTTTTTTTCTTTTTTTTTTGGAATATGTGATTTTTTGATGAAACCCTTTCTTGTAAAATGATTTTCACAGCATTTTGTAGTTTAATACCCCCCCATGCCTACGATTTGCAATGTCCTCATAGTTAATTAGGTGGGTTCGAGTTTAGCTTAGATCATTCATTAGAACAGGTGTTGGGTGGGTGTTTGCACCTCAAAACACGCCTATAAGAACGCCTTCTTATGCTATTTCCTAGCACTACCTATGCATATTAGGATTCCATTGTTGCATTTGTAAAAATACATGCATTCATGCATTTAATTGAGAGGAGAGGAGAATGAAATAAAAGGGCTTCATAATTTACATTTTCCTCAAGTGCCTCTTTACAAAAATCCATCTCTTCTATTTTTTTATCTCCACTTGTTTTTTATTTTTCCTACGGCTGCAACTTCTCCGCAACCTCTCCCCGCCATGCGCCTTCCCGCAGCCGCATGCAGCAGTCCCGCCTCTCCCTGCTGTCCTGCGGTCCTTCCCGCTGCTGCAACTTCCCGCGCGCGTCCGCCCTCTCCCTGCCCAAGCCATTCCCTGCGGCTGCCATTCCTCCCATCTCCCGCTGCTGCAACCTCTTCTCCGCTGCCTCTCCCTGCCATCCTTCCCGCTGCTGCAACTTCCCCGCGCCTCTCCCTGCAGCAGCCACTCTCCAACGCCTCTCCCTGCTGCTGCCATGCCTCCCCGCCATGCTCTCCTCCTCTATAAAGCAGCAGCTCTTCCTCGCGACGAAGGCAGGGGAGGAACATTGCTGCAATACGCAGCTGCGGCGAGCTGCTGCAAAACGCCACCCTGCAGTCCACCACCTTCCTCTCCACCGTTCTCCCCTCCCATACGTCGGCCCTCCGTCGAGGAGGCACCCGGCGAGCAGGAGAACCCACTGTGGTGCTCACCACCACAGTGGGAACACCACCGCCCAGCTCTTCAACGAGCAGGTGGGCGTGGTGTCTTCATTTCTTTTCGGTTTCATCTCCACGCCATTGCTGCCGCTTCAAGGTCCGAAGCTTGAAGCAGCAGCAGCAGCAGCAGCAGCCCAGCGTCGACAGCAGCAGCAGCAGCACCCCCGCCTCCTCCGCGACCTTCCCCGCAGGCGCGCAACCCTCCGCGCGCGCCTGCAGGCCCGTTCCCCGCCTCCGTCTCCGTTCTGTCCACGCCGCAGTTGCAGCCGCAGCAGGCCGCTGCGCGCACTGCAGCGGCCAGGCCTCCTCGCGCCGACCCCCGCGACCCTCCGCGACCACTGCAGAACCTCCCCTCGCACCTCCGCGACCTTCCCCGCAGGCGCTCAGCTCTCCGCGCGCGCCTGCAGGGCACTTCCCCGTCTCCGCCTCTGCTCTGTCGCCTCTGCAATTCCACCCGCAGCAGGCCGCTGCGCGCACTGCAGCGGCCGGCCAGGCCCCTTCCCGCCCCCCTGCGGCACCTGCAAGCTCCACTCGCGCCTGCAGGTGCCCTCGCCCTCCAGCCTCGCGCGCTCTGTCGCGAGTTCTTGGTGCACGCAACTGGCAGACGCAGGTCTCCTCCTGCGCGAATACGCGCCCACGACCATCAGACGACGGCCTTCGACTGCAGACGACTTAAAACGTGCTCCCTCACCTCCTGCAGTGCGGCTGCCTCCGTTCTCTCCTCTCCTGCCAGCTCTCTCCTGCATTCTCTCCCTCTGCCGATCTCTCTCTCTCTCTCTCTTTCTCTTTTTTTCACTTACAGCAACACACACACACCCATTCACCGACACACACACTCACACACTAATAGTAACTTATATACATACATATATATATATATATATATATATATACATATACATATATCTATATATATATACTTATATATACATAGTATATCTATATAGTTATGTATACATACATATAATATAATATATATATACATATACATATATAATATATATATATATATATACACATACTCATATACATATATATATATATACATATCTATATACTTATACATATACACATATATATATATACATATATATCTAGATACATATATACCTATATACATATATATATATATATATCTATATAGTATTATATATATATACTTATATACATATATACATAGCTATATACATATATACATATATATATATATATATACACCTATATATATATATATATATCTATCTATATATATCTATACATATATACTTATACATTTATATACATACATATGTACATATATTTTCACGTTATTTACTATACGCTGTATCGCGGGAATATTTGCACCAGTTGCTGATATTCTGCGATACAGCGTGTACAAAAAAGCGTGGTCCCATACATCATCCATCCTCCATCCACACTCCACGCGGCACCTAGTCGTGTTGGTTGCGTCTCTCTAGACGTCGGCTGACTCGACATAGTGCTACACTCCATCGTCACCTCCACCCCCACCCCTTTATATATATACTACATATAAATATATATCTATAGCTACTATATTTACTTTCTATCTGATAGCTTCCTTAGTAAAAAGATAAAAAAAAAAAGGTATAAAAGTGAAAAGATAATCTTTGATTTGCAGGTACCCCATCTTGCAAGTAGCAAGACGTGTTTTGAAACTCTGTTTTGGCTAAAAGCCAAGGACACAATTTTGAGGGTGTGCCTCAAGAACAAGGATTACCAGAAAAAAAACCTAAATAAGAAAAATACCAAAAACAGAATAAACGAACGGAAGAGACGCGTTTTAAGGAAAACGTAGAAACTCGACTTGAACCCCACTTCCCTGAGTTCGACCCTGGGCTTAAAAGTGACAAGATAAAATCAATTAGGCCAGGTTAAAAATTTTGTAAAGAGATGGTTAGGTCTGAATTAGGTTAACCACTATACACATTTCAACGATAAAAATATCATATTAATAACCTATCCAGGCGGACCATCAGTGGGTGAATGGGTCGAGGTGACTGTTGCGGACAATTTCAACCTCGGGTACGGGTACTAGAGGTGGAGTCAGCTATTCTAATGGATGAACCCTAAAATGCAATATGAGTTCAGCATAAGGTGTTTCAGGAAGGGTTTTGGGTTTTTCAAAATGTTCGGGTTGCCTCCCGTTAAGCGCTGAGTTTAACGCCATCAGCCTGGCGCAATAAGCTCAGGGAGAATGGAGATCAAAAGATACCTCAACCAAGTTTGTATCGGTGAGTTCAATTAACGGTTTTAGTCTTTGACCATTCACGACAAAAGGTTCTAAATCATGGCTAATTTGATTGATTTCGACATCTCCATTTCCAAAGATTCGTCAGACAAGGTATGGTCCAATCCATTTTGATCTGAGTTTTCCTGGGAATAATTTGAGTTTGGTGTCAAAGAGTAAGACTTTCTGACCAGGGAAAAAGATCTTTCTGGATATGTGATTGTCATGAAAGGCCTTAACTCGCTCTTTGTAAATTTACGAGTTCTCATACACGTCATGGAGTAGTTCATTGATCTCGCTCATTTGAAGCTTTCTGTGGGTTCTTGCCTTAGAAAGATTGAGATTGCATTTCCGTACTGCCCAATAGGCTTTGTGCTCCAATTCGATGGGGAGGTGACATGCCTTCCCTTACACTAATATGAAGGGAGACATGCCTAATTGGGTCTTGTGGGTAGTCCTATAGGCCCACAAGGCTTCCAGAAGGCGAGTAGACCAATCTTTTCAATCAGGCCGAACAGTGACCTGAAGGATCTTCTTGATCTCTCGATTTGACAGTTCCGCCAACCCATTAGTCTGGGGGTGGTAAGGAGTCAAGATACGATGTGACACCCTGTACTTTTTCATTAGGGATTGGAAGTGCACATTGGTAAAATGAGACTTGCCATTGCTGATGATGGCTTTAGGAACCCCAAATCCGGTAAAGATGTTCTCCTGGATAAATTGGAGGACAACTTTATGATCACTCATTCTCGTGGGGACGACTTTGACCCATTTAGAGACATAATCAACAATGAGTAGAATGTATTCGAAGCCATTAGATCTGAGAAAGGGTCCCATGAAATCAATTCCCCATATGTCAAAGATTTCGCCCACAATAATCGGGTTCAAGGGCATCATATCCTGCGGGCCCATGATGCTGAGGGTCTGACAATGAGCGCATGCCATACAATACGTCTGTGCGTCTTTGAACAAAGTGGGCCAAAAGAACCCACATTGGAGAATTTTTGTTACGGTTTTATGCCTAGAGAAATGGCCACCGCAGGCCTGGTCGTGATAGAATGACATTACATCATTGACCTCGTCGTCAGGAATGCATCTTCGGATCACCTGATCATTGCCAATGTGGAAAAGGTACGATTCCTCCCAAATATAATACTTGGCCTCGGCAATCAACTTGTCCTGCTTGGAAGTTGGCCAATCTAGTGGAACTTTCCTTGTAACCAAGTAGTTTACAATATCAACAAACCAAGGGAGATTGTGGATGGCTAGCAGGTGCTCGTTCGAAAAATGCTCAGTGATTGGACTTGACGGGTCGCTGATAGAAGAAGACGGGATAAGTGGTCAGCTGCCACATTCTGTTTTCCCACTTTGTCGTGAATCTCGAGATTGAATTCTTTCAACAGCAAGATCCAGCGGATTAGTTGAGGTTTCGCATCCTTCTTCTCAAGGAGGTGTCTCACTGCAGTATGATCTTAGTATATGATAACATAGGAACCCAAAAGATATGATCTGAATTTTTCCAGGGCAAATACTAAGGCTAGTAGCTCTTTCTTAGTCTGTATAGTTACGTTGAGCCTCGTCAAGTGTCTTGGTAGCATAGTAGATGACCACGGGTTTTTCGTCTATTTTTTGCCCAAGTATCACCCCTATAGCATAATCAGATGCATCTCACATGACCTCAAAGGGTTGAGACCAATTAGGGGACTGTAGGATAGGTGCTTGGGTAACTCGATCACGCAGAATCTCAAATGCCTGAGCTCACTCCGTGGAGATTTCAAAGGGGACATCCTTAGATAGAAGATTAGTCAGGGGGCATGAGATTTTTGAGAAATCAGGAATGAATCGACGGTAAAAACCGATGTGCCCCAGGAAGGATCGGATGTCTTTGACTGAGCTAGGCATAGGTAGTTTGGAAATCAAATTCACCTTGGCTCGATCAACCTGGATGCCTTTTTCAGAGATGAGATGTCCCAGGACAATTGCCTCAGGTACCATGAAGTGGATCTTTTCCCAGTAAAGAACTAAGTTCACGTCGATGCATCGCCTGAGGATCTGGACCAAGTACAGGAGGCAATCATCAAATGATTCACCAAATATCGAGAAGTCATCCATGAAGACTTCAAGGTACTCACCTACCATATATGAGAATATGGAAAGCATGCACCGCTGAAATGTAGCGGGTGCATTGCAGAGACCTGGCATCCTTTGGGATGCGTATGTTTCGAAGGGGTAGGTGAAGGTGGTCTTCTCTTGGTCCTCGGGATGGATTGTGACTTGATTGTAATCGGAGTACCCATCCAAAAAGCAGAAGAATCGATTTCCCGCTAGTTTCTTGAGAATCTGATCAGTGAATGGTAGTGGGAAATGATCCTTCTTCGTGCAGGAATTGAGTCTTCAGTAATCAATGCAGACTCTACATGAGTTTGCTATACGGGTTGGTATGGTTTCTCCGATTTCAATCGTGATGACTGTGAGCCTTGCCTTTTTAGGCACAACTTGGATTGGGCTCACCCACTGACTATCGGAGATCGGGTAGATGATGAGAACCTCATCATGAGCCATAACTAGCTCATTTTGACCTAATACAAAGGATAAAAGCTCCTAAATAACTCAAGGAAAGGCTTAACTCAGAGAATTCTGAGTTTAAGGAGAAAACAAGTCATAAGGGGTAAAAATGCAATTTTACCAGTATAATCTGCATACAGGGTAATTCAGGGTCCAAACATAGGTCAAAGCAACTTAATAAGAATAAAAGTGGGATGAGATGATCTAGCAAGGGCTACAGCAATTCCAAGGAACTAAATGATAATCTGTAACCTTAAAACAACCCACTTCAATTCACGAGGTTCGAGGCAAAGTAAAAATAGAATAAACCCTCTAAAATTCATAGAAAAATAATCTCTAGGGTTTAGAACCTTCAATTTGGCCTTCAGAACTCATTTTGACCTACATTGAGAACCATGCCCAATTAATAACTTAATTTGGGATTTCGCATAAATTGACTGGTCAAACAAGGTTTAATATAGAAATGAAATTCACCATCAGATTCCTTAGGTCCTAATTAGTCATGTATAAAAACTTGAGCCTAAGAAGAAACCTCCTTGACCAACTTTACACTTTGGTCCTCATATATTTACTTTTTGGCCCTCAACTTTTGAACCCTCGCATTTTGGCCCCTAACTCTCCTTCGTTCTTTGCGTTCAGGTCCCCCCTGCAAAACCTGCCAGCACCATGCTCCGGCGACCTTGCGCGGAGCATGGCGCCGCGCAGGGTGAGGGGGAGAGCCTGGCAAGTAAACCGGGGGTGCCCTGCGTCGTCAGCAGTCGCAGGGACATCCCCCTGGTCGCTGTAACCCACCATACCGGCCGTGCGAACGCACGGACGGTATGGGTTTCCATCTCCGGCGTCCTCCGGCGAGGGAGACACGTCGTCTCCCTCCGCCTTCCTCCCTGATTCGGTCCCTATAAATACCCCCGTCGCTCCACCGTTCTTCCCAGCTCGGATCTGACGGGGAAAACCCCCAACTTTCCTCTCCTCTCACTCCGGCAGACGCCCACCAGCTCCGGCGGTTCCTCCTCCTCCTCCTCTTCGCTCTGCCGTAATACCAGCAGCAGAGACTTCTTCCCCTGCTCTTCCCGCGCCACGCCGCACCCAGCTGGCGCCTCTCCGGCTCTCTGCTCGCCGCCGCCCCTTCCCCCGGGCATCTTCTTCTCCGGCGACAGTCGATACGACTGTCGCCCGCTCCGGCCCCTCCTCCTCCTGCTAAGTAGGTAGAACTCCTCCTCTTCCTCCCCTCTTCCTTTTCCTCACTTTAAACATCTACTGTCGCCCTCGATTCCGACCCCTCACCCTCACCTTCTCCGCCTCCGGCCATCCTCCGGCGAGCCGCTCCCATCACCCCAGCAACCCACACGGCTCGCCGACCACCGCAGAACCTCCGCCTCCTCACCCTGATCAACCCCCGCCCTTCCACTTCCCCCACATCACCCTCTGCAACCCCACCGAACAAACCCATCTTCCGACCCACAGTCCGACCTAGGGCAGCCCTTGCACGCCGCCCCACGCCTCGTCACCACCCACACGAGCTTCGCCGCACTCTGGCGAAGCTCCCGGCACCTTCTGATTAGGCCGAGAGGCCGTTTTGCTGTGAACAGGTCACCCGACCTCCGCCGCCATTGCCGTGCAGAAGGAGCTGCTTCCGCCTGCAGCTGCAGGCGCGCCACGCCCATATTCGACTCCCAGGCCTTGCGAGGCATTTCGACAAAGCGTCAGGCTCGCAGCTGGGGCGAAGGCCTCGCGTGAAGCCGCGATCGCCCGCTGCTTTCTCCGCTGCGGGCGCTCAATTAGGGTGGGACATTTAGTCCCACCTCGGAAAACTTTGAAGAGGCGCAGCGGTATAAAGCGAAAAAGTGCTGGAGGCTTATTGCCTCAGCACACGGGGTGAGGTCCCCTTCACCCGCCCGGTTACCCGGTCTCGTCCGCGCTCACGCCCCGCGGACCTGACCCGACCCGACTTAGACTGACCTGCACTCCTCGCCCACCACTCACGCCGGTGGGCCTGGACCCGGGCGCGACCCGTACCCGGCTACCCGGCAGCTCTGGGAGAACTATCCTATGAGCGGATTCTGTGAGAGAGAGACGGGGGGGGGAGGGTAGAGTAGGTTTTGCCCTCTGACGTAAACTCTGAAGTGTGCAGGCACAGGTGAAGAAGAAGGACCGCGGAAGAAGAAGAAAGCTAAGGGAGGCACTGTAGCAACAAGCGGTTTAAGTCGTCTGATTGGAAAATCAGACGACGTCCTGAAGGGAAAAGAAGAAAGAAGGAGAGACGATGTCCTGACAGGAAAAAGAAAAGAAGAAAGAAGGAGATCTGAAGAACAAAAGAACAAGGAAGAACAACAGAAGAAGAAGAGGACCGCAAGGAGATAAACACAGAAGAAGAACAGGAAGAACAAAAGCTAAAGAGAGAGAGAGACAAAGAGAAGAAAAGAAGAAGAACTCAAACTTTCATCTCTCTCCCTCTCTCTCTCTCTTTCTTTATTTTTGTAATAGAACATGTATATCTCTAGAATACAACTTGCTCTCTGAGTTCGACCTCGGGAACTCTTTTATTTTCCGAGTAAAAAATTTATATATTTGAAATGATGGCAATAACTGGCTATACTACAACGCTATAACAATAAAACCCGGTTATCTCTCGAAGCCAACGTTCCATTTGGCGCCGTTGCCGGGGAGCAACGGCTATTCTAGAGGTAAACATTCCTGTTTCTTTTTAATTTCTGATAATCTCCCCTCTTTTGTGCAGCTACAGGAAATCAAGAAGACAAGCAACCGCACGACAACCACTCCGAGGACAGGTAAATTTTTCCTCTCGCTATTAACCCCTAAACTCTAAGGAGGAAGAAAAGAAAAAAAACAAGCAATATAGGGCTAACCTGTCTTCCATACTTAGTAACCATAAAGAGTTGCATGTTTTCAACTCATTAGTCCTGCACACTATTAAGGGTATTTAAGGGCTAACACATTCTTGCTTGAGCCTTAATTACCCAACAAAGAACTAACTGGACCAAGTAGAGCCAACATAAGATTCAACATTAGGGTTTTAGAGACACACTACTTAAATCAAGAATGGAGAAAATCCAAAAGAAGTGTGCCTAAACCATTGATTGAAAATACCTATTCAAAAGAAAACCTAAAACAATTGGCTCTCTAAACACTTGAACCCTAAAAGACAAGGCCTAAAAGCTCTCAAAGAAAACAAGAGGTAAGGTTGACCCCTTGGGTCAACCAACCTTAAATTAGGTCACTCTTTCCACTTAAAAGACTAAAGTTCAAGTGAAACCTTAAGCACCCTGATCTTAAAATTGGTAGACTTAAGAGGTCAAGATCCCCATTCTGGTCTACCTGGAACCGCAGTGACAAGAGAGGTCGGGTGGGGGAAACCCTGTAACCCGTGGGGACGCTCTACCGTGTAGGGGTCTTCGCGGGACTCTCCCTCTCTGGCTGCCCAGGTAATTCTTAGGTGGACGATCTTTCTGATCAAGGGGTCCATCTGCCCCGCACCTCTATAGTCACCCAACACATTTTTGGGTGTCTTGATTGGGTCCAGCACCTTCTAAACTTACCTCTTCCAACAGTGCATGTACGGAAGGAGGTCCCTAAGACCACCCTTAAGACCTCCTTTAGAAATTCGCTCTCGTCAAGGCCAAGCCTCGACGCCCGTGTTTGTGTAGCAACACCCTCACATTATTCTCTCTTCTGATTCAGAACCAAGTTCTTCTTCTTCCCCCATCATGGCTCAGCCAGTTGAGGAAGAAAATAATCTGGAACACCAGCTCCAGCGACTCAATGACCTCTTCCAAAACTTCGTGCACCCACCACAGCGTCCTATGATGCGGGACCACTACAATCCTGCTGCGGTGGCCATTGAGCCTCGAGTCAGAATCCCGACTGGCGGACCTGATTCCGAATTAAAGCCCAACATGATTCATGCTATACCTAAATTCCATGGGCTTAATTCTGAAGATCCCTTCCAGCACATCAAACAGCTAAAGCATCTGGCCCACACTTTTGGATCAGATGCGCAAAATCGGGATATTCTTCTCATGAAGATGTTCTCCTTTTCTCTTATGGACAAGGCCGCCCATTGGTATCAAACTCAGACCCGGCCGATCAACACTTGGGAAGAACTTCAATCCGAGTTTTTGAAAAAGTTTTTTCCCGTTGGTCGGACCAACGCCTTGCGCCATCAGATTACACACTTCACTCAACAATCAGGAGAACCTCTCCATGAGGCATGGGATCGTTTTCAGGATCTCATGAGAAAGTGCCCCCATCACGGAGTTCCTAAATGGGAACAAGTCCAATCTTTTTACCAGGGACTCCGTGAGGACATCCGCCTTTTCGTCAATGCAACTTGCGGAGGAAACATCATGGGTCAACATGAAGACACCGTATGGGAGATTCTCGAAAACATGTGCGAGAACTCCATCAACAATGACTCCATGGGATTATTCGACATGACGAATACCCGCGCAGCGACGAATCTTAAGGGAGCACATGAGACGCAGGGCCTGTCCGCATCAGTCGACCTGGAATTAATGGCCAGTCGATTGGACAAGGTCTCAATCATTGAAAAGAAGGTGGATGAGCTGACTCAGCACTTGCAGCGAGCCACCTCCGCGCGTAACTCCTTTGCACAACCTCCTTCCACACAGGAGACTGTGCAAAACATCCTCCACCGATCTTCCCCTGGGATGGATCCATATCCATCCCCATCTGATTCTTGGATCGGAGGATCATCCGATCCTTTCTACACCAGCCGGGGGAACTCCATTCCCCCTTTCCCTGATTCTCAGGAGGTTCCTCAGACCTGCGAGGACCTCAACGCCATCCAGAACGACCCATTCTCCAACACTTACAACCCTGGATGGCGAAACCATCCCAATTTTCATTGGGCGGGAAATTCCCAAACCCAAAGACCACCTTTTCAGTCCCGCCCACAGCCCTCTCGTCGTTACCAGCCGCCTCAGCCTCGACCCAACCCTACTTATCCATCAGGGCCAAATCAGGATCAAATGTCCCTAATCCTTCAGACTCTGGCTGACATTCAAAAAATGAATGCGGCTATTCAAAAACAGCACAAGGACGAACTTACAGAAGTTAAAACTCGACTGGCCCAGTTGGCAAATTCTCGCCAGCCAGGCACACTCCCTTCCCAACCTCTTCCTAACCCAAATAACGTGCCAACCCAGAAGCGCGTTATGAATCCAAATTTAGGCCACGCTCAATGGATTTATCAGGCCCCTACTGCTCCATCTCCAGACGAGATGGAAGCCTCAACTTCTTATGCGGGATTTCAGCAGCAGCCACCCCTCTTACCAAACCCAAACCAGAATCAGGCCGGATTAAATTCTGTAACAACACGTAGTGGTAAAACAACTCAAGACCCGCATTATCCAAACCACTCCAAGCCTGATAACCATGACCCTAGGATAGTTATCCAAGATATCGCTGTTCCGGATCCACAACCTGGACCTATCCTAGAAGAACCAACCAAGATCCCGTTTCCCGAGGCCTTGACCAAGGGAAAGAAGACCACCAAACCCGTGGCCCCTGAGGAGGACCTGGTCAAGCTCTTTGAGCAGGTCCACATAAGCATCCCCTTGATGGATGCAATCCGCCACGTACCAGCTTACGCATGATTTCTAAAGAATATATGTACACCCCAGCGTAAGCCGCGAACCAGGGGAGGGAGCCCAATTGTTCTGTCAGAGCAAGCCAGCTCTGTAATCCTTAGTAGACTCCCACCCAAGGCAAAAGATCCTGGGACTCCCCTGATTTCCTGTAAGATAGGTGGTACCCAATTTGATAGAGCATTGTTAGACTTGGGTGCATCCATAAACCTGATACCCACATCCTTACTTGACCATCTAGAAGAATCTGAGCTAAAACCAACCGAGGTGACATTACAATTAGCAGATCGATCTATAAAGTCACCAAAAGGGATTCTCGAGGATGTTATCGTAAGAGTGCGGGATTTCTATTTTCCAGTGGACTTTATAGTCTTAGATATGGATGCACCTGAGAACCCTAGGGATACACCAATCATTCTAGGGAGACCTTTCTTGGCTACTGCTAGAGCCAACATCAGCTGTGAGGAGGGCCAAATAGAGCTTAAGTTTGGAGATCAAACACTGAAAATTGATATATTTAATGCCCAACAAGGAATTAATTGCGGCGTCATCGAACAAATTTGTGACATCAAGACTTTGGTTGATGAATCACACCTCCAGAATGACTCGATTATGCCTCATCAACCACAGAAGGATCTTGACCCGCAAACAGAGGAGTCGAATCCAGATATGAACAACCCAGTAACTCCCACCCTTGAACCTCACATCTATACTGAACCACCCGCTGCTGCTGATAACCCCATCCTCGAACTGAAACCCCTTCCTGCTCACTTGAAATACGTCTTTTTGGGTTCTAATCAGACCCTTCCTGTGATTATCAATTCCAACCTCAGTCCTGAACAGGAATCCCGTCTGATTGTTGTCCTCCAGCAACATCGCAGAGCCATCGGATGGACTCTCGATGATTTGACTGGAATAAGTCCCTCTTATTGTACTCATCATATCTATTCAGAAGAGGGCACACGACCTTCTCGTGAAATGCAGAGACGCTTAAACCCCAATCTGCAGGAGGTCGTGAAAAAGGAGATCATCAAGTGGTTAGATGCCGGAATCATCTACCCGATCTCCGATAGTCGTTGGGTGAGCCCAATTCAGGTCGTGCCCAAGAAGGCAGGACTCACCACTATAACGACTGAGATCGGAGAAATCATTCCTACCCGATTAGCCAACTCGTGGAGAGTCTGTATAGATTACCGCCGACTCAATTCCTCCACGAAGAAGGATCATTTCCCACTACCCTTCATTGATCAAATTCTCGAAAAACTTGCGGGAAATAGGTTCTTCTGCTTTCTTGACGGGTACTCCGATTATAACCAGGTGGCAATCCATCCTGAGGACCAAGAAAAGACCACGTTCACCTGCCCCTTCGGAACATACGCTTTCCGAAGGATGCCTTTCGGTCTTTGCAATGCACCCGCTACTTTTCAGCGATGCATGCTTGCCATATTCTCAGATATGGTAGGTGATTATCTGGAAGTCTTCATGGATGACTTTTCTGTTTTCGGAGCATCATTCGACGATTGCCTCCAACACTTGGTCCAGATACTCAGGCGGTGCATCGATGTGAATTTGGTTCTTTCCTGGGAAAAGAGCCATTTCATGGTGCCTGAGGGAATTGTCCTGGGACACTCAATTTCGGAGAAAGGTATCCATGTGGATCGAGCTAAGGTTAATCTGATTTCTCACCTTCCTATGCCTAGCTCGATCAGGGACATCCGTTCCTTTTTAGGGCATGTCGATTTTTATCGACGATTTATCCCTGATTTTTCAAAAATCGCGCGCCCCCTGACCACTCTTCTCTCCAAGGATGTTCCTTTTGAAATTTCCAAGGAATGCACTCAAGCATTTGAAATCCTGCGTGACCGAGTCACCCAAGCCCCGATCCTACAGTCCCCTGATTGGTCTCAACCCTTTGAGATCATGTGCGATGCATCCGACTTCGCTGTAGGAGCGGTTTTGGGGCAGAAAATTGACAGGAAACCTGTAGCCATTTACTACGTCAGCAAAACACTCGATGAGGCTCAGCGTAACTATACGGTTACTGAGAAAGAGCTGCTAGCTGTAGTATTTGCCCTAGAAAAGTTCAGATCGTACCTTCTGGGTTCCCGTGTCATCATATACTCGGATCACACAGCTGTGAGGCATCTCCTTGCAAAGAAGGACGCGAAACCTCGATTAATCCGATGGATCTTGCTGTTGCAAGAATTTGACCTTGAGATTCGCGACAAAGCGGGAAAGCAAAATGTGGTAGCTGATCACTTGTCCCGTCTTCCTTCTGAAATAATTGACCCTTCCGGACCCATCACTGAGCATTTTCCCGATGAGCACCTGCTGACTATTGGTACTAGCCTTCCATGGTTTGCTAATGTAGTAAATTACTTGGCATCTCATCAGATCCCGTCCGATTGGCCGAAGGCCAAGGAAGACAAATTACGCTCCGATGCCAAGTATTACATTTGGGAAGACCCGTACCTCTTCCGCATAGGTGCCGATCAGATCATCCGGAGATGTGTCCCGGAAGGGGAATTCAACAATATCCTCTCTTTCTGCCATGACCAGGCATGCGGTGGCCATTTCGCCGGGCATAAAACCGCATCAAAAGTCCTCCAGTGCGGCTTTTACTGGCCCACACTGTTCAAAGACGCATACAATCACTGCAAGGCATGCAGCCGTTGCCAGACTTTGGGCAACATGAGCCATCGCGACATGATGCCTATGCAACCGATTCTAGTATGCGAAATCTTTGATGTTTGGGGGATTGATTTTATGGGCCACTTTCCTGTTTCGGATGGTTTCGAATACATTCTGTTGGCTGTGGACTACGTGTCCAAATGGATCGAAGCCATACCGACCCGAACCTGTGATCACAAAATCGTTCTCAAATTCATTCATCAACACATTTTCTCAAGGTTCGGGATTCCTCGTGCAATAATCTCTGATGGGGGGACCCATTTCACAAATGCTCAGTTTAGGTCACTGATGACCAAATACGGGGTGTCTCACCGAATCTCTACTCCTTACCACCCCCAAACTAATGGTCTAGCTGAGCTGTCTAATCGGGAGATCAAGAAAATCCTGCAAGTCACTGTTCGACCTGACAGGAAGGACTGGTCGTCCCGACTTCCGGAAGCATTGTGGGCCTATAGGACCGCCCACAAGACCCAATTGGGCATGTCTCCCTTTAGACTGGTGTACGGAAAGGCATGCCACCTTCCCGTAGAACTGGAGCATAAAGCCTATTGGGCAGTACGGAACTGTAATCTAGATCTTTCCAAGGCTGGGACCCACAGAAAGCTCCAAATCAGCGAGATCGATGAATTACGCCTAGACGCGTACGAGAACTCGCAAATCTACAAGGAGCGGGTTAAAGCCTTCCACGACAAACACATCTCGAGAAAGATCTTTCATCCTGGTCAAAAGGTCCTACTCTTTGATGCCCGACTAAAACTCTTCCCAGGAAAACTGAGATCCAAGTGGGTCGGACCATATTTGGTCTGACAGGTTTTTGGAAATGGAGCAATCGAAATCAGTCCACTCAGCCACGATTCTGAACCTTTCATCGTGAACGGTCAGAGACTCAAGCCGTTCATTGATGTAACTTCTACTGATTTGGCTGAAGCATCTTATATCCTCCTTTCCCCTTGAGCTTATTGCGCCCAGCCGATGGCGTAAAACTCAGCGCTTAACGGGAGGCAGCTCGTCATTCTCTTTGAAAACCTGAAACTTGT
The DNA here is from genome assembly GCA_037157565.1 of Thalassia testudinum. NCBI lineage: Eukaryota > Viridiplantae > Streptophyta > Magnoliopsida > Alismatales > Hydrocharitaceae > Thalassia > Thalassia testudinum. The sequence continues at coordinate 61,884,394 of JAZHRO010000025.1, forward strand.
TTTGACACCTTTTTGCACTTGAGGTTCACCCTTGTAGACAGCCGACCCCACCTCAGATGCTTGCATCTGGGATTAGAAATCGTCCGCAAAAATTCAACCCGACCCATCCACTCATCCAAATTTCTGTCTTAAGGAATGAACTAAGTTAAATAAAAACCCCCTAGGTTACAATGAGGACATTGCAAATCTTAGGCATGGGGGGGTATGAAAGTGCAAAACTTGTAAGAAAAGCTTTCAAACAAAAAAATTCACATATGCCAAAAACACCATAAAAATTAAAAATTTTTCGAAAAAGAATAAAAGGAGAAGGAAATTTTGTGAAGGAGAAGAGAAACAAAATGAAAAAGGAGCACAAAATTATAAGAAAAGGTGATAGTCATTAGTAAGGAACTAAGGAATTAACCTAAGTTCTAGACCTCATTCAAGAAAATAACTGAAAAGTGCATAATGAGATTAGTAAGAACGCAAACCTTAGGCATTCTTGAATAGACTCTTAGTACCCATTAAGATCTAGCCACTCCTCAAGAGGTTGAGGAAAATGAAAAGCTGAAGTATTAGGTCTAAGGCTTAGGGAGTATTTGGCCTTGTTAACTAATTTTTGGTTTACGGGACTCAGTAACCTAAGCACCCTAACCTCACACACAGCCTGGTTCAGTAAGCGTAAAAATCACAATCACGCAGAAGCGTCGCAAAATTCTGAAAAGAACACCTAGAATAGGAGCGGCCGATCGACACAAGTTGATTTGGACGAGTTCCCAGCGCGGAGAGGCGGGAAATCCCCTCGAAGATGCGTAACAAAATATCATCTCCTCGGTGCCTGTCTCTTAGGATATTTACATATCCTACTGGGGGCATGTAAGCACTCTGCTGATTCAGATTCCATGGATGGCATTATCTCGAAGTGTCAATTGCCAGGGTCTGGATTCGGCCACGGAACACCATGGATGGGATTATCTCGAAATCTCAATAGCCAGGGTTCCGGGGGTTGCCATGGGCGGTGCTATCTCGAAGCATCGATTGCCAGGAACCCTTGAGGATTGATGATGGGAGCAAGGAATCTGATACAGACCTGTTGAAAAGCCAATCCTAGGCTAGAACTAAAAAGAAAAAGAGAGAGAAAACTCTCCAAACAGAATAACTTTCTATCTCTCTCTTACAAAACGCACTACGAACTGAGCCAGGGCTAAAATCATTTCAAGCACGGGTGCTTTAACCACAAAGTCCAATAAACCTTAGGTTAGTTCTTGTGGACCTTAAAAACCTTTGCTAAAGACTGAGGCTAAGGCTAGACAGATTTGGATCTTGATTGGTACTAGAGTACCTTTTAGGCCTATGGTCAGCATTCTAACCTAATCTATGCTCAAATAAAAAAGCACTTATCTAAAACTATTAAAAACTTCATGGTCTAGAACAAGGGTTGAAACCTTAAGTTTTTGCTAAGGGACTAGCAAAAGCTAGGCATGGGGGTATGACGAGAACCTCATCATGAGCCATAACTAGCTCATTTTGACCTAATACAAAGGATAAAAGCTCCTACATAACTCAAGGAAAGGCTTAACTCAGAGAATTCTGAGTTTAAGGAGAAAACAAGTCATAAGGGGTAAAAATGTAATTTTACCAGTATAATCTGCATACAGGGTAATTCAGGGTCCAAACATAGGTCAAAGCAACTTAATAAGAATAAAAGTGGGATGAGATGATCTAGCAAGGGCTACAGCAATTCCAAGGAACTAAATGATAATCTATAACCCTAAAACAACCCACTTCAATTCACGAGGTTTGAGGCAAAGTAAAAATAGAATAAACCCTCTAAAATTCATAGAAAAATAATCTCTAGGGTTTAGAACCTTCAATTTGGCCTTCAGAACCCATTTTGACCTACATTGAGAACCATGCCCAATTAATAACTTAATTTGGGTTTTCGCATAAATTGACCGGTCAAACAAGGTTTAATATAGAAATGAAATTCACCATCAGATTCCTTAGGTCCTAATTAGTCATGTATAAAAACTTGAGCCTAAGAAGAAACCTCCTTGACCAACTTTACACTTTGGTCCTCATATATTTACTTTTTGGCCCTCAACTTTTGAACCGTCGCATTTTGGCCCCTAACTCTCCTTCGTTCTTTGCGTTCAGGTCCCCCCTGCAAAACCTGCCAGCACCATGCTCCGGCGACCTTGCGCGGAGCATGGCGCCGCGTAGGGTGAGGGGGAGAGCCTGGCAAGTAAACCGGGGGTGCCCTGCGTCGTCAGCCGTCGCAGGGACACCCCCCTGGTCGCTGTAACCCACCATACCGGCCGTGCGAACGCACGGACGGTATGGGTTTCCATCTCCGGCGTCCTCCGGCGAGGGAGACACGTCGTCTCCCTCCGCCTTCCTCCCTGATTCGGTCCCTATAAATACCCCCGTCGCTCCACCGTTCTTCCCAGCTCGGATCTGACGGAGAAAACCCCCAACTTTCCTCTCCTCTCACTCCGGCAGACGCCCACCAGCTCCGGCGGTTCCTCCTCCTCCTCCTCTTCGCTCTGCCGCAATACCAGCAGCAGAGACTTCTTCCCCTGCTCTTCCCGCGCCACGCCGCACCCAGCTGGCGCCTCTCCGGCTCTCTGCTCGCCGCCGCCCCTTCCCCCGGGCATCTTCTTCTCCGGCGACAGTAGATACGACTGTCGCCCGCTCCGGCCCCTCCTCCTCCTGCTAAGTAGGTAGAACTCCTCCTCTTCCTCCCCTCTTCCTTTTCCTCACTTTAAACATCTACTGTCGCCCTCGATTCCGACCCCTCACCCTCACCTTCTCCGCCTCCGGCCATCCTCCGGCGAGCCGCTCCCATCACCCCAGCAACCCACACGGCTCGCCGACCACCGCAGAACCTCCGCCTCCTCACCCTGATCAACCCCCGCCCTTCCACTTCCCCCACATCACCCTCTGCAACCCCACCGAACAAACCCATCTTCCGACCCACAGTCCGACCTAGGGCATCCCTTGCACGCCGCCCCACGCCTCGTCACCACCCACACGAGCTTCGCCGCACTCTGGCGAAGCTCCCGGCACCTTCTGATTAGGCCGAGAGGCCGTTTTGCTGTGAACAGGTCACCCGACCTCCGCCGCCATTGCCGTGCAGAAGGAGCTGCTTCCGCCTGCAGCTGCAGGCGCGCCACGCCCAGATTCGACTCCCAGGCCTTGCGAGGCATTTCGACAAAGCGTCAGGCTCGCAGCTGGGGCGAAGGCCTCGCGTGAAGCCGCGATCGCCCGCTGCTTTCTCCGCTGCGGGCGCTCAATTAGGGTGGGACATTTAGTCCCACCTCGCAAAACTTTGAAGAGGCGCAGCGGTATAAAGCGAAAAAGTGCTGGAGGCTTATTGCCTCAGCACACGGGGTGAGGTCCCCTTCACCCGCCCGGTTACCCGGTCTCGTCCGCGCTCACGCCCCGCGGACCTGACCCGACCCGACTTAGACTGACCTGCACTCCTCGCCCACCACTCACGCCGGTGGGCCTGGACCCGGGCGCGACCCGTACCCGGCTACCCGGCAGCTCTGGGAGAACTATCCTATGAGCGGATTCTGTGAGAGAGAGACGGGGGGGGGGAGGGTAGAGTAGGTTTTGCCCTCTGACGTAAACTCTGAAGTGTGCAGGCACAGGTGAAGAAGAAGGACCGCGGAAGAAGAAGAAAGCTAAGGGAGACACTGTAGCAACAAGCGGTTTAAGTCGTCTGATTGGAAAATCAGACGACGTCCTGAAGGGAAAAGAAGAAAGAAGGAGAGACGACGTCCTGACAGGAAAAAGAAAAGAAGAAAGAAGGAGATCTGAAGAACAAAAGAACAAGGAAGAACAACAGAAGAAGAAGAGGACCGCAAGGAGATAAACACAGAAGAAGAACAGGAAGAACAAAAGCTAAAGAGAGAGAGAGACAAAGAGAAGAAAAGAAGAACTCAAACTTTCATCTCTCTCCCTCTCTCTCTCTCTCTTTCTTTATTTTTGTAATAGAACATGTATATCTCTAGAATACAACTTGCTCTCTGAGTTCGACCTCGGGAACTCTTTTATTTTCCGAGTAAAAAATTTATATATTTGAAATGATGGCAATAACTGGCTATACTACAACGCTATAACAATAAAACCCGGTTATCTCTCGAAGCCAACGTTCCAGTAGATGATCCCTGCATCTAACCATTTGATAATATCCTTTTTCACGACCTCCTGTAGATTTGGATTTAGACGTCTCTGCATTTCATGGGATGGTCATGAGCCCTCTTTAGTGTAGATGTGATGTGTGCAGTATGAGGGGCTGATACCAGTGAGATCATCGAGAGTCCATCCAATGGCTCTTCACTGTTGCTGGAGAACAGAAATTAGGTGTGTTTCTTGATCAAGTGTGAGTCGGGAGTTGATAATCACAGGAAACGTCTAATTGGAACCCAAAAAGGCATACTTGAGATGATTGGGAAGAGGCTTTAATTCCAAAATCGGGTTGTCAGCAGTAGCGGGTAGTTCAGGATGGGTGTTGGGAGCAAAGGAAGGAGCTATGGGTGTGTCTAGGTTGAGTTCGGTCTCCTCTAATTGCAGGTTTTTATCCTCTTGTGGTTGATCAGAAATAATTTTTTCCTCGATAAAGTCATCAACCACAGCTTGAATATCGCAAATCTGTTCTATGACTCCGCAATTAATTCTTTGTTGGGCCTTAAAGATGTCAATCTTTAGTGTCTTGCTTCCAAATTTTAATTCAATTTGGCCCTCCTCACAATTGATATTGGCCTTAGCAGAGGCCAGAAAGGGTCTCCCTAGTATGATCGGTGTATTCTTCACATTCTCAGGAGCGTCCATGTTTAAGACAATGAAATCCACTGGAAAATAGAAATCATGCACCCTAACTATGACGTCCTTGAGAATTTTTTTTGGTGACTTGATGAGAACCTCATCATGAACCCTAACTAGCAAAATCTAACCTAGATTTGCAAGAAAAAGCTCCTACATAGCTCAAAGAAAGGCTTAACTCAGAGAATTCTAAGTTTAAGAAGAAGACAAGTCATAAGGGGTAAAAATGCAATTTCACCAACACAATTTGCAAACAGGGTAACTAAGGGTCCAAACACAGGTCAAACTAACCTAATAAGAAGGAAAGTGGGATGATCTGACCTAAAAAGGGCTACAGCAACTCTAAGGAATTAAATGACATTCTGTAACCCTAAAAAAACCTACTTCAATTCACGAGGTTTGAGGCAGGGTAAAAATCAACTAAACCCTCTAAAATTCATATAAAAATAATATCTAGGGTTTAGAACCTTCAATTTGGCCTTAGAAACCCATTTTGACCTCCATTGAGAACCATGCCCAATTAATGATTTAATTTGGGTTTTTACGTAAATTGGCTAGTCAAACATGGTCTGACCTAGAAACAAAATTCACCATTAAAATCCTTAGGTTCAACATAATCATGTATAAAAACTTGAGCCTAAGAAGAGACCTCCTTGACCGACTTTGCAATTTGGTCCTCATCATTTACGTTTTGACCCTTAACTTTCGAAACCCTTGCATTTTGGCCCCCAATTTCCTCATCGTTCTTTGCATTTTGTTCCCCCTGCAAGTCTTTGCGTAGCACCATACTCCGGCGACTTTGCGCGGAGCATGGCGTCGCGCAGGGTGAGGGGGACGTCCTGCAAAGTGAACGCGGAGTTCCCTGCGATGTCTGCTATCGCAGGGACTCAGCCATGCTGCCTGACGACCCCCACACCTTTCGTGCGAACGCGCGGAAGGTATGGGTCTCGTCTCCGACCATACTCCGGTGAGGGGCGCACGTCGCCAGCCTGCATCTGCCTCTCCGCCATCGCCTTTATAAGAACCAGCATCGCCAACCGGTTCTCGCAGTCTGGTCTTGGCGGAGAAACCCCCAACCCTTCCTCTCTCCCCACTCCGACGGGAAACCCACCAGCTTCGGCGACCACTCCTCCTTCTCGTCGCTCTGCTGCAATACCAGTAGTAGAGCCAGCTTCGCCCAATCTTCCCGCGTTGCGCCGTACCAAGCGCGCGCCTCCCTGCCCACTTCCTCGTCGTTGCTCTCTCCCTCTGGGTGCTTCTTCTTCGGCGACAGTCGATACGACTGCCCGCCGCTCCGGCTCCCTTCGTCCCTGTAGGTAGGTTGCGGTTACTCCCCTTCTTCCCCTCTTTCTTTTCCACAATCTATTTTGCTTGATTGCCACACGACCACGCCTGATCATCCTCACCTTCCCCGCCTCCGGCCACTCTCCGGCGAGTCGTACGAGTCGCCCCCATCATCCCACAACCCCATACGACTCGCCAATTGTCCTAAAAGCTCTGCCTCATCATACTAAACACCCTTCGCCCCTCCACCGCCACTCTACACCTCCACAACTCACCCCTGATCAAACCCACTTTTCCAGCCACAGGATGACCTAGGCACGCACACCTAGGCCATCCCGCGGCCTGCTCCACCTTGCACCACCTTTGCCGTGCCACGGCGAAGGTTCCCCTGTGGTCTGATTAGGCCGAGAGGCCCTTTTTGTGCTGGACAGATCTGCTGCCCCGGCTGCCATTGGTGACGACTCATGGAGCTTCCAAGCGAGCTCCAGGCTTTAGAGCGTCAGGTCTCCAGCTGATGCGAATTGGGGAGACTTGGGTGAAGGCAGGCAGCTGGCGCGCTAGGGGAAACAAGGATGCAGCTGCTGAAGTGAGGTTGCGATCTTCCTGCAGGCGCGTGCGAGAAGAAGCAGAAGTTTAGTCCCACATCGTAAGTTCTCGAAGCACCGTGATTTTGTGTTTTTACCTTATCGCCTCCGATACACCTGGGGTGAGGTCCCGCGCCCCATCACATGCCCCCGTCCGCGGTTTCACCACGCGGACCTGGCGGATCCGACCCGACACTACCCACGCACACCTCTCGCACCAAATCACACCGGTGCGCCTGGTCCTGGTACGCAACCTGACCCGTTAATCCGCGGCTCTGGGAGAGCTTCCTGTGAGCGGTTTGTAGAGAGAGAGATACGTGCAGGTAGAGGGAGGGGATAGGTTTTGCTTCCCCCTTGTGTGCAGGATAGGAGCGCTGAAGGAGAAGGGCTCAGCGCTTAGCTGTTGGAAGGAGAAGAGAAGAAGCAGAAGAAGAAGGCTCGCCAAAGAAGAAGAAGCAGCGAAGGAAGGAAAAGAGGAAAATCACTGTAGCAGACCGCAGTTTAAGTCGTCTGACGGCTGTATCAGACGACGGATGAACCTTCAGAGGAGATAAAGCAGAGAAGAAGAAGAAGGAAAGAAGAAGGCTCTATAGCTGAAGAAAAGAGAAAGAAAAGAGAAGAAGGAAGAAAGAGAAGACAGATGAGAAAAAGAAGAAGAATTGAAGAAGAAAAGAAATAGAAGAGAAGAAGAAGAGGAATTGAAGGCAAACAGAGCCAAGGAAGAAGAAGACCCGTAGAGAGAGAGATACTGCAGCTGAAGAAAAGAGAAAGAAGAGAAGAAGAAGACAGGAAGAGCAGCAGAAGAAAGAAGAGGGAAGAAGACAAGCACAAAGAGAAGAGAAAAAGAAGAAGCCAAAAACAGAAATCTCTCTCTCTCTCTCTCTCTTATTTTTGTAACAAAGAAACTTTGTACTTCTAGAATTCCAGTAGCTCCCTGAGTTCGACCTCGGAAAACTATTTCCGAGTAAAAAAATTGTATGGTAATGACAACCGTAGCTGTCTCATCTTATACTATAATGACTGTATTATAATAAACATAAAGACACGCAAAAGCACACCGCGGTTGGCCCATCACCATGACTTAATTGATCGGTCGGCTAGTTGTAAAGTCATTTCTGTCGGTTTAAGCTTAGATTCCTTGAAGTAGTCTAGAAGGAATGTGGGTATCAAATTTATGGAGGCTCCTAAGTCTAATAAGGCTTGGTCAAATCGTATATCATCGATTTCACAGGAGATCAAAGGGGTGCCTGGGTCTTTTGCCTTAGGTGGGAGTTTGCTCAAAATGACAGAGCTCGCTTGCTCTAACAGTATGATTGGATTCCCATCTTTGGTTCACGGCTTACGCTTAGGTGTACATACATCTTTCAGAAATCATGCATAAGCCAGTACATGGTGTATCGCATCCATCAAGGGAATGTTTATATGGACCTGCTCAAAGAGCTTAGCCAGGTCCTCCTCAGGTGCCACAATTTTGGTTATCCTCTTTCCCTTGGTCAAGGCCTCAGGAAATGGAAACTTAGATGGTTCCTCTAGAATGGGTCTAGGTTCTTGATCTTGGATAGAGGTGTCCTGGATGACTATCCTAGGGTTACGGTTTGTATTACCAGGCTGGGTTTGGCTTGGATAAGGTGGGTGATGAGAACCTCATCATGAGCCATAACTAGCTCATCTTGACCCAATACAAAGGATAAAAGCTCCTACATAACTCAAGGAAAGGCTTAACTCAGAGAATTCTGAGTTTAAGGAGAAAACAAGTCATAAGGGGTAAAAATGCAATTTTACCAGTGTAATCTGCATACAGGGTAATTCAGGGTCCAAACATAGGTCAAAGCAACCTAATAAGAATAAAAGTGGGATGAGATGATCTGACAAGGGCTACAGCAATTCCAAGGAACTAAGTGATAATTTGTAACCCTAAAACAACCCACTTCAATTCACGAGGTTCGAGGCAAAGTAAAAATAGAATAAACCCTCTAAAATTCATAGAAAAATAATCTCTAGGGTTTAGAACCTTCAATTTGGCCTTCAGAACCCATTTTGACCTACATTGAGAACCATGCCCAATTAATAACTTAATTTGGATTTTTGCATAAATTGATCGGTCAAACAAGGTTTAATATAGAAATGAAATTCACCATCAGATTCCTTAGGTCCTAATTAATCATGTATAAAAACTTGAGCCTAAGAAGAAACCTCCTTGACCGACTTTACACTTTGGTCCTCATATATTTACTTTTTGGCCCTCAACTTTTGAACCGTCGCATTTTGGCCCCTAACTCTCCTTCGTTCTTTGCATTCAGGTCCCCCCTGCAAAACCGGCCAGCACCATGCTCCGGCGACCTTGCGCGGAGCATGGCGCCGCGCAGGGTGAGGGGGAAAGCCTGGCAAGTAAACCGGGGGTGCCCTGCGTTGTCAGCCGTCGCAGGGACACCCCCCTGGTCGCTGTAGCCCACCATACCGGCCGTGCGAACGCACGGACGGTATGGGTTTTCGTCTCCGGCCATCCTCCGGCGAGGGAGACACGTCGTCTCCCTCCGCCTCCCTCCCTGTTTTGATCCCTATAAATACCCCCCGTTGCTCCACCGACCGGGGCAGCTCGGATCTGACGGAGAAAACCCCCAACTTTCCTCTCTTCTCTCTCCGGCAGACGCTCACCAGCTCCGGCGGTTCCTCCCCCTCCTCCTCTTCGCTCTGCCGCAATACCAGCAGCAGAGACTTCCTCCCCTGCTCTTCCCGCGCCACGCCGCACCCAGCTGGCGCCTCTCCGGCTCTCTGCTCGCCGCCGCCCCTTTCCCTGAGCATCTTCTTCTCCGGCGACAGTCGATACGACTGTCGCCCTACTGCTCCCCCTTCGTCCCTGCAAGTAAGTTAGAACTACTTCCCTTCCTCTCCTCTTTCTTTCCCCGGTTTCAATTTGTTCAATTAAGCCCTCGACCGACCCTGACCATCGTCACCCCCTTCGTCTCCGGCCACCCTCCGGCGAGATGTTCCCATCGCTCCACAGCCTCACACACCTCGCCGACCCTCACCGAACCTCCGCCTCATCACACTGAGCACCCCCCACCCCTCCACTGCCACTCCACACCTCCGTAACGCTCCCCCGAACAAACCCATTCCTCCGGTTGCAGTCCAACCTAGGGCTGCCGCCAGACACCACCTTGCGGCTTGCCGCACAGCTCCACACCTTCGCCGTGCCACGGCGAAGGTTCCCCAGTGGTTTGATCAGGCCGAGAGGCCATATTCGTGTCCGACAGGTTTTGAGGTTCGACCGCCATTAACGCACATTGAAGCAGCTTCTCCCGCGCTCCAGGCTTGAGGACTCCAGGTCTCCAGCTGCTGCGGATTACGGGGAGTCTTGCGAAGGCAGCCAGCCAGCAACCGACGCAAATCGAAGCCGCAGCTGCAGAAGCTAGGCCGCGGTCTCCCAGCAGGCGCACGCGAGGAGAGGTCTCCGTTTAGTCCCACATCGGTAAGCCTCACAACCTTTTCACTGTTTAAATTGATTTTGTGCATTAGCCTTACTGCCTCAGCACACGGGGTGAGGTCCCCTTCACCCGCTCGGTTACCCGGTCTCGTCCGCGCTCACGCCCCGCGGACCTGACCCGACCCGACTTAGACTGACCTGCACTCCTCGCCCACCACGCACGCCGGTGGGCCTGGACCCGGGCGCGACCTGAACCCGATTACCCGGCAGCTCTGGGAGAGGTTTCCCAAGAGTGGTTTCAGAGAGAGAGAGACGCGGGGGGAGAGGGTAGAGTAGGTTTTGTCCTCTGACGTATGCTCTGAAGTGTGCAGGCACAGGTGAAGAAGAAGGACCGCGGAAGAAGAAGGAAGCTGAGGGAGACACTGTAGCAACAGGCAGTTTAAGTCGTCTGATTTGGAAATCAGACGACGTCCTGAAGGGAAAAGAAGAAAGAAGGAGGGGCGACGTCCTGACTGGAAAAAGAAAAGAAGAAAGAAGGAGATCTGAAGAACAACAGAAGAAGGCGAGGCAGAGGAGAACACAAAAGAACAAGGGAAGAACTGAAAGAAGAAAAACAAAGGAGAAAGAAGAAGATCTGAAGAAAGACAGAAGAAGAAGGAAGAGCAGGAACAGATGGAAGAAGAAGAAGAGCATCACCACTGCAGAAGAAGAACATCACCTCTGCAGACGAAGAAGAAGAAGAGCATCACCACTGCAGAAGAAGAACACCTCTGCAGACAAAGAAGAAGAAGATCTGAGACGAGGAGAAACAAAGAGAAAACAACAAATTCTTTCTCTCTCTTTCTTTATTTTTGTAAAAGAAACATGTATATCTCTAGAATACAACTTGCTCCCTGAGTTCGACCTCGGGAACTCTTTTATTTTCCGAGTAAAAAAAATTTATATTTGAAATGTTGGCAATAACTGGCTATACTACAACGCTATAACAATAAAACCCGGTTGCCCACAGCGTTTCATTTTTGGCGCCGTTGCCGGGGAGCAACGGCTATTCTAGAGGTAAACATTCCTGTTTCTTTTTAATTTCTGATAATCTCCTCTCTTTTGTGCAGGAAATCAAGAAGACAAGCAACCACACGACAACCACTCCGAGGACAGGTAAATTTTTCCTCTCGCTATTAACCCCTAAACTCTAAAGAGGAAGAAAAGAAAAGAACAAGCAATATAGGGCTAACCTGTCTTCCATACTTAGTAACCATAAAGAGTTGCATGTTTTCAACTCATTAGTCTTGCACACTATTAAGGGTATTTAAGGGCTAACACATTCTTGCTTGAGCCCTAATTACCCAACAAAGAACTAACTGGACCAAGTAGAGCCAACATAAGATTCAACATTAGGGTTTTAGAGACACACTACTTAAATCAAGAATGGAGAAAATCCAAAAGAAGTGTGCCTAAACCATTGATTGAAAATACCTAGTCAAAAGAAAACCTAAAACAATTGGCTCTCTAAACACTTGAACCCTAAAAGACAAGACCTAAAAGCTCTCAAAGAAAACAAGAGGTAAAGTTGACCCCTTCGGTCAACCAACCTTAAATTAGGTCACTCTTTGCACTTAAAAGACTAAAGTTCAAGTGAAACCTTAAGCACCCTGATCTTAAAAATTGGTAGACTTAAGAGGTCAAGATCCCCATTCTGGTCTACCTGGAACCGCAGTGACAAGAGAGGTCGGGTGGGGGAAACCCTGTAACCCGTGGGGACGCTCTACCGTGTAGGGGTCTTCGCGGGACTCTCCCTCTCTGGCTGCCCAGGTAATTCTCAGGTGGACGATCTTTCTGATCAAGGGGTCCATCTGCCCCGCACCTCTATAGTCACCCAACACATTTTTGGGTGTCTTGATTGGGTCCAGCACCTTCTAAACTTACCTCTTCCAACAGTGCATGTACGGAAGGAGGTCCCTAAGACCACCCTTAAGACCTCCTTTAGAAATTCGCTCTCGTCAAGGCCAAGCCTCGACGCCCGTGTTTGTGCAGCAACACCCTCACATTATTCTCTCTTCTGATTCAGAACCAAGTTCTTCTTCCCCCATCATGGCTCAGCCAGTTGAGGAAGAAAATAATCTGGAACACCAGCTCCAGCGACTCAATGACCTCTTCCAAAACTTCGTGCACCCACCACAGCGTCCTATGATGCGGGACCACTACAATCCTGCTGCGGTGGCCATTGAGCCTCGAGTCAGAATCCCGACTGGAGGACCTGATTCCGAATTAAAGCCCAACATGATTCATGCTATACCTAAATTCCATGGGCTTAATTCTGAAGATCCCTTCCAGCACATCAAACAGCTAAAGCATCTGGCCCACACTTTTGGATCAGATGCGCAAAATCGGGATATTCTTCTCATGAAGATGTTCTCCTTTTCTCTTATGGACAAGGCCGCCCATTGGTATCAAACTCAGACCCGGCCGATCAACACTTGGGAAGAACTTCAATCCGAATTTTTGAAAAAGTTTTTTCCCGTTGGTCGGACCAACGCCTTGCGCCATCAGATTACACACTTCACTCAACAATCAGGAGAACCTCTCCATGAGGCATGGGATCGCTTTCAGGATCTCATGAGAAAGTGCCCCCATCACGGAGTTCCTAAATGGGAACAAGTCCAATCTTTTTACCAGGGACTCCGTGAGGACATCTGCCTTTTCGTCAATGCAACTTGCGGAGGAAACATCATGGGTCAACATGAAGACACCGTATGGGAGATTCTCGAAAACATGTGCGAGAACTCCATCAACAATGACTCCATGGGATTATTCGACATGACGAATACCCGCGCAGCGACGAATCTTAAGGGAGCACATGAGACGCAGGGCCTGTCCGCATCAGTCGACCTGGAATTAATGGCCAGTCGATTGGGCAAGGTCTCAATCATTGAAAAGAAGGTGGATGAGCTGACTCAGCACTTGCAGCGAGCCACCTCCGCGCGTAACTCCTTTGCACAACCTCCTTCCACACAGGAAACTGTGCAAAACATCCTCCACCGACCTTCCCCTGGGATGGATCCATATCCATCCCCATCTGATTCTTGGATCGGAAGATCATCCGATCCTTTCTACACCAGCCGGGGGAACTCCATTCCCCCTTTCCCTGATTCTCAGGAGGTTCCTCAGACCTGCGAGGACCTCAACGCCATCCAGAACGACCCATTCTCCAACACTTACAACCCTGGATGGGAAACCATCCCAATTTTCAGTGGGCGGGAAATTCCCAAACCCAAAGACCACCTTTTCAGTCCCGCCCACAGCCCTCTCGTCATTACCAGCCGCCTCAGCCTCGGCCCAACCCTACTTATCCATCAGGGCCAAATCAGGATCAAATGTCCCTAATCCTTCAGACTCTGGCTGACATTCAAAAAACGAATGCGGCTATTCAAAAATAGCACAAGGACGAGCTTACTGAAGTTAAAACTCAACTGGCCCAGTTGGCAAATTCTCGCCAGCCAGGCACACTCCCTTCCCAACCTCTTCCTAACCCAAATAACGTGCCAACCCAGAAGCGCGTTATGAATCCAAATTTAGGCCACGCTCAATGGATTTATCAGGCCCCTACTGCTCCATCTCCAGACGAGATGGAAGCCTCAACTTCTTATGCGGGATTTCAGCAGCAGCCACCCCTCTTACCAAACCCAAACCAGAATCAGGCCGGATTAAATTCTGTAACAACACGTAGTGGTAAAACAACTCAAGACCCGCATTATCCAAACCACTCCAAGCCTGATAACCATGACCCTAGGATAGTTATCCAAGATATCGCTGTTCCGGATCCACAACCTGGACCTATCCTAGAAGAACCAACCAAGATCCCGTTTCCCGAGGCCTTGACCAAGGGAAAGAAGACCACCAAACCCGTGGCCCCTGAGGAGGACCTGGTCAAGCTCTTTGAGCAGGTCCACATAAGCATCCCCTTGATGGATGCAATCCGCCACGTACCAGCTTACGCATGATTTCTAAAGAATATATGTACACCCCAGCGTAAGCCGCGAACCAGGGGAGGGAGCCCAATTGTTCTGTCAGAGCAAGCCAGCTCTGTAATCCTTAGTAGACTCCCACCCAAGGCAAAAGATCCTGGGACTCCCCTGATTTCCTGTAAGATAGGTGGTACCCAATTTGATAGAGCATTGTTAGACTTGGGTGCATCCATAAACCTGATACCCACATCCTTACTTGACCATCTAGAAGAATCTGAGCTAAAACCAACCGAGGTGACATTACAATTAGCAGATCGATCTATAAAGTCACCAAAAGGGATTCTCGAGGATGTTATCGTAAGAGTGCGGGATTTCTATTTTCCAGTGGACTTTATAGTCTTAGATATGGATGCACCTGAGAACCCTAGGGATACACCAATCATTCTAGGGAGACCTTTCTTGGCTACTGCTAGAGCCAACATCAGCTGTGAGGAGGGCCAAATAGAGCTTAAGTTTGGAGATCAAACACTGAAAATTGATATATTTAATGCCCAACAAGGAATTAATTGCGGCGTCATCGAACAAATTTGTGACATCAAGACTTTGGTTGATGAATCACACCTCCAGAATGACTCGATTATGCCTCATCAACCACAGAAGGATCTTGACCCGCAAACAGAGGAGTCGAATCCAGATATGAACAACCCAGTAACTCCCACCCTTGAACCTCACATCTATACTGAACCACCCGCTGCTGCTGATAACCCCATCCTCGAACTGAAACCCCTTCCTGCTCACTTGAAATACGTCTTTTTGGGTTCTAATCAGACCCTTCCTGTGATTATCAATTCCAACCTCAGTCCTGAACAGGAATCCCGTCTGATTGTTGTCCTCCAGCAACATCGCAGAGCCATCGGATGGACTCTCGATGATTTGACTGGAATAAGTCCCTCTTATTGTACTCATCATATCTATTCAGAAGAGGGCACACGACCTTCTCGTGAAATGCAGAGACGCTTAAACCCCAATCTGCAGGAGGTCGTGAAAAAGGAGATCATCAAGTGGTTAGATGCCGGAATCATCTACCCGATCTCCGATAGTCGTTGGGTGAGCCCAATTCAGGTCGTGCCCAAGAAGGCAGGACTCACCACTATAACGACTGAGATCGGAGAAATCATTCCTACCCGATTAGCCAACTCGTGGAGAGTCTGTATAGATTACCGCCGACTCAATTCCTCCACGAAGAAGGATCATTTCCCACTACCCTTCATTGATCAAATTCTCGAAAAACTTGCGGGAAATAGGTTCTTCTGCTTTCTTGACGGGTACTCCGATTATAACCAGGTGGCAATCCATCCTGAGGACCAAGAAAAGACCACGTTCACCTGCCCCTTCGGAACATACGCTTTCCGAAGGATGCCTTTCGGTCTTTGCAATGCACCCGCTACTTTTCAGCGATGCATGCTTGCCATATTCTCAGATATGGTAGGTGATTATCTGGAAGTCTTCATGGATGACTTTTCTGTTTTCGGAGCATCATTCGACGATTGCCTCCAACACTTGGTCCAGATACTCAGGCGGTGCATCGATGTGAATTTGGTTCTTTCCTGGGAAAAGAGCCATTTCATGGTGCCTGAGGGAATTGTCCTGGGACACTCAATTTCGGAGAAAGGTATCCATGTGGATCGAGCTAAGGTTAATCTGATTTCTCACCTTCCTATGCCTAGCTCGATCAGGGACATCCGTTCCTTTTTAGGGCATGTCGATTTTTATCGACGATTTATCCCTGATTTTTCAAAAATCGCGCGCCCCCTGACCACTCTTCTCTCCAAGGATGTTCCTTTTGAAATTTCCAAGGAATGCACTCAAGCATTTGAAATCCTGCGTGACCGAGTCACCCAAGCCCCGATCCTACAGTCCCCTGATTGGTCTCAACCCTTTGAGATCATGTGCGATGCATCCGACTTCGCTGTAGGAGCGGTTTTGGGGCAGAAAATTGACAGGAAACCTGTAGCCATTTACTACGTCAGCAAAACACTCGATGAGGCTCAGCGTAACTATACGGTTACTGAGAAAGAGCTGCTAGCTGTAGTATTTGCCCTAGAAAAGTTCAGATCGTACCTTCTGGGTTCCCGTGTCATCATATACTCGGATCACACAGCTGTGAGGCATCTCCTTGCAAAGAAGGACGCGAAACCTCGATTAATCCGATGGATCTTGCTGTTGCAAGAATTTGACCTTGAGATTCGCGACAAAGCGGGAAAGCAAAATGTGGTAGCTGATCACTTGTCCCGTCTTCCTTCTGAAATAATTGACCCTTCCGGACCCATCACTGAGCATTTTCCCGATGAGCACCTGCTGACTATTGGTACTAGCCTTCCATGGTTTGCTAATGTAGTAAATTACTTGGCATCTCATCAGATCCCCTCTGATTGGCCGAAGGCCAAGAAAGACAAATTACGCTCCGATGCCAAGTATTACATTTGGGAAGACCCGTACCTCTTCCGCATAGGTGCCGATCAGATCATCCGGAGATGTGTCCCGGAAGGGGAATTCAACAATATCCTCTCTTTCTGCCATGACCAGGCATGCGGTGGCCATTTCGCCGGGCATAAAACCACATCAAAAGTCCTCCAGTGCGGCTTTTACTGGCCCACACTGTTCAAAGACGCATACAATCACTGCAAGGCATGCAGTCGTTGCCAGACTTTGGGCAACATGAGCCATCGCGACATGATGCCTATGCAACCGATTCTAGTATGCGAAATCTTTGATGTTTGGGGGATTGATTTTATGGGCCCCTTTTCTGTTTCGGATGGTTTCGAATACATTCTGTTGGCTGTGGACTACGTGTCCAAATGGATCGAAGCCATACCGACCCGAACCTGTGATCACAAAATCGTTCTCAAATTATTCATCAACACATTTTCTCAAGGTTCGGGATTCCTCGTGCAATAATCTCTGATGGAGGGACCCATTTCACAAATGCTCAGTTTAGGTCACTGATGACCAAATACAGGGTGTCTCACCGAATCTCTACTCCTTACCACCCCCAAACTAATGGTCTAGCTGAGCTGTCTAATCGGGAGATCAAGAAAATCCTGCAAGTCACTGTTCGACCTGACAGGAAGGACTGGTCGTCCCGACTTCCGGAAGCATTGTGGGCCTATAGGACCGCCCACAAGACCCAATTGGGCATGTCTCCCTTTAGACTGGTGTACGGAAAGGCATGCCACCTTCCCGTAGAACTGGAGCATAAAGCCTATTGGGCAGTACGGAACTGTAATCTTGATCTTTCCAAGGCTGGGACCCACAGAAAACTCCAAATCAGCGAGATCGATGAATTACGCCTAGACGCGTACGAGAACTCGCAAATCTACAAGGAGCGGGTTAAAGCCTTCCACGACAAACACATCTCGAGAAAGATCTTTCATCCTGGTCAAAAGGTCCTACTCTTTGATGCCCGACTAAAACTCTTCCCAGGAAAACTGAGATCCAAGTGGGTCGGACCATATTTGGTCCGACAGGTTTTTGGAAATGGAGCAATCGAAATCAGTCCACTCAGCCACGATTCTGAACCTTTCATCGTGAACGGTCAGAGACTCAAGCCGTTCATTGATGTAACTTCTACTGATTTGGCTGAAGCATCTTATATCCTCCTTTCCCCTTGAGCTTATTGCGCCCAGCCGATGGCGTAAAACTCAGCGCTTAACGGGAGGCAGCCCGTCATTCTCTTTGAAAACCTGAAACTTGTTTTGACACCTTTTTGCACTTGAGGTTCACCCTTGTAGACAGCCGACCCCACCTCAGATGCTTGCATCTGGGATTAGAAATCGTCCGCAAAAATTCAACCCGACCCATCCACTCATCCAAATTTCTGTCTTAAGGAATGAACTAAGTTAAATAAAAACCCCCTAGGTTACAATGAGGACATTGCAAATCTTAGGCATGGGGGGGGTATGAAAGTGCAAAACTTGTAAGAAAAGCTTTCAAACAAAAAAATTCACATATGCCAAAAACACCATAAAAATTAAAAATTTTTCGAAAAAGAATAAAAGGAGAAGGAAATTTTGTGAAGGAGAAGAGAAACAAAATGAAAAAGGAGCACAAAATTATAAGAAAAGGTGATAGTCATTAGTAAGGAACTAAGGAATTAACCTAAGTTCTAGACCTCATTCAAGAAAATAACTGAAAAGTGCATAATGAGATTAGTAAGAACGCAAACCTTAGGCATTCTTGAATAGACTCTTAGTACCCATTAAGATCTAGACACTCTTCAAGAGGTTGAGGAAAATGAAAAGATGAAGTATTAGGTCTAAGGCTTAGGGAGTATTTGGCCTCGTTAACTAATTTTTGGTTTACGGGACTCAGTAACCTAAGCACCCTAACCTCACACACAGCCTGGTTCAGTAAGCGTAAAAATCAGAATCACGCAGAAGCATCGCAAAATTCTGAAAAGAACACCTAGAATAGGAGCGGCCGATCAACACAAGTTGATTTGGACGAGTTCCCAGCGTGGAGAGGCGGGAAATCCCCTCGAAGATGCGTAACAAAATATCATCTCCTCGGTGCTTGTCTCTTAGGATATTTACATATCCTACTGGGGGCATGTAAGCACTCTGCTGGTTCAGATTCCATGGATGGCATTATCTCGAAGTGTCAATTGCCAGGGTCTGGATTCGGCCACGGAACACCATGGATGGGATTATCTCGAAATCTCAATAGCCAGGGTTCCGGGGGTTGCCATGGGCGGTGCTATCTCGAAGCATCGATCGCCAGGAACCCTTGAGGATTGATGATGGGAGCAAGGAATCTGATACAGACCGTGTTGAAAAGCCAATCCTAGGCTAGAACTAAAAAGAAAAAGAGAGAGAAAACTCTCCAAACAGAAAAACTTTCTATCTCTCTCTTACAAACGCACTGCGAACTGAGCCAGGGCTAAAATCATTTCAAGCACGGGTGCTTTAACCACAAAGTCCAATAAACCTTAGGTTAGTTCTTGTGGACCTTAAAAACCTTTGCTAGAGACTGAGGCTAAGGCTAGACAGATTTGGATCTTGATTGGTACTAGAGTACCTTTTAGGCCTATGGTCAGCATTCTAACCTAATCTAAGCTCAAATAAAAAAGCACTTATCTAAAGCTATTAAGAACTTCATGGTCTAGAACAAGGGTTGAAACCTTAAGTTTTTGCTAAGGGACTAGCAAAAGCTAGGCATGGGGGTATGATGAGAACCTCATCATGAGCCATAACTAGCTCATCTTGACCCAATACAAAGGATAAAAGCTCCTACATAACTCAAGGAAAGGCTTAACTCAGAGAATTCTGAGTTTAAGGAGAAAATAAGTCATAAGGGGTAAAAATGCAATTTTACCAGTATAATCTGCATACAGGGTAATTCAGGGTCCAAACATAGGTCAAAGCAACCTAATAAGAATAAAAGTGGGATGAGATGATCTGACAAGGGCTACAGCAATTCCAAGGAACTAAGTGATAATCTGTAACCCTAAAACAACCCACTTCAATTCACGAGGTTCGAGGCAAAGTAAAAATAGAATAAACCCTCTAAAATTCATAGAAAAATAATCTCTAGGGTTTAGAACCTTCAATTTGGCCTTCAGAACCCATTTTGACCGACATTGAGAACCATGCCCAATTAATAACTTAATTTGGGTTTTTGCATAAATTGACCGGTCAAACAAGGTTTAATATAGAAATGAAATTCACCATCAGATTCCTTAGGTCCTAATTAATCATGTATAAAAACTTGAGCCTAAGAAGAAACCTCCTTGACCGACTTTACACTTTGGTCCTCATATATTTACTTTTTGGCCCTCAACTTTTGAACCGTCGCATTTTGGCCCCTAACTCTCCTTCGTTCTTTGCATTCAGGTCCCCCCTGCAAAACCGGCCAGCACCATGCTCCGGCGACCTTGCGCGGAGCATGGCGCCGCGCAGGGTGAGGGGGAAAGCCTGGCAAGTAAACCGGGGGTGCCCTGCGTTGTCAGCCGTCGCAGGGACACCCCCCTGGTCGCTGTAGCCCACCATACCGGCCGTGCGAACGCACGGACGGTATGGGTTTTCGTCTCCGGCCATCCTCCGGCGAGGGAGACACGTCGTCTCCCTCCGCCTCCCTCCCTGTTTTGATCCCTATAAATACCCCCCGTTGCTCCACCGACCGGGGCAGCTCGGATCTGACGGAGAAAACCCCCAACTTTCCTCTCTTCTCTCTCCGGCAGACGCTCACCAGCTCCGGCGGTTCCTCCCCCTCCTCCTCTTCGCTCTGCCGCAATACCAGCAGCAGAGACTTCCTCCCCTGCTCTTCCCGCGCCACGCCGCACCCAGCTGGCGCCTCTCCGGCTCTCTGCTCGCCGCCGCCCCTTTCCCTGAGCATCTTCTTCTCCGGCGACAGTCGATACGACTGTCGCCCTACTGCTCCCCCTTCGTCCCTGCAAGTAAGTTAGAACTACTTCCCTTCCTCTCCTCTTTCTTTCCCCGGTTTCAATTTGTTCAATTAAGCCCTCGACCGACCCTGACCATCGTCACCCCCTTCGTCTCCGGCCACCCTCCGGCGAGATGTTCCCATCGCTCCACAGCCTCACACACCTTGCCGACCCTCACCGAACCTCCGCCTCATCACACTGAGCACCCCCCACCCCTCCACTGCCACTCCACACCTCCGTAACGCTCCCCCGAACAAACCCATTCCTCCGGTTGCAGTCCAACCTAGGGCTGCCGCCAGACACCACCTTGCGGCTTGCCGCGCAGCTCCACACCTTCGCCGTGCCACGGCGAAGGTTCCCCAGTGGTTTGATCAGGACGAGAGGCCATATTCGTGTCCGACAGGTTTTGAGGTTCGACCGCCATTAACGCACATTGAAGCAGCTTCTCCCGCGCTCCAGGCTTGAGGACTCCAGGTCTCCAGCTGCTGCGGATTACGGGGAGTCTTACGAAGGCAGCCAGCCAGCAACCGACGCAAATCGAAGCCGCAGCTGCAGAAGCTAGGCCGCGGTCTCCCAGCAGGCGCACGCGAGGAGAGGTCTCCGTTTAGTCCCACATCGGTAAGCCTCACAACCTTTTCACTGTTTAAATTGATTTTGTGCATTAGCCTTACTGCCTCAGCACACGGGGTGAGGTCCCCTTCACCCGCCCGGTTACCCGGTCTCGTCCGCGCTCACGCCCCGCGGACCTGACCCGACCCGACTTAGACTGACCTGCACTCCTCGCCCACCACGCACGCCGGTGGGCCTGGACCCGGGCGCGACCTGAACCCGATTACCCGGCAGCTCTGGGAGAGGTTTCCCAAGAGTGGTTTCAGAGAGAGAGAGACGCGGGGGGAGAGGGTAGAGTAGGTTTTGTCCTCTGACGTAAGCTCTGAAGTGTGCAGGCACAGGTGAAGAAGAAGGACCGCGGAAGAAGAAGGAAGCTGAGGGAGACACTGTAGCAACAGGCAGTTTAAGTCGTCTGATTTGGAAATCAGACGACGTCCTGAAGGGAAAAGAAGAAAGAAGGAGGGGCGACGTCCTGACTGGAAAAAGAAAAGAAGAAAGAAGGAGATCTGAAGAACAACAGAAGAAGGCGAGGCAGAGGAGAACACAAAAGAACAAGGGAAGAACTGAAAGAAGAAAAACAAAGGAGAAAGAAGATCTGAAGAAAGACAGAAGAAGAAGGAAGAGCAGGAACAACTGGAAGAAGAAGAAGAGCATCACCACTGCAGAAGAAGAACATCACCTCTGCAGACGAAGAAGAAGAAGAGCATCACCACTGCAGAAGAAGAACATCACCTCTGCAGACAAAGAAGAAGAAGATCTGAGACGAGGAGAAACAAAGAGAAAACAACAAATTCTTTCTCTCTCTTTCTTTATTTTTGTAAAAGAAACATGTATATCTCTAGAATACAACTTGCTCCCTGAGTTCGACCTCGGGAACTCTTTTATTTTCCGAGTAAAAAAAATTTATATTTGAAATGTTGGCAATAACTGGCTATACTACAACGCTATAACAATAAAACCCGGTTGCCCACAGCGTTTCAGTGGGTCCTGTGTTGTTTTTCCGGTGCAGGTAGTAACCGATTTAATCTCGCCTGGTTCTGGTTTGGTGTAGGTAAAAGAGGTGCTTGCTGCTGGTAACCCGTATACAATGTCGAAGCCTCCATCCCGTCAGGTGATGGAGTAGAAGGGGCCTGATAAACAAAGTAAGCTTGGCCCGGATTTGGGTTCATAACACACATCTGGTTCGACACGTTATTCGGATTAGGCAGATGTTGTGAAGGAAGTGCGCAAAGTTGGTGAGGATTTGCCATCTGGGCAAGTTGATTGAGAACCTCTGTGATCTTGTCTCTGTGTTGTTTTTGCATAGCCGCATTCGTCTTTTGAATGTCAACTAGAGTCTGAAGGATAAGAGTCATCTGATCTGTTTGAGTCAGCCCAGATTGATAAGTTGGGTTAGGCTGAGGTGAGGAGGCTGATATGGACGAGGAGCTTGTGGTCGGGGCAGATATTGAGGTCTCTAATTTTGATTATTGCCTGACCACGTGAAATTGGGATGATTACGCCATCCAGGGTTGTAAGTGTTTGAGAATGGATCATTCTGAATGGCGTTGAGGTCCTCGCAGGTCTAAGGAACCTCGGGAAAATCAGAATATGAGGGTTCAGAGTTCCCCCAACTAGAGTAGGTGGGTCTAGAGTTTCCTCCGAAACCAGAATCAGATGGGGCTAGATATGGATCCATCCCCTGAGAAGGTCGGTGATAGATGTTGTGCACAACCTCCCTACCAGAGGGTGGTTGCGTGAACGGGTTTTGTGCAGAGGTGGCTCGTTGTAAATGTTGAGTTAGCTCATCCACTTTCTTCTCAATAATAGAGACCTTGTCCAGATGACTGGCCATCAATTCCAAGTTGACGGAAGAGGATAGGCCCTGCGTCTCATGTGCTCCCTTTGGATTCGTCAATGCACGGGAATTCATCCAGTCGAACATGCCCATGGATTCATTATTGATGGAGTTCTCGCACATATTCTCGAGAATCTCCTACATGGTGTCTTCGTGTTGACCCATGATGTTTCCTCCGCAGGTAGCATTGACGAACAATCGAATATTCTCATGGAGTCCCTGGTAAAAAGACTGGACTTGTTCCCATTTAGGAACTCCGTGATGGGGGCACTTTCGCATGAGATCCAGAAAATGATCCCATGCTTTGTGAAGTGGTTCTCTTGCTGGTTGTGTAAAATGTGTGATTTGGTGCCGTAAAGCATTTGTCTGACCAACAGGGAAGAACTTTCTCAAAAACTCGGATTGAAGTTCTGCCCAGGTGTTGATTGGACGAGTTTGGGTTTGATACCAGTGAGCGGCTTTATCCATGAGAGAGAAGGAGAACATTTTCATGAGTAGAACATCCTGATTTTGAGCTTCTGACCCGAAGGCCTGGGCCAGATGCTTGAGTTGTTTGATATGCTGGAAAGGATCTTTGGAATTACGCCCACGGAATTTAGGAATGGCATGAATCATGTTGGTCTTGAGTTTAGTGTTAGGACCTCCAGCGGGGATTTGTACTTGAGATTCGATTGCCACCGCAGCAGGATTGTAGTGATCTCGCATCATTGGACACTGCGGTGGGTTCACAAAGGCTTGGAATAGATCATTGTGGTGCTGAAGTTGATTTTCAAGATTATTTTCTTCTGTGGGTTATGCCATGATGATGGATGAAGGAGAATCAGGTTCAGATGAATCAGAAGAAATATTAATAGGATTGGGTTGTCGCACAAACAAGGAGGTCGAGGCTTGGCTTCGATGTGAATGAGTAGCTAAAGGAGGCCTCAAGGATGGTCTTAGAGACCTCCTCCTGAACATGCACCGATGGAGTAGATGAGAGGTAGAATGTGATGGACCCAATCAAGACACCCAAAAAATTTTGGATGACTATAGAGGTTTGGGGCGGATGATGTCCCTTAGTCAGAAAAAAGTCCACCTGAGAATTACCTGGGCAGCCAGAGTGGGAGAGTCCCGCAAAGACCCCTACACGGTAGAGCATCCCACGGGTTACAGGGTTTCCCCCACCCGACCTCTCTTGTCACTGATGTTCCAGGTAGACCAGAATGGGGACTTGACCTCTTAAGTCTACCAGTTTTAATTAAGAGCATGGGTGCTTAGGATTTCACTTGAACTTTAAGATGTGTTGAGTGCAAAAGTGACCTAATTTGAAGATTGGTTGACCCAACAAGGTGGGTCAACTTCACCTGTATTATCCTCTTGAGAATTTTTGGGTCCCTCTTTTAGTGTTCAAATTTATTTAAGAGCCTGATTGTAGGGTTTTTCTTGAATAGATCAATTCAATCAAGGTCTAGGCACACATTGTTTTGGAGAAATAATTTCTTGATTAAGCAAGTGTGTCTCTAAAAACCCTAAACTGGAATCCTTAATTGGCTCTAATTTGGTCTAATTTAAGTTGTCAAAATGTGGTACCTAGGGCTCAAACAAGAATGTGATAGCCCTAGATACCTTAAGCTTCAAATGGGTGCACAAATCAGGGTTTGAATGTTTGTAGAATGTATAAAATTAGGCAACTTGATGATTAATCTAAGAATATAATGCAAGTAGCCCTAGTTGATTTTTTTTCTTTTAACCTTTTCAGATTCAAGGGCTTAAGAGAAAGAGTAGTTAGAACTTACCTGCCCTGGCGTGCTTAATGTGCGGCAGATCTTCTCGGAATGTATCCCCCCTGAAACAAACCACAGCAAAAGAGATATAGCAAGTTAGAATCTAAATCAGGAATTGCAATCAAGAGTTCTAAATTGCCCCTTGCTCCTCGGCAACAGCGTCAAAATGTTCAAGCGCTAAATCGGTTTTTAAGATTATCGCATTGCAGTATAGCCAAAATAGCACTCAAACAAATAATTTTATTACTCAAAAAGGTTCCGACATCGAACACAAGGAGCAATACGGAATTCAGTTCTCAAGAATTGCAATTTAAGACAAGAAAGCTATGAAATTATAAATAAAAACTGCTTCAGAATAAAGTAGCACTAGGATCAAGTGTCAGAATGCAAAAATAATGGAGTAAAATGGTGATTTAGAACACCAATTACTCCTTACAATGATAGCTAATGAACTCAATGTATATATGAAATGAAATGCAACCAAACTAATCGTCTGATTAGTAAATCAGATGGCTTAAACTGCTTAAGGCTCTCTGTTCTTCTTCTTCTTTCTCTTTTTCTTCTCTGCCTTTCTTACCTCTACAACTCTTCTTTAGCTACGGCCCTTCCACTTCTTGTTCTTCTCTATCTCTTTTTGTGCAGCACCTTATCTTTATCCTCTTCTACTCAAGCCTTCCTTCTTTTTTTCTTTCTCTGTTCTCCTTCACACAGAGGGGGAAGGTCCTTCAAATGGCCAAGTGTCACTCGTTTCTCTTTGTAGCAAAACCCCCCTGAACCTACGCGATATCTCTCTTTCTCTCTTTGGGTCACGCTCTCCCATAGCCTTCCACAGTACTGGGTAATCAGGTTTCGGACCTAGAATGCACCTGGGACTAGGGCTACCGGCATGGGTGGTAGCTGAGGTGTGGGTTTTAGGTGGGTCGGGTGTACCAGGTCCATGGGGGAGAGGTCGCAGACGAGGCACGTGAGGGGTGTGAGGGACCTCACCCCTTGTGTCTGAGGTGATAAGCCCCAGACACAAATTAAATTTATGTCACAGTTGCTGCTTGTGAACTTCCGATGTGGGACTATCCGTCCCCACTTTGCTTGCGCACACTATGACTGCTTCTTTTGCCCAATTCGCATGTAAGGAGCGGTCAAAGGCTCGAATTGATCACACGAGTATGTTCCTGGACCAACTCCTCTTTGTCTGGAGTCGAGGACCTGGAGCTGTAGGTCTGGATAGAGCTCCAAGCAAGCTCGAGGCTTGCTACGTCAATGGTGGAGAGGGCGAGTACCTGAAATCAACAATAAGGCCTTTCGGCCATGTCAGAAGGCTCAGGAAGGTTCGCCGGGCCACGGCGAGTGCGATGGTGGTGGTTGTGAGGCGTGGCGAGGTCCGTGCGTGCAAGGTGGAATCAGACTGTGTGCGTGAGAGTGGGTGTGTTCGGGGGTGAGTTTGGATGAGCGATAGGTGGAATTAGGTTAGGGCTTTTGTGCATGGAGTGATGGTGGAGCTTATGAGGGTGGTAGCTGCAGGATTCATGCAGTGGCGCGGTGGATAGGCGTCGCCGGAGCGGAAGATGGTGACGGTGTTGAGGGTGGATTTGTGGTTGTGCGTGTGTTGTGAGATTGGGAAAAGAAAGTGTAGTGAGGGAGAGAGAGAGATAGAGGAACTTAGGGACGTGGTAGAAAGATGGAGGGTGTCAGTGTTTGTTGACCGGAGCCGGAGAAGGAGGATGGTGCGGCAAGGCGGCGACGTTGACTGAGGGAGAGGCACGACCTCTCGTTGGCAGGAGAGGTTCGCGAGGATGAGGGGAGGAGTGTCAACCGTCCAATTTGATGGTTGGATGGCCAGAGGAGGAGGGTAGGGGGGGGTCGCCGGAGCTAATTCTGAAGGTGGCCAGAGATGGAGAAGAAGTGGGCTTCTTAGGCCAAAAACTAGCTGAAGAGTACAGCCATGCCCTAGGGTTTCTTTTATAGGGCTTAGGAAGGATCTTAAGCTTGGAAACCAAGCTTCCAAGCTTGGAAATGTTGCCAGAGCGGGAAACCCATTTGTTCCATGAGTTCCCATTAGGATTTGGGTGAGAATTGTGGCCCAAGATGCGGTTCAAAAGGAAGAGAATTCCTTGACGAACTTCCCCTTCAATTTTGAGAGGGATTCGTCAAGGAATCTGGGAGTTCTTGCCATTTTTAGGTCGCCAGTGCTTTTAGGAATAGGAGTAATGGCGGTAGGGACCTAGTTGTGAAGATGATAACAAAGTTGGGGGTCTGCTTGAAAAGATTTTGAAAGTCAAGGGAAGAAATGTAATCATACAGGACTAAGTTGCAAACTAGGTCAAGACAAGCTCATCTTGGGTCCAAATTTTGATATAAGCCTAATTTGGACCTAAGGAATCCAATGGTGAAGTTGGATTTTAATTTTGACCACGTTTGACTGGGTAATTTATGAAAGAACCTAAATTAGGGCAAATGTCTATCTGAGACTCTGTTCTGGGTCAAAATAGGTTCTAATGGTCAATTTGAAGGTTTCAAACCCAACAGAATATTTTCCTATGAATTTTAGAGGATTTAGGTGAATTTTATCCTGACCAGAACCTCAATTAATTAAGCGGGTCTATTTTTAGGGTTTCAAAAACCATTTAATTCTCAAAACATGTGCAAATCCTTTTCTGCTTGTTTTAACCCACTTGTTAGCCTTTTAAGACCATTTGACCCTTAATTAACCCCTAGAAAAACCTGTGGTTGTACTGCATTCATGATATGCTGGTAAAATTGTAGTTTTAACCCTAGTTTCTTATTTTTCCTATTCAGTGACTTATGACTCTCTGGCAGTTATGTAGGAGCATTTATTGACTTAATTGGATCAAAATGAGCTAGTTATGGCTCATGATGGTGTTCCCATCAGTGCCATAATTGGTGGTGTATCTAGGCCAATTGGTTGAATTGTTTAGGCTGTACCACCTAATTTAAAATTGATTCATCTTGTAGCTGCCCCATAGGATTCAAATAGTTAGGTCAAGCTAGGCACTCCATATTTTCTTGATTTACAAAGGAAAATACTTGAACTCATGCTTTCAAACATGGTTTGCCTC
The DNA here is from genome assembly GCA_037157565.1 of Thalassia testudinum. Taxonomy (NCBI): domain Eukaryota; kingdom Viridiplantae; phylum Streptophyta; class Magnoliopsida; order Alismatales; family Hydrocharitaceae; genus Thalassia; species Thalassia testudinum. Next base: position 61,912,182 of record JAZHRO010000025.1, read on the forward strand.
ACAAAACTTGGTTGAATACACCTAATATTTGAATCCTAAAAGCTACTAAGCAAGATCTGAACCTTAAAATTCACCTCACAAAAATTTAATCTTGCTTGAAAAATCATTGGTTGTGCACATACACACGAATCTATCATTAAGGGCATAATGAAATTAAGGGCCCATCACATTCCAGAAGCACTATTATCCTAGGCCTTAAATAAAATTGATTAGATGTTGGCCCAATGATTCGTAGAGTTAGTTTCAGGGTATACTCTTGAATGCACTTCGAATTAGTGACGTCTGCTTGCTTCAAAAGGTGCCAAGTTGGGGGGCCTGATTGTCAAATGACTTAAGTAGGGGTTTGGAATAATTAGCGACCCTCAGGGACACGCTCCCCCTACTTTGCCAGCTCAACTTTACCACCTTCGGGAGAAATGACAACACCAAATTCGTTGTGTGGTCAGAGTTTATTTATGAATCATAGGTCCTTAAGTTACCTAATTTAAGGATAGACTTGTATTTTTTGTGCTGTAGGGCTCCATTTTTCCCATCCTTCCGACTTCCTTCTAGTGCATGCTTGGAAGGAGGTCATTGAATCCTCGCTTGGAAGGACCTTTAGACCATTCTCAAAGGCGGAGGTTGAGTTATAGCCAAGTAGATCCCATGGCTGATCAACAACCACCTCCCTCGCCCCCGAACCAGTAGTTGGACCAACTGTAGCAGATGTAGGAATGGTTCCAACGAATGAATGGTCAGTGTGCTCGACCCTTGAAGGATTTTTATGATCCTTCCAATTACAAGGATCATCTTGATGTAGTGATCCCCGTTGGTGATGTCCTTCACCAAAAGCCAGAGGACAAACTAGAGGAAAGGATGTCCTTACTTCAGCTTTTAAATTGGCAATCGTTTTACTCCTCGTGGCTATTGGATCAATCCTTGCCTATGCCAAAGTTTTACTGAATTCATATAAAGAGAAGTGATGAGCCCATATTTATGGGCTAATTAGTTACTTAAGTGCCTAGGCATTAGATTAATATTAGCGTATACATAGCATGCATTAAGAAATAAATAATTTAGTTTATATAAAATTGCTTGTATGCATTACATTCATATATAAATTATTTAGCATGCGTGCATTAGTCTTTAGGTTGCATTATATGCATGTATTAGAATTAACATATTATGTGAGGGTTTGAAGATAAATAAGTCATCATTTCATTTCTTATTTTATTAATTTTTCTTCTTCAACTGTTGTTGCAGTTGTGCGCAACGCATGAAGTGATGGCCGTAGTGAAGATGAGCGTAGAATGTGTATCTGCTCCTGCCTCTCCATTTCAAATCCATGCAGATGGCTACAAGAGAGGAGGAGCTGCTACCGTGCTCGTGTAGGCCTCCACCCCAATTCATCACTGTGCAGAGAGTGCACCACTCTTGTCCGATCCACCACCACCGATCTCAACCGTGGCGACAAGCCTCCACCACCGTGGGCATGTGGGGTAACAGGCCTCACTGCCATCTGGAGATTGTTTGCATAACTGTGAGCACCTCAGCATGCAACACCCTCACCGCCATCACCAGCAACCACCACAGCCACTGCAACTCCACATCGCAACTCCACGCCCTGCACCTTCATCTACCCCGTCAGTTGAGACGTCCAGGAAGTTTCTCGGACGTCTGACGCCCCTCGCTGCCCCTCCACACAGCAACCTAGCAGCCTTTGCCTGCAGCGCAGGCCTTCATCCCCTCTTTGCACATACTCTCCACCATCTTCTTCTCCTCCACACGTCGTCGCCCAGCTCACGCAATAGCTGCAACTGCAGCAACATGCGCACCGCCTCCGCATGCCACCCACTGTGCTGCCCCTCGCCTCCAGACCACGCGCACTATGCGCACCACCTCACCGCCCTCCTCGCCATTAGCCCATCAACTCCATGCTGCGTGTAACCATCCAGGCTGCCACTCCATGTACGCCACGCGTGGCTGCAGCGTGCCATCGGCATACCCCCCTCGCTATGCCTCCACCGCGCCCAGGTGCACATAATCTCCAGCAGCAGTCCGCGAACACAGCTTCACATTCTCTCCACGCTACTCACGGTTGTTGCGCATGACCGGCTGCAAGCGTGCGTATTACCTCTAGCAGCCACGCACAGCTGAGCACACATGCACACTGCAGCAGGAGTCGTTCACCACCACATCACTGTTCATCTTCTTCCTCAAAGGAACCCATCTTTGCCACCACCTAACAACCACCTTAAGTCACCAAATAGGCCGCCAAACTCACCGCTAACATCGCCATACTCCTCGCCGCATACCACCGCATCTTCCCCCACATCCACGACCGCCGGTATCGCCCGCACGCCACCGGCAGAACTCCACATTGCCAGCGTCACATCTTCGTCCGGCCGGCCCCGGCCACCTCGCGACTCACCACCGCCACCGCCATGAAGCCCTTGCTCCACTTGACCTCCGGCGAGCTCCTCTCCTTCGGCCATCCTCTCCTCCATGCGTGCAAGCCAAATGAAGATCCTCCCCTGTTTTTGCACAGTAAAACTTGCATTAGTTATTACATTCATATGCCATTGCAAGCTTTTGATTTTTTTCTTTTATTAATTAAATATTGTGGCACATTTAAGAGAACATCCTCAAATTTCAACGTAAATGCAAAATTAGCATGATCGTGTCTTATTATCCTAATTGAGAAGCAGTTTTGACTCGAATTCTTGATGAAATTAATAGTGAACATCAATTTTTAACCCTTGCGAGTTTTAATAGGCTATTGCCTCCCTGTGGACACGACCCGCTCTTCTACAAGTGGTTTAATTTTAATTCAATATTTTGATTAGTCAATTTTCCACCACTTAGAAATACAATGACAAATCATCTTAATCATCATTTTCGAAAGAGAAAAATCGAGTCGTCAAATGGCACCATTGTTGGGGAGGCAACAGGCTTAATTAAATTGCATTCATTCATTTGTTCACATTGAATTAAATTTTAGAAGCATATTTAACTCTGGATCTTTGTGTTCTGGTGCGAGTTTCAATGTTTTACGACACACATTCTACTACTCCCCATCACACCAGCCATCATGAATGGTGACCTTTGATGTCACCAGAGGAGAAATTGTTCGAGCCACCTTGCAAGGAACCAGATTTCCAGGAGAGGAAGGATGAGGACGTGACGATCATCTCTGTACATTTAGTATTTGATTTGATTAGAGTAGGATATTAAGTTTAGACTTAATTTTCCTTGCACATTTTGGTTTGAGACCCTTGTTCTGGGGTATAGTTGAGGATTTGTTCTCTAACCTTCTTTTAGGCCCCTGTGTGGGTAATTTTTGTGGGAGTCTGTTCCCATTTATTTAGACTTAGGTTTTTACTCTCTTTTATGGATTGATTTTATTTTTTTTGATTGTGCATAAGTAAAAAAAAAAAAAATAAAAACATGAGCTGCCTACTAGAAGCTGTCATCCTTAGGATGACCATTTAGGTGTGAATGAGCAGCCTCTAGATTTATTTTGCTTGCATTTGCGTGCATCTTGCATTGCTGATTGTTGGTGGGAAGGTACATCCTCTTTCTTTGCATTCTATATTGTTCATGCATGTGCATTTGAACTTAATTGCAAGACTACCTAATTGAATCGAAAAGATCTAACAAGTGATCACATATTTTTCACTAAAAAAGGACTTAAAGTTAAGGAGGAACACTAAAAACCAAGAACTTTAGCTGAAAACTTGTCGTGCATTTCAAAACTCAAACTCAAAATTTTACGGCGATTGCACACATGTATGATTGTGCACCAAGGCACACATTTAGACATTGCTAGGTTTTTGAGCCGCTAGGTAAAAACCCTCCTACCGCTGGATTCTAAAGTGTTTAGAACTCAAGATCAAAGGTTTTGTAACTCCAAGGAGGGGGATACCCTGTCACAGATTTTTGAGGGTAGTTAAGAAGCACCACGAAAGCAAAGCTTCAAAGGAAGGCTTAGGCCTACTTGCATCCCTCGATCTTCCATCCTTGGAGTACTTTACCATTTGAACTTTAGGGAAGAGCACCTAAGTTCCAACTAGGTCTTTTTAGGCATTTCGTAGGTCGACAATAGGCACATAAATTGATTGAACAAATTGATTTGTCACCTACAAGTGGACCTAAATCTCAAATGCGTAACTAATTAAAGACCTAAAAAGTCCTCTAATTTGTGTTTGTATTGGAAGGAATCTAATTGTGGTGTGAGTTAGAATGGACTACGTTGACTTTCATCCTTTCACATCTTGCCCACACCCTTTACCCCACTCTGCAATCTTCGATCCCATACACCGAGATGGTCCATCTTTTGATGGACAAAATGACAATCATTGGGATCCTTTTCACTCTTATTATAAGAGTATTGGCTTGGTTAAGCCCCAAATCAATGAGTAGAACCTAGGAGCAGGATTTGCCTTGCCTAATATCCCACACACCAAAGAAATACCCAACCCACCCTCCCTAAATAGTTGTAATGGTTGGACAGAAACCCCTAGGTACTATAATCCTGAGCTTGACTTCTCTCCTGTAGAAATGATGACCTCTCCTCCTTGAAGATGGAAATATAGAAAATGCAAGACGAAATGATTGAATTACTAGGAGAATCTTCGAGAGCAGGCCAACAAGAAAAAGAAGACATTAGCCACCCAATCTAACCCATTGAGGATGAAATGCACCCCTCTACGCTAGAAGCATCTTTTGTGGGAGAGCCACACCTAAAGTTGGGGAATTTTGGGGATTATGTAAGGGAGAATAGCTACTTTTCAAGGATTGATTTTGAAACCTCCCTGCTAGATGACACTTCCTTGAGAGGTCCACGCCTTAGGTGGGAGGAGGATATGTATGAAAGTAGCTATACATTGGATGAAGAAAGGTGGCAACCCGAGGAAGATGATGATTAGGTTGAGTATCCACCTGAATTATATTGGAGTCAAAAGAAGGGAATGATGGTGCCATTGGAAGACCTCAACCCAGATGATAGTATTTTTGTCACATTTGATGAAGTGGGCCAAAGTCAAGTTGTTAATCCTACCCTCCCTTCTGATCACAAGATGGAACGCAAGCCCACCCTTAGGGAACCTAACCCTAAAGAAATTCACCTATCTGAAGAGTCTGATGTTACCAATGTAAATCATTTACCCCAGATAGAGTGCCCTAGGAAACTGTTGAGATTTTAGATGATTCTAGACCTCGGGTATTGATGGGAACACCATCATGAGCCCTAACTAGCTCATTTTGACCCAATGAAGAGAATAAATGCTCCTACATAACCACCTGAAGGTCATAATTCACTACATAACCATTCTAAGAGAAAAATAAGAAACTCGATTTAAAACTGTAATTTTACCAATGCAGTACAACCACGAATTTTCTCAAGGGCTAAATAAAGGTTAAATGGTCTTAATAAGATAACAAGTGGGTTGGATTTGACATAAAAGGGTTTGTGTGTGTTCTGAGAATTATGACTTTCGAAACCCTAAAAACAGACCCACTTGATTAACCAAGGTTATGGTCAGGATAAAATTCACTTAAACTCTCTAAAAATCATAGAAAATATTATCTAGGGTTTAGTACCTTCAATTTTGCCATCAGAACCCATCTTGACCTAGAATGGGGTCTCAGACAGATATTTGCCCTAATTTAGGTTTTTGCATAAATTTCCCAGTCAAACGTGGTTAAACCCAAAATCCAACTTCACCATTGGATTCCTTAGGTCCAAATTAGGTTTTCACCAAAATTTGTAAATAAGGGGAATTCATCTTGACCTAGTTTGCAAAAAGGTCCTATTTGATTACATTTCTACCCTTAACTTTCAAAAACCCTTGCAAAAAGCCCCCTATCTTTCTCATAATCTTCACAAATAGGTCCCTCTGCCATTATAGCGGAGAAATCCTACTCCGATGAGCTTTGGAAGGAGAGTTCTCCCTGATTGCTCAGAGAATCTCCTCTAAAATTGGAAGGGAGATTCTTTGAGAAAATCCCTCCAATATGAACCCATCCTTAAGCCCTGATTCTTTCCCAAACTCTCATGCGAATGCATGAGAGATTTGGGTCCCTTGAGAGCTTCCATCTTCGGCGAGTTTTCCTTGCTTGGAAGCTTGGCTTCCAAGCAAAAAACCTCCTAAAATCCCTATTTAAAGACTCCCCAGAACCAACCGCATTCCCTCAGCTTGAAATTGGGCCAGTTCCTCCTCTATTCTTCTCTCCTCGCCGGCTGCAACCCTCTGCAAGCTCCAACGGCCTTTCCCCAACTCTCTCGTTGCCCAACCACAATACCAATGGCTGGGTTATCTCCCTCTCCATCATCCGTGTCGTGCAATACCGGCCGACGTTGCCTCTGCCCTATCTTCGCCGCGCCTCACCTACGGAGGTATTCGTCTTCCCCACATTCGGCAACCATACCGACATGGGATTCCTATCCCTATTCATCCCATAGAAGTATGTCTTAGGTTCCTTCTCCCTCACACTTTGTTTCCTCCTCTTTATTTCTCAAAATCGACCACCGATGCCACCGAGCACCGTCACCTCCTCCATCTCCAGCGATACCTCCGATGAGGTGTTCCCGTCGCTACACACCTTCATCCACCACGCCGACCACCCTATGACCTCCGCCTCATCTCCCTGATCATATCCCCTCACTCCACTCACCACGCCCCTCACCCAAACTCCTCCCCGAATAGACCCACTTTCACTGTCCGGCCACCATAGCCACCCTCGCTCCAAGCCATGGCCATCGTCACATTCGCCATACCTCAGCGATATTCCTGAACGTTCTGATGTGGCCATAAGGCCCTCGTTCTTGATTTCAGGTATCCGGCCATGGTTCGCCATTGTTGCTGAGCTTGAAGCAAGCTTCAAGTCGTCTCAGGTCTCGCTCTGCTCCAGGAAATAGCCCCAAGCTGTGCAGACTTGAGGCGCGCACACATACAAGCCCTCAAGCGAAGGCTCCAGCAGTCACACCCCTTCAATTTGGCCAAGCCTTGTTGCTGCTGCGGTGCGCGAAAGAAGGTGGGACTTTAGTCCCACCTTGGAAGTGAAGAGCCGGCTAAGGTTGCATAAATTATAAAAGTGCTAGAGGCTCTTCGCCTCCAACACAGAGGGTGAGGTCCTCCTCCCCCCTTCATCGGACTCGTCTATGACATAATCCGCTGACCTGGCCGACCCGACTACTTGACTTGATGAAAGATGTGTGGTCGGGCCCGGATAGGCTGTGTTAATATGGTGATTTTATCATTGAAATGCGTATAGTGGTTAACCTAAATCGAGCCTAACCATCTCTTTACAAAATTTTTAACCTGGCCTACTTGATTTTATCTTGGTCACTTTTAGGCCCAGGGTCGAACTCAGGGAAGTGGGATTAGAAGTGAAGAAGTTTCTACGCCTTTCCTATAACGAATCTCTTCCTTTCATTTATTATGTTTTTGGTGTTTTTCTATTTAAGATTTTTTTCTGATAATTTTTGTCCTTGAGGTACACCCTCAAAATCAGGTTCTTGGCTTTGAGCCAAATTAGGGTTCCAAAACTGGTCTTGCTATTTGCAAGACTGAGTACCTGCAAGTCAAGAATTATCTTTTCTCTTTTATATATATTTTTTATCTTTTTACTGGCAGGAAAGAGAAACAGAAATAAAGTAAATATAGTATATATATATATGTATATATTATATATGTATAAAGGGGTTGGGGTGGAGGTGGAGATGGCGTGTAGCACGGTGTCGAGTTGGTCGTCGTCTAGAAAGATGCAACCAACAAGACGAAGTGCCGTGTGGAGTGTAAGGTGGATTGGTGGAAGATGAGTGCGAACACGCTTTCTATACGCGTGTATCGGGGAATATCAGCAACTGGTGTAGATATTCCCACGATACGACGTATGGTAGGTGATGTAAAAATATATATATATATGTATATATGTAAATATATATCTATATGTATATATATATATATGGTTATAATTATATAAGTGTATATATAGCTATATATATATGTATATATAGATATGTAAATATATGTATAGATAGATATATGTATAGATATATATATATATATGTATGTATATATAACTATATAGATGTATATATATATATAGTAATATATGTATATAGATATATGTAGATAGGTATGTATATATATATATATATATGTATATATAGCTATATATATATATATATATATATGCATATATGTATGTATATTGTATATATATATATATGTATAAGTATATGTGTATATATATGTGTATATATATATATATATGTATATATATGCTTATACTTAGTTATATAGATACTAATATATATATAGATATATGTGTATATATATATAGGTATATATATATATGTATGTATATATATACTTATATATATTTGTATAGGTACTAATATATATATATATGTATATATATATATTATATAGGTATATATATATATAAATGTGTATATAGCGGTGTACAAGTGATAATGTGTGTGTATGAGAGTGTGTGTGTGTGTATGTGTGAGGTGAGTGTCTGTGAGAGAGAGAGAGAGAGAGAGAGAGAGAGAGAGAGAGAAAGATCATCTGCTGGAGAAGAAGCGCGGGCGAGTTAAGGCGTCTGCAGCCTCCAAGCGTCGTCTGGTGGTCCATGCGCATGCGCAGCTGCGTAGGTGCGTGAAGACGTGCGCGCACGCAGGAGAGAGCGGGCGTGGGAGGAAACCGCAGCGCACAGTGCTGCGTGGAGAGGCAGGTGCGGGCGAAGGCTCTATGCGCTGAAGCGGGCGAAGACGCGTGCGAAGGACGCGAGCGTGGGCGTATGCGGGAGCAGGCGCGAGCGTGGGCGGACGAGCTGCAGATGGTCACGACACGTCGGGTGACCGGATAAGTGAGAAACTTACCGGTCTCCGCACTGTAGCCACAGTGTTCCGTTGAAATGTGTGAACAGTGGCTACAGTGCACGGTATGCTCGCGCAACCGCCTGTGCCCGGTTCCGTGAGTCCGGAAGGTGTGGAGCGGCTGGCACGCACGCTGAAGAGGCTGCGCCGGCTACTGGCTTGCGCGGAGAAGGGCAAGGTCGCCTGCAGGCGTGCGCAGAAAGGGCTGGGGCGGCTACTGCAGGGATGCGTGGTGGCCTGCTCGTGGGCGAGAGGAGTCTGGTGCCATGCTGCTGCAGTGCTTAAGCTTGAAAGCTCGACTCTGTGGCAATGGTGGAGTTGCTTTGAACGATGAAATCAGAGCGAGGAACCACCACGCCCACCGGCTCTTTGATGAGCTGGGCGGTGGTGGGACTCACAGTGGTGGTTGTGCATCACTGTGAGCTTCTCTTGTCTGCAGCGTGGCTCCTCAAGAGGAGGAGAGGCTGCATATGGAGGGGAGAGGGGAGGAGACGGCCTGGAAGGGAAGGAAGCTGCTGTGTGTGTGGTGTTTTTTTTATGTGGACCAGGCTCGGCTCAAAGAAGAAAGCCGTGCCCTTTTTAAAGAGGAAGAAAGCAAGCACAGCCATGCCCTGGCTGTGCATGGTTGTGCATGCTATGCATGCGGCTGCAGGGCAAGCAATTGCAGGGAATGGCGCGGGGAAGAAGCTGCCATGCCTTGTAGCCACGCGGAGGAAATTCAAAGTCAAATAGACATAAAAAATAAAGATGGAAATTTTGCGAGGCAGCACTTGAAGAATTTGTTAATTACAAGGACATTTTATTCACTCTCCTCCCCTCTCAAATAAATGCATGCATGTGTGTATTTTTACAAATGCGAATATGTCTACCTAATCTACACAGGCAATGCTTGGAAATAGCACAAGATGGCACAATTGTTGGTGTATTTTTGCTGTGCAATCATACCCCCATGCCTATCTTTTGCTAGTCCCTAGCAAAACATTTTTTTGTATTGCATTTAGAAATGGTCTTTAGGCTGAAGATTTTCTTTTGAGGTGACAAAGGTGTGTTTATTTGTTGGATATTGTGAGAACCAATTGTAGAGAAGACTACCAGTACTTCAAGTCTCATATGGCATAGATCATCTCTCAACTAACCTGGACTCTTGATATTTGAACCTTAAGTACGATTTCCAGGACCCAGGAGGTTTTTGCCATACTCGAGAGCTCAAGAGATTATGGCTTGTGCTTAGTAAAGGATCAAGACTGACCAGATGAACATTAAGACTCAAGCCCAGGGTTTCATGAATTTTTAAGTTCAGGTTGGTCCCAGTTTCAGCTCGTGTCTTTAAAAAGATGACAGAAAACTCAACTCCCATTTTTTGACATTTGTGGCTCAAAGAAAATAGGGTATTTGCACTTTGCCCTGAAGAATTTTTGTAGGAGGAAGACTTTATAGATATTTACGAGATATATTGACTTATTTGCATTTTTTTTTGAAACACGTGTCAGTATATCTCTTACAACATTATTTGGAGGATCACACTTTTCTTTTTGGTGGGAGAGTTCCTTTTTGGTGGAAAGAGTCTCTCCTAAACACAAGACTAAAGCCTACGATAAAAAGTCCACCTGTGCTCATAGGTAAGGACTCCACCTTCCCTAATGAACACTAGGGTCAGATCTTATGTTCACCTGGTCTTTCTTGATATGTGTAGTGTGAACCAAGATTACTTAGGCTCTCGAGTAGAAGTAAACCAACGGATCCTGTACTGATATCTCAGGTACAAGAATACGTCTTTAGTTAGGAGAGATTTTGATCTATCTTGTCAATACTCAAGTGAATTAAGCCTGAGCCTGAGCGAATCAAGCTTCTGTGGCCTAGAAAGTCTTCAAAACAGTGGTTGAATATCCATAAACACTTATTGTATTTTTGTTTCAGCCTTCAGACCATTACTAAATAGGATTTTTCTTTTCTTTTTTTTTTTCAACATATTTATAGATAGTTGAAAATTGCATGATACCCTAAAATACCCAGATCCTATGGATGCCTATCCACCCCCCCATGCCAAACGATGCTATGTCCTCATATGCATGCAGGGTAGGGTAGAAGAAGGACGAAAGATCGGGTAACGAGAGCTAAGGTGCAGGGTATACAGCAGGGTGGTAGGGTGGGTGGATGGTGGGTGGTGAAGTGAAAAGTGAAGTGATCGTGATAGTGGCCTGAAAAGTGATGGTGGATGGTGAGAGTTGTTGGGGTGCCTCCCAACGAGCGCTGAATTTAACGTCCCCAGCTGGACTTAGAGTGAGGCACAAAATTAGTTACCCTCTAGCAAGGCAACGGTTTCTCCAATGGGGGCAGGTTCATGAGTAAGATATGGTTTCAAACGCTGCCCATTGATCGTAAATTTATGCCCAGATTTGGGATCTTCAATTTCAATGGCCCCGTTGGGAAATGGTCTCGAGACTAGAAAAGGACCAGTCCATTTGGACTTCAATTTTCCAGGATGGAATTTGAGCCAGGCATTGTAGAGCCAAACTTGCTGAGATGGCTCAAATTCCTTCCGCCGAATATGGCTATCGTGAAAAGCCTTAGTGCATTGCTTGAAAGTTAAAGCAGAATCATAGGTGTCACGACAGAGCTCTTCCAGCCCCTGGAGTTGGAGTTTTCTTTCTCGACCACACAGGTCTGGGTCGAGGTTACATTGGTCAACCCCAATAAGCGTGGTGCTCAAACTCCACGGGAAAATGACAAGGCTTCCCATAAATGATTCTATAAGGAGACATACCAAGGGGAGCCTTGAAGGCGGTCTGATACGCCCAAAGTGCGTCAATCAGCTTGTCGGACCAATCCTTACGGTCAGGCCGAGCCATTTTCTGGAGAATTTGCTTGATTTGCCGGTTTGACACCTTTGCCTGGCCGTTCATCTGAGGATGATACGGAGATGCGATACAATGGTAGACTTCTTATTTCCTCAGAAGTACTCGAAAAGATGCATGGGTAAAGTGGCTTCCTCCATCCGAGATAATGGCTCGAGGGATCCCAAAGCGTGCAAAGATGTGGTCTTTGACAAATCGAATGGATATGACATGGTCAGCACGGCACGTGGGAATAGCCTCGATCCATTTCGAAACATAATCAACGGCCACGAGGATAAATTCGAAGCCGTTGGAAGGAGGAAAGGGACCCGTGAAATCAATTCCCCAAATGTCGAAGATTTCCCCAGCTAGGATGGGTTGTAAGGGCATCATGTCACGATGTGACATTGACCCTGACGACTGGCACCTAGTGCAATGTTTGGCATAATTGTGTGCATCTTGTTGAAGGGAGGGCCAAGAGAAACTGCACTGTAACCTTGGCTGCAGTTTTCCTCCCAGAGAAATGGCCTCCGTAGGCCTGATCGTGGCACAAGGATAGCACACTGGGGAATTTGCGGTCAGGAACACAACGATAGATGATTTGATCAGCACCTATGCAAAAAAGAAGTGGATTATCCCAAAAATAATACTTTGCTTCTGCCATGAGATGATCGCACTAGTTTTTAGGTCAGCCATGTAGAAGGGATCCAGAAGCAAGGTAATTGGTAATGTTGGCATACCAAGGTTCACCTGCCACATTAATTTCCAATAGGTGCTCATCAGGAAAAATCTCATTAATCGGCAGAGTAAGTCCAATATGGTCAGGGTCCAGTCTGGAAAGATGGTCAGCCACAACATTCTGGGCTCTGGCCTTATCGCGAATCTCAATGTCAAATTCCTGTAGTAGAAGGATCCAACGAATCAGTCTAGGCTTGGCATCCTTCCTGTGCATGAGATGGTGAATTGCCGCGTGATTACAGAAAATAATAACATGTGAGCCCAGAAGGTAAGAGCGGAATTTTCCAGCCCAAAGACGACCAAGATGTAGGAGTGCGTGTAGGGATGGATTCGCCCTTGTCATTGACACGGATGGTGAGTCCTACCTTCTTGGGCACAATGTGGATCAGACTCACCCAGGGGCTATCGCTGATCGGGTAGATTATACCCGCATCCAGCCACTTATTGATTTCCTTCTTAACAACCTCCCGCATGTTAGGGTTGAGACGTCGCTGCATCTTGCGGGAAGGTCGAGCCTCCTCCGTATATATACAGTGAGTGCAGTAGGAGGGGCTGATGCCAGTTAAGTCTGATAAAGACAATCCAATGGCTGCCTTGTGTTCAATAAGGACCTTCGTTAGTTTGCACTCTTGCTCCCTGGTCAATTTTGAACTAATGATTACGGGGAGCGTTTCATTTGGTCCTAGGAAAACATACTTAAGTGTACTAGGTAGCTCTTTCAGTTCGGGAGTGGATGGTGAAAGGTTTGGCATTTCTTGGGACGAGAGTGTCCCAGGTGGATCAGAAAACAAATTAGGAGGAAGAAGTTGGCCCTCAGATTGGCCAAGAAGAGGGGCTAATTGGATAGATGGATCCAAAAAGGAATAGCCCTAGTGAGAAGTATGTGGGCACAAGGCCCCAGTGTGGAGTTGCAAATCCGCCTGATTTGGTGGGAAAGAAAGGGAAATCTGGTCTTCAATAGTGTGGACCGGCGGTGTGTAGCCCTGATATGACTTAGACCATGAGGTATGGGAAGCGGAGAAAACCTCGTCAGAAGTCTGGTTAAGAGAAGGTACGGGAATAGGGAGGGATGGGGGAACGTCACAGTATGTGTCGGTCAGGCTATCATCAATGTTTACAGGTAATCCGCAGCAGTCAGAATAGGTCCCAATTAGTCTGATACACGCATTGACGGCCATGTCCTCGTCAGACGTGTCCTCCTCGATGGAATCGCAATTAAAGTTCTTGGCTGCCTTGAAGATGTTAAGCTTGAGCTTTTCAGATCCAATGGCAATCTCAATACAGCCCGACTCGCCGTTAATATGGGCGCGGGCTGTGGCCAAGAAAGGTCGACCAAGGATGATCGGACAATCAGAAAGTGATCTAGGAACTTCCATATCTAAAACAAGAAAGTCAACAGGAAAACAGACTGTTGACCCTAATCACCACCTCTTCCACCACACCCTTCAGAATTTTGATAGAATGATCTGCCAACTGTAACGTGATAGGGGTGGGTTTTAGATTTCCCAAGGAGAATTTTTCGAGCATGATGGTTGGTATAAGATTTATGGAAGATCCTAGATCAAGTAGGGCACGGTTAAAATTGCAGCCTTGGATGCTATAGGAAATCAGCGGTGTGCCCGGATCTTTCTGCTTCGGTGGTAGATTTGACAGTATAGCACAACTCGCATGAGGCGAGAGAACCACCAGATTCTTAGTTTTCTTTGACTGTCGCTTGGTTGTTGTGTAGTCTTTGAAAAATCAGGCGACGGTAGGTATGTGGTTGATAGCCTCTAGCAAGGGTACCTTGATTTCTACATCCCTGAACAAATTACGAAGGTTATCAAAGGCCTACGTATCTTTCTTCTTGCCTTTTGGCTCCCTCAGTAGAGCCTCAGGGAATGGAACTGATTCTGGCACCAATTTGGGTGTATCGTCCTCTCGCGAATGCGGTGCGCATCTCGAATGAGAGGGCGATGAAGAAGACAGGCCAAGATCAGGTTGAGGCGGATCGACGGTCTGCTTACCGCTCCTCGTTGTGATAGCATTGGACGATGTGGGTCCAGTGGGATCATACGGCGGAGGAGGGTTTGCAATAGGGACATAAGAGTGAGGTGCTGCAGCGGGATTAGCCTGAAATCCTGGTGGAATTCTCGAAGCTTGGAGAATTTGATGTACCTGCCCTTGAGAAGGTCGTAACTGTGGTTGAGGACCACGGGGTACGAAATTTCGCAGGTTTGGAACAGGTTGGGCGAGAAGAGTGCCCTGAGATCGAGTTGCCATGCGTAGTTCACTGATCTCAGCATTCTGCTGCGCCAATTGGTGCTGAAGAGAGGTCATGTTCTCTTCATGGCGCTTTGACATTTCCGTCATCATTCGCATCAATTTATGAAGAGGACTTGATGCATGTTCTGGTTGCGGTACACAAGGACCCAAGGACAGATTTGCCATAGGATTAGACTGGGCCCTTGGGATGATGGGTGCGGACAGTCGCATAGGTCCACCCGTGGGGTTTTGGTGCTGCAGGTTGTTGAACCATGCGAAGTTCGGATGATTTCGCCACCCTGGGTTGTAAGTGGCAGAGAATGGGTTGTTCCCCAGGGTGCAAGCGTCTTCTATGCCAGAAGACGTGTCTGCATGTAAATACACTTTCGAGCACATGGAGGCTTGGTCCTCCATGTCGAAATATTGGCTTGCAGAAGCAAGATCCACATGACTTACCGAATCGCTTGGCACGACACTCGGTAAGGAATGTCTTATAGGGTTTCTCGGGAGAAGCCTAGTGTTGGAAGAATTGGGATTGTGACGAAGTGGTGAGGTAGGGGTGTTTGCCATAGAATGGGAGGGGTTGGCCAGAAGCTCGTCCAGCTTCTTGTGCACGACGGAGACTTCATCCAAT